>JASGCC010000137.1:127500-727500 GCA_030067915.1 Hydractinia echinata | reverse complement strand
GGGAGCACTGCGCTTTCGCCGATCCCATCTCCTCTACCTGGTTCTCGATCAGGGTTTTCACGTGTGATCGCACCATCCCTAAGTACCCGTCGACGTCTGTACCGTCCATACCAGGTATGCGGAAGCTCCGGAAGGTCCTGCCGTGGGCTTGCTTATGCTCCTGAAGTGTGAAGTCCTGATCCGGTTGCTGCCCGTCTTCGGCATGGTCCTCCCTTGCTTCTTGCTGAACAGCATCATGAAGTGTTGCACCCGTGGCCCTGTTGTAGAGATTCATCACATTGTTTTTAAACGTATTATATACGCTATTGACACCCTTCCTTATAGACTCGGGAACAGCGTCCAATAGCCAGTCAGACCACTCTCGCAGTTTACTCTTCACTGCTGGACGTGTCCTCGCCATCTCTTGGCGTTCAAAAGCATTCATGTCGTCAATTGAGGGGAGTCTAGGCTCAATCTTACTCTTAATAGAACGGGTTTTTGCCATCTCTTGACGCTCGAATATATCCAAAGCCCCTGGTGTAAATGCTCCTGGAGCAGGAACGGGTTGTGGTGGTGCCTCCAGGAGTGCAACAAGTTCAGCCTTAAGGCCGGTTTCCATACAACTGCATTTTGCGCCCAGTCGTAAAAAGCGCCGTGACTTTTGATCTCCGCATGCGCATTATCAGAATAATGCCGCTGACCTCGCGCTTTTGCATGCGCTGGGGCGATTTAAAAAAAGTTGAACAGGCTCTACTTTTTGCGAGCTACATTTTGCTCTTCAGCTTAACAGCCAATCAAAAGGTAGAAATCTACATGAATTAGGAAAGAATTTTTAATTAGATCATTTTAAGATGGCTAGCAACATCTCGTTTCTGTGTTAAATTTTTGTCAAAGCCAAATGAATGTAGAGAATCAGAATATATATCAATCAAGTGAAGTAGATGGAAAACAAAATAACATTAATGAGTCTGTGGAGGCACAAAGAAACAACGTTGTAAACAAACTTAAAAAGACTACTCGTGATCTGACAACATTAAATCCTTAAGCAAAACGTTGTATAGTCCTTTGATTCTTCTTTCTATGGAAAGTCGTCTCATCCACATGTTTTTCTTACGTATTTTACAGCGTTGTTTATTTCTACGCCATAAAAATATTGCTAGGACTACTCTCAAATTTTGCAGCAACAAATATCGTCTGTTTACATCAGCCATGTTTTGCAAAAAACACGTGAGCAAAAATCGCTAAATGGAAATGGTTCGGTATATGTGATAAAAATCGCGGCGCATTTTACGACTGGGCGCAAAATGCAGCTGTATGGAAACCGGCCTTTACGCAGCTTGGAATAGCGCGTAAGTCCACGGGTTCTCGCAATAGCGTGTAACTCTTTCACGGTGTGTGTATTCATTTATTATATATAGACCTCAACTAAAAGATTCTGGCACAGTGGGACTTTCCCCCTACTCAACTGCGCATGCTCTGGTTTTTGTTGATGTCAGCAATATTACTATCGGCGTGTGCGCATGCGTTAGATTTATCGGTTTCGGGGTGGGGTGGGATTCCCGGAATTAGAGATTTCGGGGATTCCGGGACTTGTTGTTGTTGTTGTTGTTGTTTACGTTTCCCATTTCCCGTTTCCTGTGCCAGAACATACATTTTACTATCTCTGTAGTGTATATTACAATACCGCTATTTTTGTGAATCAACAGAAAGGTCCTGTTATGAAAGCTATACACAAATGGAATATCTCTTTAATAATAACCGTATTTTGTCTGTCTGTCCGCGAAAGCCGCTTCCTGTTACGGAAACACGAAATGCGATATATAAAGGACGGGCGACCCCGTGGATTTTTCCACGGGTTAACGGCTAGTCTCTATAATAATAGCCGTCGTCTGTCTGTCTGTTCAAAAGGGTTACCGATATCCCTTTGATCTTTTCGCGAGTTTTTAGAAAACAGGGGGTTGTTTAATTGGAAATCGTATTGTTGATTCAAATAAATATCAGAAATTAATTTATTTCCTGAATTAATTTAATTACTATAATTTATTAACCTTAATAAAAAAAAAATTAAGCGACTAAAATAAATGCATTATGTTAATACGCTAAATTTAATAATAATAATTAACCCCGTGATCTCAATCGCAGGCGGACGGAAAGTCCCCGCGGCCCTGCTGCTTTATTTTGGATCCCCGGCAGACCCCGTTTTTTACGGCTTTGTTTTTACCGCTCACCCGTTTTAACCAATCACGAGGCTCGATTGTCACTAATAACCAATCCAAGTTCTTCGCGGCCTCAGCATGCCGACGGAGGACCCATGCTTAACTTACGAAGGTCATTTTTGGTTTAACAGTGATGTTGAGAGGTTTGTAGGTCTCCTTTTGATCCTTTTCTCTCTATGTTTTCACATGTTAAGGTGAATATTTCATCACGTTTTCTAGCTACGTATAAATCTTAAACAAACCAATTTTAAGTTTTTGGCTAGCTACAAAACGTAAATTTTGAGGCAGCTAGCTATAGCTATCTTTATTTATTCCTATTCTTTTGAAGTTTTTATTCAGTTTGGTATATTGTTATTTATTTTTATGTTGGAGTTGGGTCTATACCTAGCTAGCTCCTTTTAGCTACCTCTGGCTAAAAAGTGAAAGTAGCCAAATGCAGTTTGGCTGCAACACAATTCTTTATTCTTATGCTAAATGCAGTTAGCAGCGACCACTTTTATTACTGTTTTAAAAATTTATTCTGCAAAATAAAATTGCTGAGTAATTTCTTAAACTGAACCAGGTTATCGCCAGGCTGTTCACTGATTTCTTTTAAAACCGAAGCGATAAGGATTTTTGGAAAATGGTATTGCCCCTATGCTCATGTATGACGGGCTGTTTCCTCTGTTTTTATTGAAAACGTTGTGATCAAATATCTTTGGAAAATTTTATTACGCCTATTACTCATGTATGACACGATTTACCTGTTAAGTGCTCAGCCTGGTGTTAATGACGGGCTGTTTCCTGTGTTTTTATTTCATCCGTTGTGATAAAAATTTTTTTACCTGCAATAAACGTTCAACCCGGTGTTCACAACAGGGTGTTTTTAGTGTTTTTTATTTAAATTGAAGTTGCGATAAGTTTTTTTTGTAAAAGGCTATTATGGCTATAATGCATGTGTGACGACATTTACCTGTACTAAGTGCTCAGTCTGGTGTCATGATTAATTTGTTAAGATTTACTGAAACTTTATTCCGCAAAATAAAATAATATTGACTAATTTTTTTTGTTATGACGGGGTAACAACAGGTTGTAAACTGTGTTTTTATTTCGGCTAAAATTGCAGTAAAGTTATATATATATGTATTTTAAAAAATACATTACAACCGAAACACTATAATGTTGTGTGAGCTTTACTCGATTCACGACATATTCTGCATACCTGTGCTGGAGCGCACCAATTATGCAGTTTTTTTTAGCTGGATGGGGTAACGACAGGATTTTTCCTGTGTTTTAACTTAAACCGAAGTTGCAGTAAAGTTTTTTTGAAAAGGCTATTTATGCGCCCTTGGCCCGCTGCCATGATTAAGTTTGGAACTTTCACGAAAACTTATTCCGCAAAACAAAATAATATTGCCTGATTGTTTTTGCTATGACGGAGTAACAATGGTTTGTAAACTCTGTTTTTATTTTAGCTTTTTTTATTTTAGCTTTTTTTGCGGGAAATTTATTTAAAAAAAAATATGTTACAGTCGGAACACCACAATGGTGTATGCGCTTCACTTGATTTACGACTTACTGCATACCTGTACTAAAGCGCTCCACCTGACTCTGTCACACAGTTTGCAGTTCTTATTAAGCGCTTCTTAGGGCGTTCAACAACAGTTACTTTTGGCTTACCCCGGCGTTTCGACGCCGGGTTTCCCGGCTAGTCTCTATTATAATAGCCGTCGTCTGTCTGTCTGTTCAAAAGGGTTACCGATATTCCTTTGATCTTTCCGCGAGTTTTTAGAAACCAGGGGGTTGTTTAATCGGAAATCTTATTATTGATTAAAGTAAATTCCAGAAATTAATTTATTTTTTTAAATAATTTAATTACTTTAATTGATTAACTTTAACTAAATAATAAGTTAAGTGAACAAAATGAATGCATTATTTTAACACGCGATTTTTAATAATAATTACCCCCGTAATCTCAATCGCCGATTCCGCTCAGGAGCCACAGAAAACAAATAGGACAGTTTTACTGACAGTTTAACTGGCTTTGTTTTGACCGCTCGCACGTATATACCAATCAAAACGCCTGATTCTTTAAAAAACCAATCCAAGACTTTCGCGGCCCGGACATGCCAACGAAGAAACATGACGACGAAGGCCATTTTGGTTTTGAAAGTGGTCGTGGTCAGTAGTGTTAGGTTTGTTGATCTGTTTGACCTTTTTGTGTTCTAAAAGCTTTTTACTTTGGAAATATTTGTTTTCTGTATGTTTTTAATGCTAAGATAAATATACTGTCACGTTTTTTAGCCATGTACAAATCTTGAACGCACCATTTTTAGGATTTTTGGCTAGGAACGAAGATTTTGAAGGCTAGCTAGCTAGAGCCTTACTTATTACTAATCTGTATGGTATAAGAGCTTTTTATCCTACCCAACATTTATTTTTATGTTGAGGCTGTAGCCATTTAGCTAGCTCCTATCTTTGGCTAAAAAGTAAGAGCATAAAGATAAAAATGCAGTTTGGCTACAACAATATTCTTAAGCGATAATTTTTATGTTAAATGCAGTTAGCTAGGTAGCTAGCATCTTTTATTATTTTCCTGAAACTTTTTCTGCAAATTAAATGGCTGAGCAATTGTTTTAGCTGGGCGGGTAACGACAGGCTGTTCCCTGTGTTTTCATTTAAACCGAAGTTGCAATGAAGTTTTTTTGGAAAAGGGTACTTCTATACGCCTGTTCAACTCTGTTTAACTGTACTAAGCGGTTAGCCCAGTTTGAACCACAGACTGTTTTTTGTAAAACCTGTACTAATTTTTAAACTTTCTCGACTATCACGCCTGTGTACGGATGGGCAACACTGTTTACCTGAACTAACTGCTCAGCCCTGTGTTAGCAATGGACTTTTTCTTGTGTTTTAATTTAACCAGAGTCTGCGAAAAAGTTTTTTTCAAAACGGTATTATCCCTATACGCCTGTGCAGCACCGTTTAACTGTACTAAGTGCTCAGCCCGATGTCACAATACAGTTGGCTGCAACAGAATTTTCAAGTAATCTTTTCATACTAAATGCAATTAAGTAGTTAGCTACCACTTTACTGTAAAATAAACTTTAGGAAAAGTCAAAAGTTTATTAATGAGACACGGAGTACCTGGTGCTATGTGCCTATCCCGTGTTGTTAAACGACGGTCTGTTTCCTGTGTTTTTATTTAAACTGAAGTATTTTGGAAAAGGCTATTAAGCTTATAGGTACGTGCGACACATTTTACCTGTACTAAGCGCTAAGCTCAGTGTTAACAACGGACTGTTATTTTGGAAAAGGCTGTTACGCCTAGGTGCATGTACGATGTGGTTTACCTGTACTAAGGGGTCAGCCCACTGTGACAATTACTTTTTAAACTTCCTCGGTAATCACCCCTGTAGGGATGTGCAACACTGTTTACCTGGACTAACCGCTCAGCCCTGTGTTAGCAATGGACTGTTTATTATCTTTTTATTGTACTAAAGCGCTCCACCTGATCGTGTGGCACACTTTACGGCTCTTATTAAGCGCTCCACAGAGTGTTTAACGCATGGTCACACCTTGACTTGTGACTTACCCCGGCTAGTCTCTATTATAATAGCCGTATTCCGTCTGTCTGTTCGTGCGTCAAAAGCGACTTGTGTTAACCACGCACGAAATACAAAATACGCAGGGACGAGAAACCCGTCGGGCCCCCACCGGCACAGGGACAATTCTCGAATTACGTAAGGGCGCGAAGCGCCCGAAAGTAATTCCGATTTTATAAATAAAATCGGTGAAAGATCTAATACTGCGTTTTGGTTTGGAAGTGATGGTGTGAAGTTTGTCGATCTGCTTTCAATCCTTTTTTCTTCTGAGTACTTTCTATCCTATAGGATTATTTAGTTTCTGTATGTTTTCACATCTAAAGGTGAATATTTTATCACGTTTTCTAGCCATGTATAAATCTTAAACAAACCGATTTTAAGTTTTTGGCTAGGTAGCTATAAACGTAGATTTTGAGGCAGCTAGCTATAGCTAGCCTAGTTAACTAAGCTTTCTTCTTCGAGTTGATAAAATGAGTTTCTCTCAAACTAAAGCTTAGACGCAAACGAATGACTCAGCGGAAACCCCGAGTTTAAATTGGACAATGTGACTAATCGCTTCGGAGGCCATTTTAATTTATCTGCGAGTTGTTTACCAAGCTTGGCCACATCTTACTCTGGTATAAACTTTATAGTTTACTAATGTTTGTTAGGGTGAGTGAAACCACTCGCTGGAATATTCGGATGAAAAGGGCTTTCCCCGACATGGACCACGTGAGCAAAGAACAATAGAATTAGCCAATCAAAAAGCGCGGCCAGATTTTGGCCGCAGAAAAATCGTTTGAGACCCAGCGTAATTTTTCCCACCTTAACTACTCCGATTTCCCGGTGGTAAGAAAAATTACGCTGGGTCTCCTGGCTAGCTATAGCTATCTTTATTTATTCCTATTTTTTTAAAATTTTTATTCAGTTTGGTATATTGTTATTTATTTATATGTTGAAGTTGGGTCTAGCAATACCTAGCTAGCTCCTTTTAGCTGCTACCTCTGGCTAAAAAGTGAAAGTAGCTAAATGCAGTTTGGCTGCAACACAATTCTTAATTCTTATGCTAAATGCAGTTAGGCAGCTACCAATTTTATTACTGCTAAATTTCTGAAAATTTCTGAGTATTTTTTTAACTGAACATGATAATGACAGGCGGTTTTCTGAATTTTTTTTAACCGAAGCTGCGATAAATTTTTAAAAAAAATGGTGTTACGCCTATACTCATGTGCGACACAGTTTACCTGTATTAACCGCTCAATCCAGTGTTAACAATAGGCTGTTTCATGTGTTTCTGTTTAACCGAAGTTGCGATAATACTGTGTACCTGGACTAACCGCTTAGCCCTGTGTTACCAATGGACTGTTTCTTGTGTTTTTATTTACACAGGGTCTGCGAGAAAGTTTTTTTCAAAAGGGTATTATCCCTATACGCCTGTACAACACCGTTTAACTGGACTAAGCACTCAGCCCGGTGTCACGATTAATTTTTTAACTTTCACAAAAACTTATTCCGCAAAATAAAATAATATTGACTAATTGTTTTTGCTATGACAGGGTAACAACGATTTGTAAACTCTATTTTTATTTCAGCTATCATTGCGGGAAAGTTAATTTTTAAAGATTATGTTACAGTCGCAACACTAAAATGGTGTATGCGCACAGTCGTAACAGTATAATGGTGTATGCGCTTCACTTAATTTACCACATACTGCATACCTGTACTAAAGAACTCCACCTGATTGTGTGGCACAGTTTACGGCTCTTATTAAGCGCTCCACAGAGTGCTCAACGCCGGCCACACATTTACTTGTGGCTAAGCCCGGCGTTTCAACGCCGGGTCTCCCGGCTAGTCTATATTATAATACCCGCATACGTCTGTCTGTCTGTCACGCAAAATGGTAGCTTAGCTGCGCAAGTAGCGAGATGCCCTCAATGCGGTATAAAAAGGACGGGCGAACCCGTGGATTTTTCCACGGGTCACCGACTAGTGTTATTAATTTCACAACTACAAGTCGTTTTATTTTTATTTTTTTTATTTTATAGAGAAGTAATTTGACTATTGTGCAGTGATATTTTGAACAGGACTGAAGTTTATATTAACCACAACCCAAATCTGTGAAAAGATCACTGTAATTCAACTCAATATATAGCGATACCACATAAATCTGGAAACAAAAAACGTTTTCTTTTTTTTCATTTTTAATGTGTTATCGACAAATTATAAATAAAGCAAAGTAGATACAACGTGACTGATTAAGTCTCCTTTAAAAACACCTTGAGGTCAGTAGCGTATCCATGAGGGAATATTCTAGATTAAATCACGCGTTTGTTGATGACGTAGGGGCAGTCATAACATTAAGTGCTGTTGGTAATTCAATACCCATCATCATTTCCACTCCTTGTAGTACTCTATTCACTGGATTTGCGTGTATGGCGTCCATTGTTTGATTTTTAAACATCTCCGCCATTTTTCTTTCATGAGGCTTCACTTTGAATCTTTCCATTGAATCGTAATCCAGTATAGCAAACTCTGCTTGTCGGATTTGCAGCAATGTATCGACTGTTTGATCTAAATTAAAAACAAATTTCCTTAGTGAATGTAACAAAGACTAGTTTCGTATAGCCGTTTAAATTTACGTCATCAATCTTGCATGTGCAGCGAATACAAAGTCCTATTGTCCAAGATAAATTTCCTATGCATTGGATGGAAACATAAAGTTTAAAAAGTTTTTTTAAACATTGTTCTCTCTGCCAAATCGTACTTAGAACAGCGGTTTTTCTCTCATTAATTTATAAAGAGCTGAGAAATTCTCGGATTGTTTTTAATATTAGCCAAAGTAATTTTCGCAATTCTTATGTTTTTTGCGTATACCCCCATCGAAATTATTTGTTTTTTGTCGGATTCTTGCGCAGTGTTACCCATTCCAGTTGAATAGTCGTTAAAGTCCCGAAGTTTAATAGAGTCCGACCATTTGGAGCTACGATATCCGGTGTCCCTTAGGTAAAACTTTTCACTCCGTACTGCTGTAGCTACGTAAAAGTGCATTCATTCTATACATGCATACATAAAAATCTGTCATTACAGAGTTTTTTTAGAACCTGCAAATAGCACACATAGACTACTTACTCTTAAGGAACTTCATGATTGCTCTTGCATTGTTAATACTTGGATCGTCGTATGTTACTGATACATGCCCTGGCAGAGCTGTATTATTTAGGAACTCTGCAGCTGTATATGGTGTAGCTGTCATCCTACCAACTGGCCGATAGATGCCATCAAAATTTATTTGACTTTGTTGTTGCCTAAGCCACCAAATCTTATCTACCATGCCATGATGCATGAAGAATTCTGGAACTGTAGCAGACTGGAAGCTGCACATTGTACCTCCTATTGATAAACATAGAAAACATGATAATACAAAATACGCTAGAAACACAAAACAGCGGATAGAAACACAGGATAACGACACAAAGAAAGCAGTCTTCTAACATATTTCTTTTTCCATCACAAAGGAAAATAATCCCAATGTTTGATAATTTTTACGTTTGTTTTCTGTTCCTGACGTGAAAATAGACCTCTGGAACGGTATTAAATTAAGATATTTTTAAAAAACCTACCAATCAGACAATGAACAGTGTCGTGTAGATTTACTCTGACAAAAATTTCGAAATCGGGGAAAGGAGCATCAGAAGCCAGTAAGCTTTGGACAATAAGTGCATTAGGAGTACGTCCTCTTAAATCTCTTCGCAAACATTCTCCATTCGGTATTCTCCAGCCCGCAGGTTGACCAAACTTGCCATTCACAACACAGTTCGTTATACTAGCAGAAAAGTATTAAAATCATTACAGTTTTGAAATAAAATTTCGTAGGCTTGTATATCACAAGTACATATACAATCTACGTAAAAAGAAGAGGTTAAAATTCGAAAATTTTCCGATTTAAATTCTATAGTAGACACGCGCTTTAAAAGTTTTGAAGTTTATATTAATGCTTATACAGCTAATTGACGACTTAGGTTCTTTGGTTAGATCTAACATTTTGAAAACACTAATTATTGATGACGTCAATATTTTTTAAATTTCCAAGATTTGGTCTATGTAAACACTTTTATTATACAGTTCATATAAGCATATTTTAATGTGATTAAGAATGTCATAAAACTTAGGATCAGTCCTAATTTACAAGTAGTGTTTCATCCATACGGGAATTTTTGTCAAAAGCAATATGGAAGATAACGATTTCTGAAGAATTAAACAAAGAACAGAAAAAGGGAAATAAACACAACAAGGTGATTACCTATCAGATCGTCCTCCCAATCCATCAGGTCTATTTCCAAACAAATACATTGGATTAAAAGGGTCATGTGACATCAAGCTCCAATCCCAGTATGGTACCGTAACACGGCAGTCGATTTCTTTCAACATGTTTTCCAAAATAAGTATGAACCAACGATGCCATGGGAAGAATTGTGAAGCCTCGTGAATTCCATCAAAGAAATGCCTATGTTAAAAATAAATATTCTGCTTTTTTAAATCTATAAAAAACGCGTTATTTTTTATTTATCAAACTCACAAAAAACAAAATAAGGTTTTTTGATAATGGCCAATTGGAAATACTTTCGAATGAAAATGCAGTGTTCCAATTTTATTGTGATCTAATGTTATACTTAACTTGTTTCAAAATTAACAAAATTTCGTTTTTTCTTTCTGCACTACTATGAATAAAATAAAACTGACACCAACCTAGAATGGATGTTGATAAAGTTCTCGTATCGCGCTCTGTAGGCTGGATCGCGAGTTAGTTTAATGTACGTATCAATAAATCTTGTTCTGTCTTTCACCGTCATTGAGTTGGCTTCTTCTCGTACACGCTGGCAATGTACAATATGACCGTTGACACATTGACATCTGCGATGACATACGTCATGCCAAGAACTTGAGCTAGCACCATTACAATATAAGTAATAAGCTAGAAAGAAAAAGAAGAAATGATAAGAGAAACAATTATTACGGTCATGTTTACGTGGTATATATTTTTATCATCAGAATATTATAACCTCACCATTACTTTTCTTATATGCTCGTAAAACTTTTTTCAACCTAATTTTAGGTATACATAATTTTTTTAAGGCCTATCCACGATGCAATTATTTCACATTTATCAAGACTGATGTAGCTATCTTCTTTAAGTTAATTTTTATATGTCGCTTCTACTACAATTGCCTTATCAGGAGAATGTTTAATATTTCCCGCAATATAATTTCTTACCAGCTGGCAAAAGATTATTCACCCACTTCCATGCTTCATAAGATTTAAAGGCGAAATGATATTGCTGATCTTTGTTTCCACTGGAAGATTTAATTTTATCAATGTTGTCCCCATGTATTGTCTTGCCGTTACTGATTACAAATCTCTTAACATTATGAGTTTCCAATCTATCTACTACCGAGTTTAGAAGCACGCGATCAGCATTGTTTCCTACCACCCCATTGGTTACTGCCACTAAAACTCTTTTTGTGTTTGGACGCGTGAAGGTAGAATTGCCAAGAAATAACTCTTCTGCTCTTGCTAAAGCTTTCCCGAGAAATGCAGAACTATTTCCTGCATAAGATGTGCTAAAAATAAAAAGAGCGTGAATTACATGGGATTGTCGGTGTTATTAGGACAATTCGCATACAAGAAACTGTCAGGACAAAACTGCTTTACCTTGCTTTGAGTATTGACAATTGTATGCCCATTCTGTTAGTGTACGTATCAAACGTAAAATGTGTTTTCACTTGACTGCTGAAAGTGATTAGTCCCACTCGAGTTGTTCCTGGCGAAACACTGAAAAAGTCGAGGAATTTTTTTAACAACCTCATCGACATAACATAATCCAGCTTTCCAATGCATGCTGATTCATCGACTACGAACAACAGATCAATTGGTGGTGGCAACACTAAAAGTGAAGTTATTGGAAATCACGTTATAAAAAGCAGCTACATGGGTGGTTTGACTTTATCATTATTATTATTTATAACAAAATGTAAACAAAAAAACAGTTAAGAGTACTAAACACTTTTTTGAACAAAAAGCATCTAATGTAACATTCGAGTCTCATTACAAAGCCAGTTTATATGATAACGCCAAAGCGAGGTGATAAACAAAGACATTTCTATTAAGATTTGGTAAATACAGTAAATTGCTATATATACCTTCGCTACGACTTCGTAACCCCAGATTGAGAAAATTCGCTTTAACATCTTTCATTAAATTTTCATACGGGTTTTCGCTGGCTTGTAAACCTAGAACGACAACAATAATAAAGTAAATTCAATATGTTGTCAAGGGAACTGCTTGTTGGTTTGGTTAAAAAAAGGTAAAATTTGTCTTAAACTGAAGACACAAGGTTTATTCTTTGATCAAAATAAACACTTAAGACTATTTTATTTTGGTTAAATAAAATACACTTCCTAAAAAATTTGAAAGTACCGTGTTCCTAAGGAGAAATAACGTAGCTAGCTGATAATATTTTCCCGCAAATTTTTTGCACTCTTTTCTCTTTTCGATTTTTCACAAGCTGTGTAAGTAAATCATTACCTTGTCAGACCAAAGAAAATGATGATGTAATATTACAAAAATAGAAGACGAAAATATACTTCATAACTCCATCACTTAATAAGTAGCAAACTTTTATAACATTTAATTACTTCAAGGATGAATTCATATCCTTTCTATAATTAAGTAATTCCATTAAGTAATTCCATTCATTAACCCAGCTTTGATCTTTAATTAAAAATACACAAATTAATTATGGTAAACAAGGTGCTACCCAAATTGGTTAGGTGTATCATTGTAATTGTTTTTTACTGAGCGGTCTATCTGCAAGAAACTAACTGATTTAATGACATTGTGGGCGATAGCTATTTAAATCAATTAACAGTAGACCGCGTTGTAGCTTGGACAACAGCTAGTTAACAATAACATATAGAAACTGCCTAAATGCAGTTAAAAGTCATAATGTGGAGTATGCTAATCAAGGTTTGTTTCTAAAGGTAAAAACCCTACTTGGTTTTAAAGTTTACGTCGGAAATGAATTGTCTGTTAACTTTCTTTAATTTTTCAACTTGAAGATCTCTTATCAAGCAGCTGACAATTTGTTGGGTGAATTCGTGTTGGTTGAACTTAAAATCTGCATTCTCCCACATCTGGTATAATTGATTTTCTTGTTTTTTTTTGTTTCGTTAAAATATGATCCATATACGTTTTTAGATCGACTTACGCGCGATGTAATAAGAAATACATTATTTTGAATTTCAACTCTTACTTTTAATTATTATTTCTGCTTCTTTTTTAACGGAAGCTAAGTAAAGACAAAGAGTAAAATTAAAATATTCCATTGTAGTTTCTCTTTCCAAAACATAGTATGTTCACAGCCAAAATGAGATCAAGTTTCCAGACCTATTTTGACTGTGCAAACAATATAACTTTGTAAAAAAAGTTAACAAACGAAAAAGAATTTCAATTTGTTCACTGCATATTCATATTTTCTATGCTAACAAGAATCTCATAATTCAAGTAACCCACAAAGCTACACTAATATAAGACAGTATAATGTCATAGTTAGCTATATAAAGCTATTGCATACACATAAAGACAAAACAGAAAGTAAGTTATTAACTCACCAGAAAGCAAACAGGTCAAAAATATAATCGTCCGCATTGTCTTGACCAATAGATGATAGAGCTGAATCAAAGATGAAAAGTAATATATTTATCTTATGTATGTAAGCAGCCAGCTGCTTATTCTGTATTCAATCAATGTAATATCATCACGATCTAGTTTGGCCATTTTATACAGACCCTAATAACGTGGGTTGACATTATGTAACAGCCTATAATTTCAGTAATCGTTAAAAAATTTAATAATTAGGTATTAACGACCTCGTGCTCCCCTCATTAGTTGCATAATTAGAAAATAGTTAAATTTCCTTGTTTTGTCAGATAACAATAACTTCTTGTTATTTTGTTTTCAGGTGTTTGTTTGTTGGGTGTTTTTTTTTAATTATTTTAGATGTGGCAAACATGTAGAATGACCTGTTTTGATTGATTCCAGCTATCAGAAGCGGTTTATACATTTCGCATTGTGTTTTTCGATCCTAGAAATATATGTATATATTACCGTTTGAATTTCATTACAGTTTTTGATCGAATCGCAGTAATGGCTAATACAAAGTAAATCTTTCATGTCAACTTGTGTATTTTGCATGGAACTGGATATAGTATGAATTAAAAAGGTGATCGTAAAATGAACAATTGGTAACTGTTATGATAAGTTTCTAAGATAATCTATTGGCAGCCTGAAATCTTTTCATGTAGTTTAGTGATTTTAAAACAAAAATTCTTCCCCATGACAGCATGTACTTTTATTAAAACTGACTACGTGTAATAACTATTTTTCCAATACCCAAAATGACTTCAATGTATGGACAAAAAATGCTATACCGTTTTTAGTTTCGCTGAAAAGTTGAATAAAAAACAGTTAAACGAAAAAACAAAGATGTGAACTGCCTAAGAAATTAAACATGTTTTCACTTCTAAATAATTTTCTTTAAGTAATCATTGAACGTCAAAGTAAAACAAAACAGAAATAAAAAGCATAGCAGGTAGGTGACATACGATATAAAAGTTATGGAAATCATTTACCATTGATTTTTAATTAGGACAGTTATTCTTTGTTATACTTTAACTATTTTCTAGTTCACTTTTGTCCATTATAAAATGTGTACAACGAATTCATGCATGATGTCAGGTACTCAACAGACACAAGAGCGTGGTTGATGACGAGAAAACAAAAAATACAAATAAACGAAAAGCAGGACCTTCTTATAATAAATGAAAAATAAATAGTTTTTTATTGAACGGTAAGTTTTCGTGTGGTTCTACAATTGCTTTCTCTCCTGTTTTTGACAATATATTAGATCTCCCCAAAAATTAAGGTCTTATTATTATAAAAGAAAAGATTTCCGGAACTGCTTCGGCTTTTTCCATTACCTCAAGGTGTTAACTCAATGGAAATCCTAAAACTCTAATGTTTGCTAACTATCATGATACTGTATCCAACGCATCACGTTCCATCAAATAAACCGTGATTTGGAAGTACTGAGTGGCATTTAATGCGTTATTTATTTTTAAAAAAAATCCTTAGCTCTGCCTCAACTTTCTCATCGAACAAAGTATTACATTATAGAACAACATGCATGTTCCAAATAATGTTGATTTTTTACCCTAAAGACAGATTTTTGTGGGTCTGTGGACAGTTATATTAGTATTGGTATAAATTGTTTCATGAAAACAGAAAAACAAAGGTGGGAATTCACTTATCTTTCTTATTCTTATAAATGAAATTTCATGCTCTAAAGATACGAGCATTGCCCTGCTTAACATTATACTGAAGCGTAAACACGCGCAAACTAATCATTTCAATCGGCAGGGTAGCAGCTAAGATGGAGTGTTGGAAATATGATACTTCCGGTGTTTCTTTTTTATGGATTGACACTTCTTTTTTATTAAATAAAAGGATTAATCCATTCATGTCATTGTTACAAAATTTCGGAGTAAGCAAACAATTTTTGCTTGTTATCGTAGGATATCCTGATTACTAATTAGATTGATCTGCCGTATCGTTCTTTTGCAACTGCGGCATCGTTAAAGTGTTCTTTGTTTCAAAATACTTTATATCCTCCCTTAAAAATTCAGCTATAAATAATTTTTTAAGGTGACGTAAATTTGGACCGACTAAAAATTAAGGCAAACAAAACGTCAGAAAAGTAATTTATTTCAAACTCTTTTTTCCATGCATCAATGAAGTAATGGGTTCAAAGAAAGTCAGCCTTGAAGCGTTCAGCAGGTGCGCTAATTGGACTTAATTTTTGAACACCTGATGGAAACGTCGATGAATAATAAACGCACTTGTTTTAGCGCATGTAAATATCCAAAAAAAATTATATTTTATCGCAAATCAGCGCGTGAACACACTTTTGTATAAAAAAAATAAGCATATTATGTGTGCAAAAGCCATTTCTACAAACATTTTTTCACAACGGCGGACAAAAAAAGTTTATATTTAAAAGATTATATATATTATATTATTTTAGAAGATGGTTATATTCTCCATATTGTCCTTGTTTTACAGGAAAATCGCGATCCTAAAATCTCGACCGTTTTCTTTTTTGGTTTTCCCATCTTCTCTTAATTCGCCTAATGAAAATCCATAATGTCCTCCTCGATGTTGTTGATCAGCGTTAATTTTACTTGTAATGGAAACGTCCTTGCGCTTAGCTAATACTCGATATCATTAACCCCCAAAGTCAGAAATAAGCGAGAAAAAACAACCTTAATCTTTTGGATAACTAAGTTTGACGTGGCTTCAGAAATATAACTTGTAGCGTACAACTTTTTCAAAATATGGACATAATTAGAAAAAGATTGAAATTATGTTCTGTTTTGTTGTTTTGTTTCGGAGTATTAAGTCATTCTTTTCCGGAGCAAGACTGGAGCAAAAAAGTCTTTCATAAGATTTGAGGTAAAAAATCTTTCCATTTTTTTCCATTTTAATCCCAATTTTTCTAAATATTTTTTATTGATATAGGTTTATTAGGTATTACTGCTTTCGATTACAAAAAAATATATGAAAAAAAGAGCAAGTTTGGAGCTAATAGTCCCTAGCAATAAATTTAGCGACTAACTGTAATAGAATGGTATCTTAAAAAAATTCGTTTTTTACAGATACAAAAATGATTTCTGCGGTTACATATATAGCTTGATTTAAAAAATAATTACCTTGTTTTATAAAAAAACGAGCACATTTGGAGCAAAATAGTCATTTTAAAACTGCCACTTTGGCTTGACTTGGTGTTAATAACCTAGCACAACACATAATAAATTATTTTATAAAACATTTATTATTAAAAAAATATGGCAGAAAGCGCTGTTCAAAGTTGTTTCATATGACTTAATGTTCCAGATTGTAAGCAAAGCATATAAAAAATGAGCAAATATGGAGCAATATAGTCACTAGATTGGATAATTTTAACTATTTTCAAATTCTTTTTGTTTAAAATGGACTTGCAAGGTCGAGAAAAGTGAGATTCCTTTCACTTGGAGTTAGTCAGCTCCAATAGCGTATATTAAAGTTGTTGCAGTTAAAAAGCTCGTAGTTGGATTTCGGAATGGGTCAGTTGGTCCGTATGTTCCAAAGGTTATCAGTGTTTTTTCAAAATGAGCACCAAAAGAGCAAAACAGTCACAATATTTTGCATGAATGAATTCGGGTTAAACATGACTGCTATATCTCCATTCGTAGTATACCTTTAATACATTAATTATGAATGTTGTTATTATTATGATAATAATAATTCTAAAGTTTATTTTAACTCGGATGTGTGAAAAAGAGCAACAGTTGAGCTATCATTAATCTAACGTAAAAAAATGAGCATACCTGGAGTAAAATTTCAAGAAAGTTTCCTTGCACAAGCAATCGCGTTTTTTTCTAACTTCTGTGACATCCAGATCGAACATGTTTTGTTTGTTTTTGTTTTAACTAAGAAGAAGACGTTCCATTGCTTCTTCCGTGTAAATGGAACGTTTAATCAATAGAATGTTTCTGTAGTCACAAAAATGGTTTATATCTAAACTAGTCGTTAGCCCGTGGAAAAATCCACGGGGTCGCCCGTCCTTTATATATCACATTTCGTGTTTCCGTTACGGGACGCGGTAACCCTTTTGAACAGACAGAATACGGCTATTATTAAAGAGACGTTAAAAGTTTGGTAAATTACAGAACAATTTTATGGGCGATGTTTTACAGACTTTATCAAAGTCGATAAAGGCCGTGGAAAAATCCACTGAGGCAGGATAAAATTGAAATAGAAGCGTCATATGAATTTTGATGACGTCAGCAACCCATCTGCAAAAAAAATTAAAACCTTGTTTTTAAGTCGCCTCTATTGTGTAGAGCTTAAAGCGCTGATCAAGAAAATGTATGTAATCACGTGCTTTTGATGAATGGTTAATGAGATATAAGGGTTTAAAAATTTTGCTGATGTCAGCAAAGTCCATAATAAAAGTACAAAAAATCTTTCTTTTGAAATTTGTATACCTGTTGCCTTCATCGTATAGATCTTGAAACGCTGAGCAAGAAAATGTTTAGGATGATGTACAACCTCGATCCCAGGGCCTGTAGCGTTTTTTTGATATGAGGATGAAACGCGTACGAGGCCCTGGTACAACAGACTGAAATTCGCCCAAAATTAAGCATGCACAGAAAAGTAATGTATGCGTGACGTTTCGATTAAAGATGGTGTTTTATTGGTGGCGTGAATTTGTAAAGTGTTTTGCTGAGTTTTTGTAGCTAGAGGTACCTAGCCATACACCATACAATTTCAGAATAGATACAACCCTTAGTGACTTTCTAGTCATTTTGTGGTGTATCATACATAAAAACTACAGCACTTATAAATATTATAGAATAATTTACACCAGCTGCAAAAATAACAGATGAAAGGATGGACCACTTAATTGGAGAAAATTCAGAGATCTTTAGAGGGCCGAAATTTTCCTGACCATAACAAGTCAAATGCTTAGAGTCAATAGTATGAGGACAAGGACGTCATTGGAGTTTTATCATAAGCATATGGAAAATCTTTAATTTTTCAAGTGTTAGCAATGCAATAATTAAAGATCAAGTGAATTTTCTTGAAGATGTAGGAATGACTTGATACATTTTACGTGGTTTAATCTTTGAGAAGAATGCTGTACAGATGTTGTTTGAGGATCTCTGTCTTAACAATAAAATAGAAGATGTGTTGTCATCATTTGTATAGCTAGACGACTTTCATCATCGTGACGCGTGTTGTTTATAATCCCCAGACCTCTTACGCAAATCGACAGGCAAAATAATGGAGGCGGTAAGTGGTATGTTCAAGAATCCCTTAAAAACGTAAACATTGGAAGTCATCTATTGGATGGTCATTGGGGAAATTTTGAGTGAAAGAGAAAGAAATTTAATGAAATTAGAAATTTATCAAAAAATGTCAAAGCTTGTGTTATTGACGAGGCTTACTGCTTCAACACCTGTTTTGTACTTTATATATATATATAGCTATATGACCAATACTTATACTTACTTATACTTAAGAATATCTATAACAACCGGATAACAGGAAAAACAGTGACTAGAATGAAACATATTATATTTGGAATAAGAATCAATAATCTGTCAATCCAAACAGAAAAAATGTATACCGCAGAAAAAAGAGAAAAGTTGGCAAGGAAGAAATATTGCAGATTAAGGTTATAAAACATAACATATTAAGAAGACAAGTATATATATACATTAAAAACATAACATCTAGCAATTGTTTTATTGTGCAATTTCATACACCACAAACAAAGACCATGTAAAACCAACCAAATTCTTCTTGAAGTTGCAAAAGAAGATCTGAACGTTTGCATTATTATAGCAACCTCTGCTCTTGGTATAGGAGTTTATGCACCATTATCAAACAAATCTACCATATAAGTCCACCAAGTACCATTGAAGACCATTGAATATATATATATATGCAGCAATTTGGACGGTCTGGTCGATGAGGGCAAAAAGCATTGGCAAGATTATATTATACTGGACATAATATCAGCACTAGGTGTTTGAAACAAAATAACATTAATGAGTTTTTGGTGATGATATAACGCTCTTTACAATGTAATTTTTCTGAAAGCTTATTTGTGCAATCCGGCAGAAAATCTTTAATTGTCTTTTACATTTACGGCAGTATTAGTTTGCATAATTGTGATATTTGAGGTTCCATTACTAAGTTTGTTTCAGCACGCAGCCTACATACTTCAACAGACCCACCATAAACTTTATGTTGCAATATTTTCTTTCTCATTGCCTTAAAACAATAATATGTGATATAGTTGTGATTTCTTGTATATATATATATTTCTTTTTATTTATACAGCTAGCTATACTTTATTCCCTAATTTATTTCCATTAATTTTTCAATACTGTAGCTAGTATTTTGTCCCAATAGTTTGTTAAAAGATATCTCTTGACACGTGTGGCATTTTAAGAAAAATTGGTTGTCATTGTTGTGTTTGTTGTGTTTGTGCATCTTTAAGCCAACAGCATTTAGCCAGTTAGTCAGCATACACACTACAGAGTTGCATCTGGACGAAGTTTTTCTTTACTTTTTAGCATATGAAAACAAAAATAAAATTTTCAGTATTGTGTCCAACAAAAGGTGAGAGTACCTGTTACTTTCGTTCGCAGGACAGGATGTTCGTCGCACTATTCCATTTGAGTTGTCAGCTGCCTTTTTCACCATCAGTGACGTGAGGAAACAAAAGTAATGTTTAAAATTTTTTAACAGCTTTGATAAATTTGTAAACGATGCAAGGAAGTCAAAAATAACGTGAATATAAATATTTTCTTCATAAAAACAAGTAACCAGAAAAATCTTCGTAATGCTCACCGCCATATTTGTTGTTGATAAAAAAATGCAGTGCTTGCAAAAAAACGTCTGCATTAATTATCTTTTTAACATAATTTAAAAAGCCGTGAACGCAATCTCATTGGTTGATTAAGTCTGTTGTACCAGGGCCTCGTACGCGTTTCATCCTCATATCAAAAAACGCTACAGGCCCTGGGATCGAGGTTGGGATGATGTATATTTGACAAACGGTTGCAGAGATATTGGGGTTTGAAGGTTTTTTGATGACGTCATCAACCCGTCCATTCCGAAACGGATTCGGGGACCCAGGTTTGGGAAACCTACCCAAATTAGTCCTAGGTGGTCCCTAGTTACCCACGCGGTAAAAAATCATTGACGTCACCACCTCGTTTCCAAGTTATTTGGCCTCAAAGTTTTAGGTGCACTGTAATGGCTTCATTAACTTAATATAGGATATTGACGTTAAAGTAGTGTTATTTTCGTCGCGCCGTAACGTCAGAAATTTTAACATATTAGAGATGCATTTTTCGGCAACATCAAAGAAAAATGAACACATCCACTTTGCCTGTTACAAACAGACAGACACAGTCTCTGTATTATTATAAGAGACTAGTCGATAAAACCCGTGGAAAAATCCACTGAGGCAGGATAAAAATGAAAAAGAAGCATCATTTGAATTTTGATGACGTCAGCAACCAATCCATAAAAAAATTAGAACCTTGTTTTCACGTTGCCTTATACAAAAAAAATGTTCTTAAAATCTTACACCAAATGTCAAATGTCAAATCGCATTAAATCCTCCACACAAATCTTACACAATATAAAATATAACAGCTTGCAAGGTGCAAAATCATGTTGATAAAAAGTTACAACAATGACACTCACAACATCAACACTCACAACACCCACAAAACCGACAGTAAGAACAACAACAGTTACAACACCGACAGTCACAACACGGATAATAACAATATTAGAAATAACGCATCTCAAATATGTACATCTTATAAGTGATTATGTTCAAAACCCTCAGCATTTTATTCTGAAATGTCAAAAAGGAGGCCTGTAAGAGTTAGCACAAATCAACAAAAATAAGTTCTTTACACATTTTAAATATTGTCTTTCCCTTAACAGCTTATACAAAAATATGAAAAAGTCATAGTTTGGAAAATATCAAATTCAAATATAGAAAAATCAGTCATTTCGGTTTGATACCATCCTCTCCTGCAAAAATTTACACAAAATGTAAAAATCAACCAGTTAAGAACAGAAAAATTTTGCTTTTTTATTATTTTTTATTACAAAATATAAAAAACAAAAACAGTTTCAGTTAGAACATTAAGTAATTTTTTTATCATCAGGAAACAATCCCTACAAAATTTTGTAAAATTCTCAAGAAAAACAAAAACGTGAAACTATGGAATTTTCTTCCAGCAAAAATTACATCACATACAGTTAGTTCTCCCAAACAATAGTTTATAATACGAAATATAAAGACAAAGTTGTTTATTATATATTCAGAAGATGTATATACTTAGTATATGAAAAGCTTAAGAAATAAATACTTTTTAACTTTCAAACTCGTTTTATTTTTTCTTAATTAGTAAACGATTAATTAGTAAACGATGGCTGTTATTTTTACCGATAAAGACATCAGCTTTACAACAGCTTACAGTGAAGTCTGATTGTACAAAGATTTGTTCTTTCAGTATATATATTGCATGTGGTCTATTTCCAAAAAGATTACACAAAATTTCAAAAAACAGCATTTTGAAACACGAACAATATGAACTGACAAATTTTTTTAACCCATGTATAAACCCACGTATATAAATTTCCAATCGAATGTAAAAAAACCCTGTAAAAAAACCTGGCATATTACATGTAGGCTGACAAAAGTTTAACGGGATGTCAGAAACAAAACAATAAAAATAACTTAACACACACAGGAGGAGTATCAGGAGTATCAGGTATTGTTGCAGAGATGGTAAAAGCATCTGGATATATTGGAGTTGAGCTTATTACAAGTCTTGCTAACCAGATTATAAAGGATGGTGCTATTCCGAGTGAGTGGCAGTCGAGTGTAATAGTGAATTGTTTCAAGGGCAAGAGTGATGCATTAGAAAGGGGTAACTATAGAGGTTTGAAGTTGGTTGATCAAGTAATGAAAGTTATTGAAAGAGTGATTGATAAGTTACTTAGAGAAAGGATTGATATAGATAAGATGCAATTTGGTTTTGTTCCAGGGCGTGGCACTACAGATGCAATATTTTTACTCAGACAGCTTCAGGAAAAGTATTTAGGAAAGAGAAAGAATCTCTATTTTGCCTTTGTAGATTTAGAGAAAGCTTTTGATAGAGTGCCACGTAAAGTTATTTGGTGGGCTATGAGAAAATTAGGTGTGGATGAGTGGCTAGTTACGATGGTACAGTCTATGTACAGCAATGCTAGAAGTCGTGTCAGGATTAACGATTCACTTAGTGATGAATTTAGTGTAAATGTTGGTGTACATCAGGGTTCTGTACTTAGTCCTTTGTTGTTTGTTCTAGTCTTAGAAGCGCTGTCGATGGAGTTCAGAACAGGTTGTCCATGGGAGTTATTGTATGCAGATGATTTGGTTCTCATAGCAGAGTCGATGGAAGAATTAGTTGAAAAGTTTGAGAAGTGGAAGAAAGGACTAGAAGAGAAAGGGCTAAAGGTAAACACAGCAAAGTCTAAAGTCATGATTAGTAGCATTGCAGCCAAGTGTGACCTTGTAGTTGGAAAGTGGCCTTGTGGAGTTTGCAGGAAAGGGGTTGGTAGTAACTCAATTTTTTGTCAGACTTGCAAGCATTGGGTACATAAGAAGTGCAGTAGTATTAGTGGA
Organism: Hydractinia echinata; assembly: GCA_030067915.1. NCBI lineage: Eukaryota > Metazoa > Cnidaria > Hydrozoa > Anthoathecata > Hydractiniidae > Hydractinia > Hydractinia echinata. Next base: position 704,383 of record JASGCC010000137.1, on the reverse strand, counting down.
AGGTTAAGAGCTGACATTCAGTTTGTATGCAAGCGTTGCAAAGGTGAGATTATAGAGAATGAAGTATTTCCAGCTTTAATGATGTACAACAGTGGCTCGTTAGAGATAGTTGAGAACTTCTGTTACTTAGGTGATATGTTGGGCAGTGAAGGGGGTGTTGGAAGAAGTGTTACTTGCAGGATAGGTTCTGCTTGGAAAAAGTTCAGAGAGTTACTTCCTTTGTTGACTAGCAGAGTCCTGTCAATTGAGGTAAAAGGTAGGTTGTATGAGGCCTGTGTAAGAAGTGTTATGTTGTACGGTAGTGAGACATGGGCAGTGAAGCAGGAAGATCTTGACCGTTTAGAAAGGAATGATATGAGAATGGTTAGGTGGATGTGTAACGCCAGTCTGAGAGACAGAAAGAGTTCAGATGAGCTAAGAAGCAGGCTAAGTCTCCGTAGAATTAAAGATGTTATCCAGATAAGAAGATTGAATTGGCTGGGGCACTTGGAAAGAATGGAGGAGGATAATTGGGTAAGAAAGTGTAGAGACTTGATAGTTCCTGGGGCAAAGCCCAGAGGCAGACCGAGAAAGACTTGGCAGGAGGTTATAAGGACAGACTTGATACAGAGGAAGTTGAGTTTAGATCTAACACAGTCTAGATCAGATTGGAAGAGGGTCATTAATATACCCCGTCCAACCCATGCTAGCATGGAAAACGGACGTTAAGCCGAGAATGATGATGAATGATGATGACACACACTTTAAATTCTATAAAATTCGTTCGACTTGTCATATTGTGGTCCCCTTTGTAAAGTTCACAGGTAATGTGAAAAAATTATACTCTATGGGCATAACAATGAGTCACACCATCCTAAAAGTTCAAGAAAGATTTTGTAGCTAGCTTGTTACATCATAATTCGTGTTCAAAAAAGAAGAGATAGGTTAGAGCTAGCTAAGAAGCTTGGGATGGGAGCCTTAAAGCTAACATTAGCTATCAGATAACAGTAGCTAAGACACCCAGTTAGATATACTTAAACTGGGGAGACTTAACTGGTTCTATAGCTAGCTATTCATGCTTAGTAAAAGACATTATAAAGAGAAACAATAGTAATGTAAAACAAACCAAAGTTTTCTGTTTGTCCAGCAAATTAGTTTGTTAGCCAGCTAACAGCTTTATCTAGCATTTTGAATTTTAGTACAAATCCATTAGTTACGCACCAGGGGACACATTAATTATGCAAAAAAATTGTAAACAAATATGGCTAGCTTTTTTATTTTTAAAAAAAACGCGGTAAAAACTTTAAGAATTTGGAGCTTTAATGGATATTTTTTGAGAATGCGATTCTGCTTGACAATTTTAAGTGTACTACATAAAAAAAGTAACACGCAGCTTCAGAGACATAAAAACGGAACGTCTAAATATATCAAAGTTCTTACTTTTTCTGAATTCCAATCCACTTGAAACTCTAGCATGCATTTTCTACTTCTAACTTTACTTTACTACTTCCTAGCTCCACTCTTCACTTCCGAAGTAACTTCTTGTGGCTTTCAACTTTATTTTTCTACTTCTACTTCTTTACTTAGAGTTTTTTTTCTCTGAATCACTTTTTGCACTTTTTTCAAGACGAAGGGACCTTTCTTTTGTGTTTTTTTCGGTGTCGAGGGACACCATTTTTGGAAAGTTAGCCGTTAAATTTATTTCAGCAAATCAAATTGAGTCGTTTTCATCACGTGACGTAAACAAAGTAAACCCGCTAACAAAATAGACATATTTCTTTCGGTAACATCAAAGATTTTTACGGCGACATTGTAAAAAAGTATAATCGACTATGCAAAGTCACAGACAGACAGACAGAAGCTTTGTATTATTATAAGAGATAAATGGTTTGAGTTTCTGAATAAAATGTCTCCAACTATGTTTGTATGCAGAAATGAATATTGTCTTCATTTTTTTTGCTTTAACTTTTGTGGCTTTTAGGTACACTTTTCACGGCTGTTTCAGCGCGGAAAGTAAGACTGCGCATGCGCTGGTTGCTTGAGCACGTTGCGGGTGCAAAATGGCGGCCGAGAATAAAAACAGTTTCGATAAATAAGTAGATACACTTTCCATATCGTTTTTGCACACATTAAATCAATTTCAGCGGATTTGTTTTAGTTTTTCAAAATTATTGAAGCCGTTGGCGGGCGATGGTGTGCATCACATCATAGACGAGCTAGAAGAAGCTTGGGCAAATTTGGTCTAATTTAGCCATACATTTTTTATCGAAATTGGGAAAATGAAAGTTACACTAAATCATTTTGAATTTGTGGGCAGTGTGAAGTTATGCAGCTAGTGCGGCATACCTTTTTAGAAAGCTAAAAGAACAATCTAACAGGTAAGGAAAAAATTAAGTTTGTATCAGTACTTCTGAAAAATTATTGTTTTGGCAAACTTTTGGTAAAAAATGTGCTGAAAGTGTAAAAAATTGTTTTCTCTTTTGGCATGTAATGGACTTATTGCCTAATTTATTAGTATTGTTATTTACTGGTAGGGTCAAATATGCTGGGTATTGAAACCTAAAGGCACCATAATGATATAACTTCACTTTTAATGTAAAAAATTGCTCGTTTTTAGCCTAAATTTTTCTGCAAAATATTTGTTTGTACTACCGTACGCAATGCCTCTTTTAGATAATCTTGTGTGTAGCTGCTGGGCCGAATGGGTAATATATACAAAAGTGCAAAAGTGGACAAACATGGATGGAATAGATAGCTATATAGCTTAATATATACCTAGTAAGTAGGACAACCTATTGCTCCAACATTCACAAGCTAGGTAGTATTCATACGCAGAGTTCAAACAATTTTTCAGCCACAATTATAGGTTCTTTTTATTCTTTTTGTGATTATTTTGTTCAAACCTTTTAAGCTAGATGCTGCAATTGGGACCACCATGTCTGGCTAAAGAAAGTTCCTAGACTAACTTTTATATGTTGTATAACTAGATGTAAAAGTCAAGGAGTTTGCTTATGATATTTTTTTGAGAAAAAAAAATATATATACAATTGATATTGTTTATATTAAAATATTTAAAAAGTAATCAATTCTTGCCTTTTTGTCTTATTGTGTGTTCCATTACATTATTAAATTTGTTTTGGTGTTTTTGTTAGTTTTTTATCCTTTTATTTCACTTGCTTTTTCAATAGGTTAGAACATTTGCATACGAGATGGAACAACCTGTTGCCGTGGAATTTTGATAGTTCTAGTGAAAATATGTGTATATATATATATAAATTATCTTTTATTACATATATATATATATATATAAATTATCTTTTATTACATAATACTCACATGTTTAGCAAATAGCAGTTTTCTTTTGTTTTTCAGTTCCCATAAATGCATTAATAAAGAGTCCCCTAGTATTGTATTTGTAGTATATTTATAGTATATATACGTGTGTTTGCAAAGCGGATTAGATATATTTAAAAAAAAATATATATATATATATATATATATATATATATATATATATATATATATATATATATATATATATATATATATATATATATATATATATATATATATATATATATATATATATATATATATATATATATATATATATATATATATGGATAAAATATTTACAAAACTTCAAGTTTCATGCTATGCGATCATCAGTTGTGAATATTTATATGTATTTTTCGTGTAAAAAATTGTTTCCTGGGTACTTATTAATGTCAGAAATTCTTACAAGCTGGCATCTCGTTTACAAAACTATTTTTTGCCTGGCAATTATATTCTTGCGAAAAAGTTGTATTTGTTGATTTAAAATTTTAGTGCCCAAAAAAATTATGTGTAAGGTGGTCTGGCACAGCTGCAAAAAAGCAGCCATTTTAGTAAAAAATGCAATAAATGCCTCCCATTAGTTTGATTTTATAACCATAATATGTTGCAGAAAAAAATGATTGCTGCAACATAAATTTTTGTGAATAAAAGGATGCTTTTGAGACATTGCAAATTAAGACTTAACAACATGCATTTGCCACACGTTATTCCAGTTTGAGGTTGTTATGTAATGTATTATCTGGTGTAAACTATTTTGATTGCTCTCAGATTGTCACAGGTTTAAGCTTTTAGAAGTTCTCATTCTCCAAATGTTTTGTAAAATATTTTACATTCAAAATTCCGCTAAGACAATATTTCAACAACATGCAGGTTTTTTCTATGTAAAAAGGTAACTTAAGTCTAGGGGTCATTTGAGTTTCTTGAGAAATGTTATAAAATATAACGTACTATAAAATTCTAATAAATGCGTGGGGCGTTTATTCAATTTTCAGAATTTCTAGGCAGCGTTTACTGGAGACAGGCGTTACATTAATACAAATATTCCTCTTTAACACAAACCTATATTTTTATCATAAATTCACATAAAATAAATTTAAATGCACCTTTTTGAATAAAGAAATGGTCTGTTTATTAGAGCCTCAACGTTGGGGGAGTAGGTGTTTATTGAAGACAGGCGTAAATATAGATTGGTTGTTTAATTAGGCATTTACCGTTTTCTATCTTTTCAAACTCATAAGTTGGTGCCCGAAAGTTTTTTTATATTTCTTTATTCGCAACAGTTTATGCCTCACAATGCGTTCTTTTCTTTAGCAAAAGTAAAACCACAAAACTTGGTCCTTTTTGGCTTCCAGAAAGTTTGCTTTAATAGTAATGAAAATGCCCCCTAAAATAAAATGTCTAAAAACTGCCCATTTTACTAAAGCACTGTGAGTACAGAATCCTGTTGATTCTGTACTCACAGTGCTTTATTTCCAACCTCGTCCCCAGGGCATCTTGTATCTTTTCTGACCCCGGGACGGCGATACGAACATGGCCCTGGAGGAGGCTGGTCCGATATGAAACCTGATTGGCGCGGATATGTCACATAATTATTGCGTCATACAAAACATTTTGGCGAGGCGGCGAGTCTGTGACGAACAGGAGGAAGCTGTTCGTATTAAAATGGCGGAGAAGCTGTATCAGTATCATGTTTTTTCAAAGTGAAAAATTTAATAAAAAGCATTACTAAGCAATTAGAGTATAAAATAAGACATCATAAAGTAATACTGCTTACATGGAAATATTTCAATAGCTGGGAAAGTTTAATAAAACTAGAAAAGTAGCTACCTAGCAAACTATCAAGATAAGAACAAAAGAAAGAAACTGAACTTGTTTCCAAGTGGCCAGGTTTAATTTGCAACTTTATGCAAAGAATGACGGTACATAAAATTACTAGCTGAGAGACCTAGTGCTGCCCATGTCCTTTATGGACAAAATAATTTTGCACAAAATATCGAAAATGTTTTTTTTTACAAAATATATGTATCATTACGTTTTAAATTATATCAGGTTGTTATTAGTGGGCATGTTTTATTACTTTATATGCTTTGGTTACCATAAAAATATAAAAAGCCAGTAGGTTAACCGTCGGAGCCATTTTATCATTGACTGCACATTTACCCGGCCTAATTCAAGAAACTTCAAAGTGCAATAACTTCGGTAAAAAAATAAAGTTATTGACTTGAAACTTGTTATGGAGTACTTTTAGACCAATCAGATAAAAGATAATTTTACACGAGGCATCAAAAAATTACACAGCCATTTTGAGGAAGAGAAAAGGTAGGAAGATTTTCTTAAACTAATTCTTGCTAGGCCTTTTTTAACAATTTCAGAAAATCGAACTCAATCAAATTTTAAGTCACACTTTGATTGAGCGCTCAATCTGGCATATGGTTAAATCCAGGATGTACTGAATATAGTGGTAGATATTGAACAGCTCACCACTTTGACATATTATCTCAAGAGTTTTAATACTAATTACAAAGCAGTGAACATAAAGAATAACAAAAGTCTAAACCGAGTATATAGTATATATAGCGTCCCATAACTTCAGTAAAAATTAAAATATTGACTTGAGATTTGGTATGATATGGTTTTAGATTGGTTTGATGAAATTGAGCCAAAAAATAGTTCTATTATCATCATACTTTTTGAGTTTCAGAATTAAGCCCTTTGCAGAGACGTCGATAAGCCGTTTTTGACAGCATATCAATTTTGACTAAGATACAGGTTCAGAAAATTTTAAAAGCTATTCTAACCTCAGGAATTGGTCAGATAAGATTCAACCTAAAATTATGCCAGTAAACGAAAAATTTAGTTGCAAAGAATGTCTTTTTGCTGATATATTTTTGTGATTGGATGCTCTTATGAGAATACTGAATTAATCTTCACGGCTAGCTAGTTTGGCATTTTAAATATTTTCCAAGCAGAATGATAACAGTAAATAGATGCATATATCAATTAAAAATCGTTTTTGAGCAGCAGCAGAATTTTGATGAGCTCTAAAAAGTGTGACTTTATGGAACTAATTTTTGTCCAAAATCCCCCCAAAAATTACCTCAAAAAATTATTCCCCAAACATTTTTTTATTTTAAGGTAGCAATACTTTACTGTTGGTAAAGTCGTATACCAATTCTTTCTAAACTATTAAGGCAGTGATACATTGAATCGACAAAATAGATCACATGTGGACTTGTCGATTTCAATTTTCAAACCAGCAAAATGCTGGATTATTTATGTTTTAAACAAAAAACCCCTTGTTTTTGTATATCTGTGTGTGCAATAAAATGTGAGATTGTTGAGTAAAAAATAAAAAAGCTGTAAGGCGTTTTAAAAACATGTCATTAGGAAAAGAAAAAGCAGAATTTGTCAGGTAATGGGTGGGTTTCTGGAAATGTTAAGGCCACAAAATGTAAAAGCAAAAAAGTCTTCTAAAGTAAATACTTTTTTGAAGCCTTTTTCACCCAATATAACCGCAAGCGGTGAGTCCACCATATACGAATTCAGTTTCAGTTAACTATTGTTTAAATAAATTTTGTGCAAAAAAATAATAAAAATGCAATTTGGGATTCGTACAGCAAAATCTTGGTCATCATATAAAAGCAGTGATGCAGACACAGATATGAACTGTCAAAATAAAAACAGCCAAAATGAATAAAAAATGTAAATGTTAATATGAAGTTAAATTTCTGCCTAGCTACTTTCAGTCAGGCACCTAGAATGACACGACCATTTGAAAATTATGTAGCCATATTTGCACCTTAGAGAACCAACGAAGTGCTATGGTCAGGTGAGCAAATCATTTACCAATTTCCAAGTTTCCCCTAGCTACAAGTTTTGCAACCCAGTGCTTGCTAGCCAACCAATTCAGTAAAATACACATAACTAAATTGCTTGAATTTCTTCAAGTAAACAGCAGCCTAAATAACATGATTGTATATTTATACATTCAGAAAACAATCAAGGGCAATATGCGAGCAGTTTGTGTGTTGCGTGCCCATCTTAGCGAATTTCTCAAAATGTTTCTCGCAAAACTTAAAAAGTGAATTTATGAGAGGAATCAAAACAAACTCGCCGCACCTATCTGTGACGTAAAACGCCGAGCTCGCTTAGCTCTGCAAGGTTATATATAAAACTTTGGTTAATTGAGACAAATCTCATTAAATATTACACACAGAAAAACTGTGTATTGGAGGGTCACGTGACGAGGCCTCCTCCAGGGCCATGTTCGTATCGCCGTCCCGGGGTCAGAAAAGATACAAGATGCCCTGGGGACGAGGTTGCTTTATTTCCTGTATACTAGCCTGAAATAAAGGGAATAAAATTTGTCGTTACAATAGGATTAAAATGCCTAAGCCTAGTATATTTGGAAGAATTTTCTTGGTTTGCCGGAAAATGCTAAAACATTGTTTACTTCGGCTGAGCATTCTTTTTAAAAAGTTATTTCAAATCGACATTACCCTGCTAGCGACAAAATCACTGACATGTCGGCCAAGGTTAAAACATTCACTTGGGATTTTGTAAAATTGATAATTTTTTACATATATATAAATAAAATTTGGTTTAAAAACTTTCCTTGTACACAAGAGGTACATATCAGTAGCTAACAACCCGGTTTGTCTCGGGTGTTGTGAAGGTCGGTCGACATACTAAAAACAGGTATCCAAGAAATAGCTAAGTGTGGGACAAAATTTTATTCCCCAACTTTTTTTGTGCAAAAAAAAACTAATTTTCTGAAGTTCTTTGAACATGTAGAACGTTTTTCCTATCTAGGTGAAATTCTATAGTGGCCATGTTGAATTTAACAAAAATATTTTTAAAAAAAGCGTGTTTTGTCACAGACCATAATTTTGATTGAGAGGGTATCTGTTTTCATTAAAAAAAAAGACATAAAATCTAAGCTTGTTGTGGTAGCTGATAAACAAATGAAACTTAATAATTTTTTCAAAATTTTATTGATAAATGAATAAATTTTTATTATCAAATCTCAGTTTTAAGGTTTCAGTGTGTTTAATGGGTATAAAGCTGTATCCAAATAAGGTTAGCTAGCCTAAAAATATGTTTACATTTTAACGGATCTCGCCCCAGTCCTAATTCAAAAAAATGTTTAGACATGCGCAGTCTGAGTTTCCGAAATATTGCCCGCTAAAACAGCCGTGTTTTGTCTTAAAAAGCCTCTTTCTTGACTCTAGTTAAATGGTAACCTGTTTATTTTTAGAGCAAATCATCTTCCTGTAAAAAGAAGGAAGTCTTCCATCGTTGCAAATTTTGATGAAACGTTACAGGTCTTTAAATGTTCGTCTTCGTCCTGTAATTTCACGTCAAATAAAAAATTCAATACAATACGGCATATTAAGCGATGCACCACAATTATTAACCGAAAATCAAGGGTCGGAAAAAACAGAAAGTGTAATTTTTGTGATGCAACATTTGTCCGGAAATCAAACAGGGATCGTCATGTCAGCAACCATCATCAGAATGAAACAATTTCATCATTATCTAATGACTTAGTTGAAAATGATTTCGATCAAATCGTGCCTGTTTCCCAGGCAATTGTCGATGATATAATAAATTTTGACATCGATCCGGGTCACACCTTTACTTGTGGCTTAACCCGGCGGTTCTACGAAAAGATGAAACGATCATTATAAAAAGTGACAATGCTCCAACCCAATACAAAAGCAAGTATGCTTTCTCTTCCCTGCAAAATCTTGACAACAAATACAACGTACAAATTATTCGAATCTATGGCGCTGCGGGTCATGGAAAAAGTCTAATTGACGCTATGTCAAGCTTCGGAGTTAAATCAATTCTTCGACGTGATATCATTGGGTTGAAAACAGCAAGGAAATGTGTGACTACCTAGACTTCAGAAATGATGGGAGAATGGTTTACGCTCATATTGAGCCGGAAGCAGTTGATAAGAGGAGAGTTGAGAAAACAGGCATCCGAATCAAAGGTTGCATGATGGGTCACTTATTTGTATACAAGCCAAACTCAGCCAAAATCTTAATGAAAGAATACTTGTGTGAAACTTGGAGTACGAAGCTTGTACAAAAGGTTCATCGTCGAAAGAATACGGAAATGATGACTATGACGATGATCAATACGAAGAATGCATGTTAGATGAAGAAAGTGATCGTGGTTCTCAAATTTACGATTTTGTAACCCCATCTTCCTATGTTAGTCTTCTCTCCTTTAATTCAGCAGAACCTGTTTATTTTGTCCATGTTGAGAAGAAAGGAGAAGCTACCGGAAAATTGCAAGATCGCTATGGGCATGTCATTCTTCCTGGTGAATTTTATTTTGAAGGCCGTTATCTACAGAAATCTCGCTCGCGTCATCCCAGTAAGAAGAAATTTCTTATTCGTAATGACACATATACGAGCCATTTGTAGAATTTGGAGAGGATTTAACTATAGAAAATGATGTTTACTTAAAAAATTTCAATACATTTTAAAGTTCATACGTTTTTATTTTAACGATTAAAGTTTCTATAAAGTTTTTAGATCAGGTTCCATAACACAATATAATAAAAAAACAACAACTGAATACTGGTCCAGAAGTGCTCTTTTATTTAACCATGTTAAACTATTCTTCAAGCTGTGCATTTTTCGGGTATTTGAATATCTATAATCCGATGTGTAAATGTTAATTTGTGCAAAAGTATAAAGCGTATTATCATTAATGACTATTTGCTCCAAAATTGCTCTTATTTTAGTCTATTTTCTCATATTAAGTGTTATATTACAGTTCACACTATTTAAAATGTTAATAAATTGTATGTATCGGATTAATTGTTAAGTAAAAAATGAATTTTATTACGAAGACTACTTTACTCAATATCTACTCTAAAATTTGTTCAAACTTGCTCCTCTTTCAAATTTCCCCATCAGTAACTCTTATTTTACGAGTCCAAATCACTAATTTAAGTATTTTAGCATTAAGGATACGGTAACCCCCTGAGGCACATACTCAACATAATTAAAATATCCCCTCTGCTCGCTATATTAACCCTAGCAAATATATATATTCTGAAAGCCGAATAAATTATCTCTAGAATGATGATAAAATATTTCCATAAAAAAAATCCAAAAAGTAGAAAAGAAATTATATACAAAAATTCACCCTTCCAGTTCATTTTGTCGAACACTCCCCTCAGTAAAATTTTTGTTCGTTGAAAAAAATATGATTGCGAAGCTCTTATTCAGCTCTAAAAAACTTTGCTTTTTTTACTCAAAACAACACGTGGTTCCAAAAATATAGCATATTTTGTGTTACAATAGCTGTTTTATGACTGATTTATCTATTTTTAAGCATGATAGCTCAATAACTTGATATTTCCTCACTTTCTGCGTTAGAAAAAGCAAAGTTTTTTAGCCAAAGATATAATTGTCGCAACAAACTTGTTTTCGTACAATTTCGACAAGATGGAGGGGAGTGTTCGACAAAAATATATACCGTTACGACTGGAAATTTTACTTCGAGAAAAAGCAAAGCAAAGACCTTTGCTTTTACCTGCAAGAATCATGGTTACACCCACTTAAACGTTATGAATAATTAATAACTCATGAATATTTTATTTAAAGTTAAAGGTAAAGTGTTTTCGCAGAACTATGGGTCTAGTTATTGTTAAACAGACAACAGGATAACATAACATAACAGGATAAAAACGAAAAAAATAAATAAATAAATTAAAAAGGTATAGATGATAAATAATAATATATTTGTAGAGATGCAATTTTTTATTCGTTCTGCATAACTCTCTTTAATTATTATACAGATTAAATATATTTGAGGAATTTTAAACTTTGAGCACACTATTGAAAACACTGAAAGATAAAAAAGATTTTTTCTCATTTTATCCATCTTAACAATAAATATTTTTGATTCTTTTTTTAAAAATATCAGGAAAATATGCCAAAGAATCAAAATTAAAGAAAATAATTTTTTAAAAAAAAAATGCCCCTGCCACCGTATCCTTAATGAGCACTGCAAGAGCTTTTTCGTAAAATGACAATTCACTCCAATCATGCTCATATTTTGAAAAATAACTGTCTTTGTGTCGAATCATGCTATGAAAATACATCTGCAACATAAATTTTGTAGCAAAAAGACTATCACAGCTCCAGAAATGCTCATTTATGTGATTTTCCATAATTTTGCAACCGAAAAAAATTTGCCACGCAAAGAAAAACATCTCCTTAAGTGAATTTCCAGAGAGTGACAAAAATTTAGGGCGGCCAAAAATTGCTAGTCGATTTGAGCGGAGTTTGATTTCGGCAATAAGATATTTGCTTTCTTTGTTTTCAACAGTACTAAAATAATTATGAGTCTGCATCACACACATGCATTGTTTTTATGAGAAACTGAAAATACAGTGAGAACTGCATATAGCAGACATCTGCTATGGCGAACACCTTCCTACAACGGATGTCGGTTCTAACTTACCTTACCCCTTAGAACTAAATTCTCTATAGCGGACACGGCCAACAACGGCTCGTATAAAACAATTTCTGCAAGGAAAACAATTAAGTTTTTGAAACTATATAAGTCAGTAAAAACCTATACGAGGTCCGATGGTGTCCGCTACAGAAATGTTTCGTTTTACAATTCTGACCAAACTTGAGTACTTTTTTAAAAAATATACTACTTTATCCATAATGCATTCGCAAACAAATAGGTCAGGTACACATGTACCTGTGCAACTATCAAAGAACGCGTCTAACACACAATGGTCCATATGAGAGGTCCTGGAGGCTTGTAAATTAGAAGAACATAACCATGCGTACACCAGCAAGAGGTAGAATTTAAAAACTAACTTGTCGGGAAATGCTTCACACACTCTATATCTAGTTTGTATAGATATTGTATGACACTCGCTGTACCTGTCTAGACTCTACTATAAGTGATACAAATAATTTACCTTAGAAATTCGTCCTGATACAGTTCGGCATTCATTTATAAATGATTTCGCTATGTTAATGATATGAATTTTATGCTTTAGTAATTCGCAAGGAAGCCTATAGACGGGGCGCAAGAATAGAAAGAAGAGTACACTTAGAACGGTCCTTCTAAAGAAGGATTTCCACAAAGCGAACGTCTATTTTGCTTCGATGCGTTAAGTTTATTCGATTATGAGATAAATTCATTCAATTATGCAATAAACTTATTCGATAAAATTACATTCGATAGTTTTCGCGCCTCTAGGTTTATTGTCGAAAAAATAATAAAGATTGCGTACATAAATATAGAAAGGGTGCTACAAAAGATAAGTCTTCAAGAATATCAAAAGAAGTTTGAAGAAGAAAACATTACGACTGATATTGTTTGTCAATTGTCTGTAAACGATTTTTGAAGCCTGAAGAAATGTTATGATGGGTTTACGCATAGAGTGCATATCAGGTGCAATGTTTTAAGTTCCAAAAGTTTTAAGGGGAAATTTAATGTACAGGTGTTGTAATGAATAAGGATTGAGTGTGAGAGACTTCATTTAATTCTCTGAGCTTGATTTACAAGTTCAATCATTTGTGACAGATTTCCCTTTTTTGGCGAGGGTATGTTGAGAGAACTACTTAAAAAAGGGATTGTACGTACAGCGGTTTCGATTGAGGGATAGTATTCAGAATGCTATAACCTATTTTTCTAACTCTCAAACGGCTTAAATCTTCATCTCCGGCAGCTAAAACTATCCCAACATCTGTGTCTTGTTCCTTAAATCGAAAAATTAGGCCAGACAATCCAAGCTCAGTTCACGTATCTTAAAGAGTCGTTTTGGGGTGATTACTTTGATAGCCTAGCTGGCTATTATAGTCTGTCACCTACCATTTTTAGATCTCTGTGTGTAATTTTATTGAATGAATTTTTATCGAATGAATTTTTATCGAATGTATCTTGATCGAATCGAATGAGATTATCGCGTAATCGAATGAGTTTAGTGCACTAGGAAACAAGTTTATCGCATAATCAAACACAAGCATAATCGGATGAATTATGGCATAATCCAACAAATTTACCGTATAACCTAACAAGTTCATTGCATAATGGAATAGCCTTTTTGCATAATCGCATTGATTTATCAAATATGCGTTCACACAGAAGCCAGTATTAGCGTTCCATAACAGTGAATTCGCCGCAAAATCTATCTGAGCATGCGCAGTATGGTTTATTTTCATTTTACTTCAAAAAATTCGCTGCTTCGAAAAGTAAAAACAGTTTCTAATTTTGAGCGGCGAAAATTTACGCTGTAAACTTTTATACAATCAGAACGCAATTGCTAATGTTTTTATTGTAAAATCTCACTACTGGAACGAAATAACTGTTTAGTGTTACATAATTAAAAGTATTTACATTCAGCATTTTGAATTCGCCACATGTTTTTAGTTTCTAGTGGAAATTAAAATGATTTTCGTAGCTAGTTCACTGCTATGACCCGTGGAAAAAGTTACTTATATAGAACTGAACTAATAATTGATTAAAGATTAAACAAAATAAGTTTCAAAGTTGTTGATTTCAATGAAACGGCTGGAATAAAAAAGATAAAAAAGACACAATAAAAATTAATTCACCGTTTTGTAAGAAGACTCTTGATTGTCATATTGTACCTATAATAAAACCGCTGAAAATTTTTTGACTCTCTGCAACAATTTTATCACCTCTTTATAATAATAGCCGTATTCTGTCCGTCTGTTGATGCACGAGAAAAAAAGTCGTGTTATAGAAACACGAATTGCGATATATAAAGGACGGACGAATGTAGAAATATGTATAAATAAGTGAAGCCTTTGGGGGATATTTTGTATTCATTAATAGTAGAGACAAAGAAAAGATTGGCATAATTTACACCAATATTAGCAGCAATTGTTGAAGTATTAAAATTTTGAAGTTACCATATTGCTTGACAGACCTTTTCCTTTACTATTGCTAGTTAGTCACTATTTTATACCAACTGTGATATTAGACCCAAAAGCATGGAACTTTGCGGTCGTGATTGCGTTTTTGCTCACTTTTGTCTAATTGGGACTAATTTCATCAAGTTAGACATCAAGGTTACTGCGTCATATTTTTCCAAGCAAAGGAGACTTTTTTATATAACCGTATATAGAAATATACAAGAAATTTATAATACCTAGTTATTGGGGAACGGATGTTTTCAATCATCGATGATAAATATAAGATTACAACGTTGTGGTTATTCTCACTTAAAAGCTCGAGAGAGAAATAAAGGCCTACTAAAAGAAGTTCTTGCGAAAAAATAAAACGTTTGTCGAATTTCACTTGCTTCTTAGAAATATGCGAAGTCGTGTAGTTAGTACATTTTAAAAGAGGTAAACTTAAAGGACAGATATTGTTTGTTTATTAGTAAAAGCACATCCACTGAAATATGAAACTTGTAATGATTTAATTGGTTCATATTTTGATGTTTGTGGGACATGCAATAAATGTTGAACAAAATTTATGTACAATCTATTTCGCTGAGAAAAAGTTTTCTATCGCAAAGTGCACAGTGTCAAATTAAAAAGCATTTCGCTTAAACATTTTGCTGAATAATATCGTCTTACTTTTTTACACCAGTATTTTGGAAGCAAAAGACAGCAGATACGTGACTCATTACAATTCCGCATGAATCTAGCTTAAAAAGTTCTGTTGTAGTTATTGATGAAAAAGCCCCCAGGCGATATTGAATTTGCACTTGGTTCATATATTAACGTCATGGAATTTGTTAAGTAACTTTCAATCATTCAAAGAGAACAGACGTCAAAAATTATCCTAGTGTCAATTCAACCTGTTGCCAGTGTAAACAATGCCTAATGGGTACCATGTAAACAATGTTTGTAAAAGAAAATAGCAAATGAAAACATTAATGCGGGAGGCTGTAAATTTCATTTATTATGTAATATACTTTTGCATGCACGCAGAGAACTTAGGCCCCATGACTTTTTCGCCCTCTCTTTTTCTCCTCGTTTTTATAAAAAAGATTGATGACGAGGCTGTACATATATTTGCAATGCTGGTGATCATTTATTTTTAACTTTGGTCAAGCAACAGAGTTATAAAGTTTGATGGCCCCATGTCTACTTCTTTTATAATTAAAACACTCCTCTTCCAAAGTGTGAAACACTTCTCTTCCAGGAACTCAAAAAATTCCCGGACCCAATTCTGGCCCGTAATACTGATTGAGCTGGATTTTGTTAGCTCGCGTTTTTGAAAATGACATACCAGTTCCCGGCCATGAAAAAAGATCAAGTGTTCTGAGTAAGTAATAACTCTCCAAAACATGTATGCGTATATTAGTGGACTATAAACTTAAGATTAAAAATACATTATGATGGTATTCTTTTATAGTTTTCTTGAAGAGAAGTGTTAAAATACAGAATAAAACTGTTTGATTCATAAAAGAAAAGTGCTTTTAAATTGAAAGAGAAATAAGCCATAGGGTCATCGTAATAAATGAACAACAATTTTTAGTTTTTCTTGCATACTTTTTTTCTATATATAATATGTTATGTAATTTTATCACGAAATATTAATAAACAAATATGTACAAACGTAACTTCAATTTTGTTGGGCATTTAATACAACAACAAAAAAAACTATATTTTCTTTTATCTCGAACTAACCTCCATCAATGAAGTTAACGAAGAAAAAGGCCATGGCGTCACTTTATTATTTCTGATGACGTCAGCGTCAGTACAGGACACAATCGAAATGCTTAGAATTTCATTGTCCTTTTTAAAAGCCGTCGATTTTAACACGTCCGAAGTAAGTAGTGAGAACACATTCTTGGACGGCCTTACGAGCGCCAATGAAATTCGTGTCAATCACGAATTGAACCATACGACATCTCAATATAGATTATGCTAACGCTATCTTTGTTCTTCGTAACTTAAATGGCGTTGTTTCTTTGAAGTTACGGAACGGCTCCTTGTGATGTTCATACGTTTCATGTGTAGTTTAAACGAAGCATGCTCTATTTGTCTTTTGTTTATCACGAAGAACACGTGATTCTATCGCTCATGCGATTGGTTGAAAATTGCTCGGGGTTATTACTATTGGCTAGAAGCAAATCTTCTGTTTCGATGTGTTTGGTTTTGCTAGCATCGCACTCGCTAGTTTCTTTCTTCCACTTCATACGACGATTTTGATACCAAGTTTTTACCTAAGTTAAGATTTTATCTGTAACCATACCAAATTATACAAAACAGCCTTTGTTTACAACGAGAAAAAATTCTAGTTATTAAGAGATTTATTCAAGTTTATACACCTAGTCTTAGTCCCAAGGTGTTATTGCGTATTTGCACCTGTCGGAAAGGGAAAGCAGCTTTGCTTATGAAAGTCAGAAAAAAGACAACGTTCCCTGCGAAAAAAGTTGTAAATATTGCGAGACTTATTTTTTTCATTGAGGATACATTTTTTGCAGTTAATACACTGTATTTTGCTACAATATTTAAGAATTAATTTTTTTTTTTTATCTGATATGCTCAAAGAGTAATGTCAACAGAATTTTCGATTAACGAAGCTATATGACATAATGTGAGATTAAAAGGAGTCACCCTGGAGAAATCACCTTTCAGAGGTATGCAAATGTCATAACTAATCTACCTGTGTTTGATTCAATCCTAGTCTGTCTGCTAACTTGGTTCGTTGTGGAGTCGATAAATATTTATGTTCACTGAATTCCCGTTCTAGAATCATAAGTTGAAGTTCGGAAAACACTGTACGTGGTTTTCGACATTTGCGCCCACTTGCTGTGCGAAGAGTGGACTTTAGCCGGAAGTAAATAGGAAGCTGATTTAATGAAGGATTGTTTCCTATGAAGAAAGAGGATAGAATTAGCATGACACAAATAAACAATCGTGTATTGATAAAGTAATAAAATCTTCATTCAAAATAAAAACCATAAGGAATAAATTCAGCAACACTTTCGCAAATGCAAATTATGGCCAAAGTTTATGTAGCGAAATTTTGTATCAGCATCAATTCACGCCGGTTTATGTTCGTGAAAGTTTCTATAACTTGTAAACAAGTTTTTATTTTTTTTAAATTCTTTTGCTATGAAAAATAAGGAGACAGAAAATTTTATATTCGTAATAAAGGATAAAAAACGACATTTGCGGTGCATGTATAAACATTGAAAAAGGGGCAGTGATCCCTAAAGGATTTTGGAACTTTTCCAAACTTTCTCCAATTTTTTCCAAATCTTTCTCTTTATTGTAACGCCCTTTTGCTAATAATTGCTAGTCTTTTTATTTTGCATCGGTAAATATTGAAATTGGAACGACAACATAAGAATGAAAACGAAAGAAAACAAACAAGCAGAATAATAAAAAACTTTTTTAAAAAAACCCGAAAAATTGTAGTATTAAAGTCAGGCCTTACAAGACTTTTTAAAGCTCGTTGTAAACATGAAAATAATCAAGCAGCCTTAACACGCTTCAGATGAAACAAGTCAAAGTTGTTTCAGCTGATTGAACCAGATACACAGAGTTCCAGCTGATTGAACCAGATACACACAGTTTTAGCTGATTGAACCAGATACACACAGTTTTAGCTGATTGAACCAGATACACACAGTTTTAGTTGATTGAACCAGATACACACAGTTTTAGCGCCAAATTAACTATTTTTCAATGATTGTTGTTAAAGTTAGTTCAAGTGTGAATACTTTGATTTACAAAAAATAAAAAGAGTTTATTTGTGTGGTTGTATAATGTAATAATCACTACACTTTACGACGGATGATCGTCGGACGGCCGAAACGTCGTAAAGTGTAGTGATTATTACTTGTTTTATTTTACAACGCCACACACAATAAGTTTTCAAAGATGTATAACGTGTTATCCATCTCATGAGAAACCTTGTCACTTTCTAATCTTAAATGTGAGGGTATATCCATTGGAAAATGGCGATTATATTTGGGTATTTTTCCATCTGCTCATATTTGTATTCCCTAATTTTTATAGTTTTCTCTACGAAAATAATGGACAATGTACCATAACATTAAAGTGAAGATAATAACTTATTTATTAGTAGGTATACAAATCTCATAAACCGATTCACGTATTCGTTCCACACTTGACTGGAAGGCAATTAAAATTAAGTGGAAGTTAATTTGTCACGGATTGTAAAAGTCACAACGTTTGTCCCATGCAATGACAAATTCGTTGTTTGAATTCTTTTATTGTTATTATGCTTTCGGACACAATGGTGGGACAAGCTACAGTAATAACATTTTAAAAATGGTCCTTGAAACGTGCTCGGTAATGATTTTTAAAAATAATAGTTTAAAATTAAGAACTTAAAATCTTATATTAAGTTTAAACGCATGGAAGCATTAACAACTATTTGCGTAGCAGATAAATAATTTGTAATAGTTAAAATCATTTCGGATTGAGAAAATAATTTGACTACTGGAATCCATCTGTCATCAGCATTTTTGCGCTTGGCCACATCAGCTTATATTTTGCATTGCTTTGGAATTATTCATTACTTGTGTCGCTCTTGTGTATTTTTTAGTGTGTTTTATTATTCCTTTAGCAAATCGTCAATTTTAATTATGCAACACATGGAAGTTAACCAACCTCTTTGGTAAAACCTGTTTTTCTTACAGACTTTACCAATAGGTAATTTGTTTGTAACTTTAACTAAGAAATTGTACATAATTGACAATTGACGTGAAACGAATGCTTCTCATCTTAGGGGAAGGAGGTTATGTTATAGTTGACGCTGGTTGAAAGGGGAAAGGGTAAAAAATCTGATAAAATAGCCGACGTCATTTGTGAGCAAACATTTATAGTCAAATTCTCAAAGTAAGTTACCTCCAGTAGAAACGTACGTCCTATGGCAAACACTTTCCCAGCATTCAGATCCAGTATAAGAATGCGAATAAAGTAACTATGCATTTCTAAATCGCAAATTAAAAGGTCTACCTTAATGGTGCTAATTTTCGCGGCTACTTAAATTTCACGGGTCAAAAATTATCGTATCTAGCGGGTATTAATTTTCGCGGATGAACGTTTAAAAAGATAACGAGTATTAATTTTTGCGAGTTGGAGATAATATTAAATACTTGCAAAAGACTTTTCAACATTCACAAAAAAGATGTACACTTCTAATGATCCTTGTTATGGCTTTTGGAGAAAAGCTATGAGACAAGTCAGACGAAAGAGACTAGATTTTTTTAGGCATCAGAAATTCTTTATTAAGTTCTATAGTAGGTAGAAAAACATTTGTAAAGTTATACATGTTCTGATTTGGTAAACTCGAGATTATGTTTTAATCTTAACACCGTCTAAAATATCGCGTGTTGGAATTAGAGCTTGTTTTCAATTATTTTAAAAACAAGTTTTTCGACAATTAATGTCTGTGGAATTAATAACCCAAAATAACCCAAGTAAATTAACAGGCGATAACAAATTGAAATGGTTTATAGAAGGAGTATTCGCTATCTATAACGCACGGGTGTTTTTCGGGTTAGGGTCTGGGCTATTGTTATTATGCGTACTAACTGCTTAATTTGCATAATTCCCAAATTTACCACAATACCCAACACATAAATTATAAGAGACATTTTAAAGATCTTTCTCTTTAGATTTAATTTTGTTATTGTTAGTTATTGTTTTGTGACATCGAAAGTATATGTTTATTCTAATAAGCCCAGCCCCCTTTTAATAAACCGCCACCCTCAAGGTCATGTCTGACAAAAAAAGCCTGGTAGCTTAATGAGTTTTTACCATAAATTAAAGTCAATCAAACTAAAATCACCATTTGTATGCTCAAATAACGAAACGAACTTGAGGAGTTGTCATTCTTGAATCAGATACTTAATTCCTTTCATAGAAAAAGTTCGTAAAATCAAGCATTTTGTTTATAATCCCCAATTATTACGATGGCGCGTAAATATCCGAATATGTTTGAAGTTATTCACGCTAGTAATAAATTACATTAGCCTGTATCAACAGTATTTAAGTTAGTAATTATATTAGCCTGTATCAACATTATTTAAGTTAGTAGTTACACCAAGGAGCACTTATTGCATAGGGTTTAAAAGGTAAAATCTGTTGCAATAAATTAAAAATAAATTTTACTTGTTTGCACGTTTTTTGTTATCCAGATTGTTCTAAATAAATTTAAACTAGTATGGGCTATGTGTTGAAATCTGGTGACTTTTTGTATATCAATTGAAATCATCTCGCCCAAAGAAAATTTTAGTGTCATGCAAATATTATATCAGACAGACAGAACAAAGATGAAGCACAAATATGCCAAGAAATATTTGAGATTAGGTCAATTATCGTCGGCTTAAATTTCCACTTTTTTGAAGGTCACTAGTCCTACACCTTGCAAATATACAGGAATCTTAAACAAAAGATTTTCGTGTAACCCTTGGTATTATGCTCTATTGAGATTATCTTTCATAAAAAGAAAATTGAATTTAATCTGACGTTTCTATTAGAAAGAGTAGTGCCTAAAGCTTATTTCAGACTTATAATTTTCACACTTTATTGAGTTAAAAGTGTTAGAGCCTGATTAATTTTACCTATTTTTCTACATTTACGTATATTAGCATTAGTCTATTTTTCCAAACAAATTATTTCTTAAATTTAGTGCCACCCTATCATTTTTTACACTCACAATAACGACAATTGTCTATTTTTGTGAGGATAAAATGAATTTATTTATAGCTACCTTAGCAAACCTATATCTTACATGAAATAAATAAAACCTTACATACTATAGCAGCTTCAAAAAATGAGGTGAATATAATATCATATCACTTTCATTATATTGAGAATAGACAGACAATATATATAAAAACAGAAAGTATTATTTCTTATTTTTTCGAGCCTTTTCGACTTATATCTTTTCATGTGAAAGATAAACAAAACCTAACTCTGACTAAAACAAAATAATAATAACCATATATTACTTATTTATATTATTTATTTCTTCTTTCAGTGCAAGTAAATAACTCACTGGAAGTGCTAATCCCAATATATATTCAAAAGGATAAATACAGCGGAGGGTGAATGTAAGTAAAATGACAAACTGTCTAGCTAGACAGATACGCTTAAGAAATTATAAAAGAAACATTTCTAACTACAACAACATAAACAACAACAACAACAACAAACAACAATAACAACACTAATTATTAAAACTTGGACAGCAACGTAGCAATAGTATATGATATACTATTGCTACGTTGCTGTCCAATGACAACCCGTATTTTTTACGTGCCTTGCGTATAGATCCATAGTGTATATTCTAATACTTGGTGTCTGCCTGCCAGCCAAAGGTGCCAGCTGCCGATATTTAAAGTTCAAAGGAATAATTAATAAAAAAAAGGTTTTCTATTTCTTATTAAACAACGCTGCTTTCCTAACAGTAAAATTTGAATTCAGAATGTACGAAGACATTTTCCTTTCTCCCGCAAGTGAAAGTAGTTAATGTTAGGAAAATTTCAAATTTTAGAAATTCCTAGCAGAATATTAAATCACGAACTCTTGAGATACCATACCTTCGTATTCTCGATCACCAATGCAACCATGCGTTAAATTTTCATTTTGAAAAGCTGTATAAGATTGATCTATGGGGTACACATTGCCATATGGCTGCGTTGGACCGCCTTTATTCTGCAGTAAGATGTCCTCAATCCGAAAGGAAGGCGATGGTCTATCTGAAGGTGTGGTAGGGCTGTAAGGTGATATTCCTCCATTCTGATACTGCTGGAGATGATTTCCTTGATATTGAAGATGTTGCTGAAACTGTTGATATTCCGGTTGCATATGATAACTAAACTCTGGTTGACAATACATCATCAGTTGTTTTTTATTTTATTTATTTGTTTTTGACAATCTTTTAATAATTACTATTTAATTCGTTTCAACTCGTTGTGAATCAGTTTTGATAATGATGTAGTTAATGTGTTAACTTGCATATAATGCCTTTTCTTCTCCTTTATATTTTTCACTTCTTCTCCTAAATCGCGTTTGTCAATAAATGACTTAATTACTTTTAGATGAAACGGGAAAATGACATTCTATAAATATCGCTTTCTTTTTTAAACATTAATTATTTGCGATCAATAAGTCAATAAAAATATTCCTCTGTTGACTTTACAATAAAACAAAAAGATTAACACGGCTTACAAAATGACTTGATGTTTATTTGATGTCAGCAGAGGGCCTATTTTCTCATAAGTAAGCTTTTACTCGCCAACCAAAGCCTGTAACTTTTAGCATTCAATGATATAGTTATTTTCAACCGCTGAAACATCGTGCAAAGTTAGATAACGTGTTTCAACCAAAATAGATGCATTCTACTGTCAAGAAAGTTATATTTGACAAACACAAGCAAAGAGAAAGGTCATGGATGACACTTTGCGTGTAATTTTTTCGATTCGTAGACAAACAAAAGCGTACGGTTCAAAAAAAACGAAAGAATAGTCACTGAAAAGATATAATAGTTTGTTTATTTACCAAGAGTTAAACGTCATTTATTTCAGTATTGATGGACTGATATCTTATTGAGAACTGACAGGCGTTTATGTTTTTATAAATTAATGTTTTTTTAGCATTTATTATGAGGCAGAAATTATAGTTTAATACACCCGTTTTACATAGAAATGCGTTTGTAAATGTTTACCAAATTCCCGCGTCAATCATTTTAAAATACTTTTAACCAATCAGGTATAGTTATTAGGCTTAAAACACCAAATAAATTTATGCTTGACCGATTTGAATAATTGAAATTAACATGAAATTGATTACTTCTATTGAATAATAGGGATGAAATATTAAAAAAATTTCGATAGGCAGCTTTGCCTACAGGTATACGATATTACATGTGGAATAGAAGCAGTTCTTTATCAATTATGTTTATAAAAACGTGTGCAAAAAAATCATGGCTTCGTTAGTCTTGCATCATTAGGGTTTGAAGACATTCTATAGTTCCCTAAAAAACTTTTCTTGCTATCGTTGGCAAGACCGGAAAATACTAACATCAAGGGCCCAGTCAAGCATGCTTAGCCTCATGTCAGAAAACTAAAAATTTAGATGGAGACAGTATATCAGGAATTTCAATTATGCGCTTAAAATCTCAAAGACCAGTGTAAATGACCATGTGTCGATATTTTTTTCTGTTTGGTATTTTTTCTCTATGACTCAATATGCACCGAATCTATTATAGTTCTGTCCGTCTGTCTGTGAAAAGCAAAGTGTAATTCTATTGCACGCTAATTTAAATTTACCGTGACGAGTGCTTTGTTATAAGTTATTGCGCGGGTAAAGTCACAGGCAATTAACGCTGTTATTATTGTTGTCCATTTCGTTCAAAAGTTTCAATTGATTGTTTGTGTCTTTTAAATGAATTTGACAACAAATCATTTTCCACGGGTTTAAACAACTAGTTTATTATATTAATACAACGAGTCCGTTCGTCTGTCACCGGCAAAGTTAATTAACTGGGGGTACCCAGTTTCTTGTTTCGGCCGCGTTTTGTTTTGAAACGCTGCTCGCGAGCTTTTTCCCAATCCTTTAAGCGTTCAACATACTTGCTATAACTCGCGCCGTTCTTACGAAGTTGTCATGGTTATCCTTTGTATTATTTTTTTGAGTACAAGTTTTAGCGATGACGGCGTGCTTGGTGGACGATCTAATGTAATGGTGGCCACTTTGTAGGTCAAGTTTGTAGGTCTTTTCTTGACCTTTTTCTTTTCTAAAAGCTTTGCATTGTGCTTTTTTTATCTTTTGCATGTTAGGATAAAAATGTTGTCACGCTTTCTAGCCATGTATTAATCTTAAACAAACCGATTTCAAGATTTTGGCTACAAACGTAGATTTCGAGGGAACATGCTTAAGTCCAGCTAGGCTAGCCTAAATTATTGCTATTATTTTAAAGTTTTTAATCAGTTTGAGCTTTTTATCCTGATTAAAATTATTTATTTTTATGTTTGAGTTTGTGGCTATCTAGCTAGCTATCAAGCTGTTTATTACATCTTGGCTAAAAAGTTAAAGTAGCTAAATGCATTTTCACTACACCAAAATTCTTAATCAGTAATTCTTACGCTAAATGCAGTAAGGTAGCTACACCTTTTATTACAGTCGTAAAAAACTATTCTGCAAAATGAAATTGCAGAGGGATTGTTTTAGATGGACAGGGTAACAACGGCCTGTTTCCTGTGTTTTTATTTAAACCAAAGTTGCAATAAAGTGTAATAAAGTGTCACACATCCACATCGGGTGTGTGGCATTACCGGTACCAAGCGCGCTTACCCGGGAGTAAAATTCATTTTTGTACTTTTTCCGGGAACATATTTCGAAAAAGAAAAAAGGAATGGTCGACCGTCTTCGTTAAGATGGGATAACAACGAGTTGTAAACAGTTTTTTTATTTCAGCTAAAGTTGCAGAAAAGTTATTTTTTGAAAAATACCTGAAACACTATTATGGTGTGTGCGCTTCACTTGATTTACGACATACTATATACCTGTACTAAAGAGCTCCACCTGGATGTGTGGCACAGTTTACAGCTTTAATAAGCGCTCAACGTGGCGTTCAACACCGGGTCACACAGTTTTGACGGCGTTTTGACGACTAGTTTTTTGATTGTTCAATCATATGAATTGATTGGATGACTTAAATACTAACGCACTGCGGTCCAATTTATCGCAATACGCAGTCGATCTGGCTGTATCAACATCGTGGCTCTTGATTTTCTCGTGGCTCTCTCAGCTCAGTTATTTTGAAATATCGTGTGCTGTTGTGCTGTTTTGTGTATGTGTTTGTTTGTGTTGAGGTAAATCAAATAATTCTGCTTTTTCATGCAATGGTGGAGTATTTTCTATTACATTTTGCCTAGCATCCATGCAGCCATGTTCAGCATTGTTCGATTTTGTTATATCTAAAAATCGGACCTTAAAATATAATAAAACAGACGGCTTATTTCAAATTTCGCTGCCACAAGTGATTACATTTTAAACTTCTCAATATTCAGAATGGTGTTAGCACTAAGTTATTAAAGGTCATTCTCTTGAAACATGATAATTGTTGCTGACGTCAGCACGACTTTATATTGGCCCTGACGTTGACAATTTCGTTGTGCGGGTGGGCGAAAGAGGTGACCCTAGCTAACTGGCCTTCGTACGCTTAAAAGTAGCGACCTTTTGGCTGTATTGAAAAATTGTGAAAAAAACTGCCTTTGTTTCATTAATTTTGTCCACGATTAAATGTAAATTATTAACTTCCCTACGTGGTTTCGTGACTTATTTATGTTATACAATTAAATCTATCTATCTACAAAACTTTTGGTTTGAGAATCAATTCGACTTTTGTTTATTGAATTGAATTTTGTTTATTTTGTTTATTTGTTTGTTTCATGGTGTAAAAAAAACGTGATGAAGGAAAGTTTACATTTCAAGTGGCAAAATTCTGCTAAAAGACACTATATATTTCCTTGCATGTATCAGAGAAAATAAATATAAAAATCGAAAAATCATCGCCATTTATCTGATATTGCCGAAATCATACTGCAACAGTCTACAAGCAGCTACATTACGTTAAAAAATTAAGAAGCTCTGACCGTGACAATTACGCCACTAGAACAGTGTTATTGAACGACATGCCAAACTTAAAGATGATAAAACAGTTCAGAGAATTCTTGAGAATAATATTTCAATCCTCAGTTAGTGAAAAAGAAGTCTGCTTTAATTATCTCCGTCAACCAAAACAAATAAAAATTCCGTGAGCTCTAAGAACATATTTATTATGGAGAAAATTCGCTTGTCCGCTTTGTAGAGGGATTTTTGTCGAGAATTTCAGCGTGATTTTACTGGCACTTGATACACTTGTCCCTAATAATCGTATGTGCTTTGTGGCATATTTGCGATTGACAACTTTCCCGTATATGTTTGTATTACTGCCTGTTATTTCATTTTTATTTTTATTTTTTTAAATATTTGATTTGATTATCTTCCATACTGTGAGACAGTTGAAGTTCATTCTAGTTTGAGAAAAGCTGGTCAGAAAAAGAGTATAGTTATAGACCTTTAAAAGGGTATGAACCTTATTCTGTTTATAAACAATCCTTTCGAACTCATTGATGACGCAAACGTCCCCAACTCTGCGCCAGAAGAACTGACGATTGACGTGGACATGGAAATTTACTCAGACATTTTTTTTATATAGAGTGAAAGCAAAAGTAAAAGTAAAAAGAGTTTGTGATATCGATTTTTTTCATCATATTTCCCGTCTTAAAACTCATTCTTGAAATAATAGACACCTTCTTATAGCCTCCTTCTAATTATAGCCACCCCTAATAATAATAATACGTGCCTAACATGAATGAAGGCTTTACATCCTTTTCTGATTCATTATAGGCCTCACAACAGAAGGACAGGGCGCCATATCATACAGAGAAAGTATTATTAGTATTTCTTTGTCTATTTTTTTTTTTCAGTTTTGAAAACAGCCATAGTTTTTTTATGTCGTCACTTTCGTTTAATTTTTAAAAACCAATTTTGGCGCTTTTTTCCTATAAGAGGCTTTCATGAAAAGTTATTAACAACGCCGTCGTAAAAAGCACTGTTCTTGTTTGGAAAAGTCCCTATTGTGAAGATGGAACGCTGGAAATATATGTGCTTCCATGATTAAATTACTTAATTCGTCTATCGTTAAAGCTTTTTGTAATAGACAGATATCGGATTACAAAACAAACAACCTTCTATGTTACAAAGTTATGGCAACGTTATTGTAAAATGACGGTGTCTTTTCAAAATACTATATCTCATACTTGAGTGCAGAAAATTCAGTTTTAAATTTGTCCAGTAACGTTTCGCATTATGTTTTGTAAAGCGTGGTTTCCAATAAGTCGCGGGCTGTTGTGTAACTGTTGTGCAACTGTTGCGGAGTTGTTGGAAACATAATGTTGCACAACACAATAAATGTTGCACAACTGTTTCGATGTTGCACAACAAGTGTTGTGCAACAACCGCGCAACATCGGCGACTTATTGGAAACCATGCTTAAAGATCTAATACTGTTCTGTCAATTACACAGTCGCACTTGCATCTTCAACTAATCAGAAATTTCCTGATGACGTAACAAAAATGATAGCAGTAGTAAAACTTTAATTGGATCAAATTGTTAACGTCTCACACTATACTTAGGCCGTATTTGGGCAAAGTAGTTTGAAAAAAAATTCAGACGTTTTTTATTTTAGAAGAATAATTTAATAAAAACGTGAGCCTTAGATTTTGACAATTATATCCAACATTTACACCCAGATCTCAGTATAGTTACGGGAAGAGTGGGCTTTTACAGCACAGTGTCAAATATTCTTATCCTGGTAACCATATTCGGCCTGCGTTAGACTTTTATATTTTTTACTCACATTTTTGTCCTTAAACAAGCTGTTGGTCTTCTAGTTCAAGAAATAATTAGGGGCCGGGACAAGCTGGTTCCTCTCTCTGCTAGAACAAAGAAGAGCGGAACCACTTTTGCTTCCACAGTTTCCAAGCCTTTTAACAAATCATCTAAAACAATCAGACACCCTAGTCATAAACAAAACTCTTCAATTAGCGGCCTTTCTCATCTCGAACAACGAAATATCACAACAGGAATATCAGAAAGAGCTGCAAAAATCACACTCCATTCAGGAAGGGACACCACGATTGGGGCTTAAACATCGCCTTGGAAACGGTGGCTTTTGTGGTGTAATGAAGGGGAGCTGAATCCCACTGACTGCCCTGTAAGTTCTATTGTGGAGTTTTTAGCAGATTTATGTGAAAAAGGTCTGGAATATAGGACAATGAATGTGTATAGATCGGTATTAGCGGCCTATCAAAGTCCTATTAGAGGAGTTCCTTGGAAAACTTCCAGAAATCTGCCAATTAACGGCAGGAGTGAAAAATCGCAGACCCCCCCCCCCAAAAAAAAACCCGAAATATTGCATTATTTAGAATGTTCAAACAATAGTAAAATCGTTTAAAAATATGGTAGAGGATGGACATTTGCACGAAAAAGATTGGACTGCTATAATTATGTCTCTTACTACTGTGACACATTGTTCAGAACTGAATCAATTAGATATTCGCTTTATGGCATTCAGGAAAACCTAAAACTTTGGAAAAGGAAGGAAAAACGGCAGAACCATATAGAATTCTTTTTATATCCGGTAAATCATTGTGCCGAGTTAAAACAATCGAAACTTATCTGCATAGAACTGATCCTTGGAGAAAACAAAATTCTGAAATAAAATTGTCACGTCACAAGGGAGTATGTACTAGTACTATTGGTCGCTGGTTGAAAACCGTACTAGCTGCAGTTGGAATAGACACTCCAAAGTTCACAGCGCATTCGACTAGATCTACTTCGTCATCTAAAGCTCGAGTACAAGGGGCAACTATTTCCGACGTTCTTAAATGTGGACACTGGAACGGGGGATCCACTTTGCAGAGACACTGTTTAAATCATATCATATAAAACTCGGGCGAAATACAGAGAACTCCTTAAATAAGCTTTGGAAGAGGAAGAAGCTACGGTCACACCGCCGAAAAGCTGATTTGAACCGTGGCTGAAAGCACACTAGAAAGTCTTGAATGATTACTTGAGATAAAATTTAAGAACTTACGTGCAATGAAGTTCAGATTTTATATCAGAAAATCTGAGAGATTTTATAGTGCCCTCTGCCCTTCCCTACAAAGCGTATTGAAGACATTTTATCATTTTAGGATCGTACAAAGATCGACCAAAAAAACAACAGATCACATCAACAAAGGTAAATACGTAGAACTAAATATCACTCAAGAAGACAAACAACGATAAACGTTTTAGAACATATATTGTATTGACTTCCCTTTATATATCACAAAATTTAGTCAGCTAGCCATGACACGGCCAATAGTAATAAATAATAATAACAATAAGGAGAACTTAGGTAGAACAGGTTCTGCAACATTTATTTGTGTTAGTTATTCAGGCTTTTCGAACCGTGGTTCAAATTGTAGAGATCACAGCAGGGACATATTTCTTTTTAATGGATGCGTGATTGATGGTACTTGAAACTAAAACATGGAAATTACACTTAACAGATAGAGGCCATCGTACATTTGAGAAATGCGTCGTTCATTTAAAATAAATTGAATAGATTTGTCAAATAATACAAAGTTCAAACTGATTGTAGTTTATTCACCTCCATCTCGACAATAAATGTAGTAAGTCCTTTACCAGCTAAATAAGTTTAAGGAAACAAGTAAAAAAGAAAGAAAATAAAATAAGATTGTTTAAGAATCAAAGTAAAAAAGCAGTGAATATTGAATAATTAATTAAATTCTCAATTAAATCATTTGTACTATTAAATTAAGGTTTGGGGCAGGTGTACAATCCGTTATATAACAAATTATGCACGAGTAGGTGCGATGAGAACACGATTGAAAACACGTTCAAGTAAGGTAAGACTAACTACAATCCTGTTTATAATTTTTTTGATTTTTTATCGTCATTTCTCGAAATTACGAAACGGTATCGCCTATAAAACGCTTTGTAGCTTTTATACTTTGTTGCTCACGTAAATTCTGCTCAAGCAGATGTGTAGATCAAATACATAATGCTAAAAATTTCAGTTTTTTTGAAGTATGCATTATGGAACAATCCAAGCGACGGTCCGCTTCAAAAAATGGGTAAAATATACCATGCTGACGTCAACAAAAATTAGCATAGTAAAAGGTTTGGGTCGAATAACTTAAGATCAGACAGTTTCTGAACATTCACAAGTGAATTGTAAGATATAAAGTGCGTTTGTCATGAAAAGGGCTTAAATGCATTCATACGATTTTTTCGTACAATCTCTGAAGTTTGATATGTATTCTAATAACCAAGGTTATAAGATTACAAAGGCTGAGATTTGCCAAGAGTTTTAGAACACCAAAAAAACACAATACCAAGAATATCGAGGCTGCAATAATTTTTCAAGCTGATTCTTTAAAAGAGCACTGAGCACGAGCATGCCAACCATTCTGAGTTAAGAACACAACTAAGAACACAACTAAGAACAATTTAGCCTCAATTCCACGTAGAAGTTATACATCCAGACTCATACAAAACGACCACTGTTCATCCTTTTCTAATTTACACGACTGCATGAGGCTGCAGAAGTTGTTTAAACGCTTTGTTGTTCAGTAAGGATTTGTTACATGAGGTGGTTGAGTTCAATTTAACGCCCCTGTACCTATAATTAATTTATAGAATCTTTTTTGCGCCCGTTCAACAGATGAAACAAGTTGAACAAATTAATTGTTTCACTTCGGAAAACATAGGCGTATTGAGTGTTAGTTTACAATTTTTTTTTTCAATAAAAACACTTTTGCACTTTGAACCTAACCATTGTAGTGGCTCACAAATTTCTCAATTTTTCTCAAAATCAAAATGGTGCAATTAAATTGTCATATGCTTTGCGCAACATATAAAGAGATCATTAAAAATAAATTGCGGTACATTTATAAATATTGCATATTCTCAATTTCTTTTGGAGAAACTCTCCTTTGCTTTACACGTATTCTTTTCTTAACAATGTTTGGCAAAAAACTACATCTGCAGATAAAATAAGTTTGGTTAATTTCGGTAATAGCTACATTACAAGACCGTTTCGATCCTTTTCGCCTCATTTACGCTTAGTTCGCAGTAGGGGGTTAAGTGAAATCAACAGGTACGTTTAGGCTTTAGCCTATAAATCGGTTAAAAATCAGTTAAAAACCCCAGAGATACGCAAGCTAGAAGTTTCAAGAGAAAAAAATCAGCACTTTTTTTCGAACGTTGGAACCTCAGTTATTATGTATTTTTTGCACTAGCGAAATATTACAGGTAACTCGAACACCGGATAACTCGAATTGCATTATCTCGAACCATTTTCTTGGGTCCCTTGGACTTTCGTTTATACTTTCTAATAAAAGAACTCCGGTTAACACGAACCTCGGATAACTGGAACTTTCGTTAACTGGACACATTTTTCGTCCTCCCCCCCCCCCCCCCCCCCCCCCCCCCTCCTTGAGGATAAAATCGATTTAACAGTAGCTTCGTTTAAATCGAACATTCGTTAATTCGAACTATTTTCCTTGGTTCCTTGGAGGTTTGAGTTACCGGGCGTAACCACGGTTTTTGATTTTAAGCCAATTTTTAACCAAGAACGGGATCTCGGAGCTTTCAAAAATCTTTTCTACGAGTTCGAGTATCGCCGACAATATTTTTTTTGTCATTTACGATTATCTTCTTAGTGATTATGTCATCATTTGTTTTTTTTGGAAAAAAATGTTTATCCTTTTTTTAATTGAATCGCTTGACAAAATTTTGATATGTAAGTTTTTGTTGGTTTTCAGTGATTTTATGCTGCAAATTTTAAATTCATGAGACGTACGCATTTTGACCTTAAGTTAAAGATAACCCTGAACCAACTTAAACTCGCTTAAAACCATAGTGCAAAACAAAGCTTTATTTTCCAATCAGAAACAAGTTGGATAACAGACACAAAAGTCAATTACATATCTCGATATTGATAATGTTTTATTTTTCCCAAGAAATAATTCACTTGAATACACGACCAATATATGTCACAGAAAGCAAATATAGATAACTTCGTTGAAATATTATCATATAATTCAAAACATCAAGAAAAGAGTAGTATAAGAAAAGAGTAGTATAAGAAAAGAGTAGTATAAGAAAAGAGTAGTATAAATTTCAGAGTTAAACAAAAATAAAAGTTGTGACTTTTTTAACACAAATTAATTACAAAATTTACCATTCGAATTATTTTACATAAACTTCTTCTAGTTTTTTTGGTCATGGGTGCAGCACTGGGCTCACTTGCTGAAAGCAAAAGCACAAGTTTTAAAGCATCGAGAAAAGGGTTACCATTTAGCAAGGATGAGATTCATCTACTTCGCGAACAATGGACAGTGATGATGAACGACGTAAATGCAAATGGAATCATGTTATTCACAGCGTAAGTATGATATCCTAACATTTCTCTGTTACTTGTTTCCTCTCCATGAAATTTCGGGATAGAAATGGAAACTTCCACAACCACCGCCACCGCCACCGCCATACTTTTGTTTATAACACTAGACGCAGTAAGTGGTATATAATGAAATGTTAGTGTAACTTCTGATCCGACTTTCCGCCTTTAAACCAAATATGGTAGCTGCGAGTAACGGCAGGCGAATTCCCGTAGATTTGCACGTGCTTATGACTAGTTGACTAGTTTTGAATATTGACATTATTTAATCTGTATTGGTTGGATAATACCACCTGTTTTGCAACAAAATGTGCACATCCACCTCTAGAATGCTAACATGCTTTCCTAAAACTTTTTCTCCTATATTAATAGCCGTGATTTGTTGAAAATGGCACTCTGATTGCTACTTCGTGCTAAATATGCACAAAATTGCGATGCCAAGAATGTAACTGTCGTACTGACCGGTGGTTCCTTTGTGGGCTACCAACTAGTTTGTCATGTAATACCCCTACAACCATTTTATTTTCATACGGTATTCTGTTCAGAAGATTTATAAGGGTAAAGAGATAATGGCAAGCTACAAAGATTCCCGTACTAATAGGAATTAAGAAAATTCTTTTTGGTTTACTAGATTCAAAAATGTTCATGGTTGTTGTTTATTCTTTCATTTAACTCTGCAACACATACATTGTTTTTTTTCCAAATGTAAACTTTATTTCTTTAGGTTGTTTTCTATCAATGGCGCTTTAATGACAAAATTCTCGTTCTCCGACGCATACAGATTTGACGGTAAAAAATCTTATGATGACGAAAGGTTATTGCAGCATGTTAATGGAGTTTTCCGCACATTTGACATTATCATAACTTCGTTACTAAACGGAAATTACTATGATCAGTTGAAGATGATGCAATGTATTGGTAACGTTCATTGCAAGAACAGCGTGAAGCTGCTTCATTTGCAGGTAACGTCTTTTTCCTGATTCCACGTATTCGCCCCTACATCAGTTGATGCGCGAAGAAAATTTAATTTAATCCAATTTATCTTCCGTGTTCAATTCCTTTGACATCCTTGTTTCTTGTGAAGTTACAATATACCTCAATAGTAATAGTTGAACTAATTTAAAGGAGAGGCGAACTGCGCTCCGGCACGGCTGCAGAATAAAAGTTCATGATGGAGTGTTGATTTTAAAGACCAGACTGACTGACTTGGTCGTCTGCTCCATAAAAAAGTCCAAGTATAAATTAATTTTGTTTACGTCTTTGTGAGCGCTGAATTATTTATAATTGAGTATTTTTACATATTTTCCAAACGGGTGGCTAAATTAAAAAACAATGGGATATATTTCTCTTTATTGTGATGGTCACGGGTCAATGTACACAAAGTAATTAGAAGAAGTTGAAGATCAAAATAGCAAAAATGTTGAACACATGTGAAGAACATTATTTTTATTATTTTATACTACTAAACTTGCTAAAAAATTTGCGAGTAAAGATAAAGAAAGTAAAGATTCAAGAAATAAAGATGAAGTCACCATATTCGTTCGATTTGTTATTTATTGAATGTTTCCGGTCTGTATATTTATTCAAATTTGGCGCCATCTCATCATAACAAACTTTATCGTTCGAAGTTGATAGTATGGTGTGGAAAAGGGACTCAAAACATGAAAAAATATTGTTGTTGGTCATGACAGATATTTATTTAGTTCAAAGAAGTTTAAACGAAGGTTATAAAATGCTGTTACTACTATAGTACGTAAAATATTCTTGGTTATCTCGACTCAAAGATCTTATTTTTGATGTTTACTGATAAGCACATCCAAAACCTACTTATTTTCACCCCATACAGCCATGAAAATTCTGTAAAAACGTCGCCAGGAAGATATATGGATACTTAGTTGTGAAATATAGTTATTTATTTGTTATTATAGTAGCTATCTTAGTAGATTTTAGGAATTAGAAATCAATAATTTTTTTTCTCCCGCTTAAAATTTATTTTCTGGCTGCCACAAAATAATTTTTTGTTCGCCTCTTCTTTAAATTCTCCTAAAATCTCCTAAATTCTCCTGAATATCATTAAAAAAGTAGGTGCGAAATGACAAGGAAACCCGCATTTAGTTTAAGTTTAATCTGTTGATACATTAAACACGTTTCTTTTAAGTCGATACTATTCATATTCAATGCACTTCTTAGGCGTCAATATGGGAGTATATATTGCTTTTTGAAAGGACGTACCTTCATAAAACTGCTTCGAGTAGAGTAGTGTCAGTACAACTTAACACGTCTGAAACCATGAATTTTTATAGAACTAGGTAAAACATTTTATTTGAAAACATTTAGACGTTAATTCTTCTAAAGCGCGAAACTAAATTTTAAGTCACTTTATCTTCGTTAGTTGTGGACAACATAATTATACAGTAGTAGGTAGCTAAAAAATAAACCATTTATTATAGGATTTCAAAAAAGCGCTCCTTCAAACTATATCAAAAGAATTAAAAGGTGAATTTGATGACAGAGCTTTGCACGCTTGGTCAAGGTTGACTGATGATATTATTGATCATATGGAACTGAATCCGATAGAAAATGAAGATAACGAGGCATATAACACGTCGGTTGTACTAGACCATAGCATTAACGTGCTGAAACAAAAATAAAGACATTCTAACGTTATAATTCTTGATAATGGACGATACGTGTTGGTCGCGCCGTTGTGTTATGATGAATTTGCAGAGAACATATATGAACACATGTTCGAAATAATCGCGACCACAATTATGGAAACAACAATTTTATACATTACAAACGTTAAAACATTTAAGAAATTGTAGAGCCTGTGTAGTCTTTATTGATGTAATAAATTATTGATTTTTTAGAAACGCCTATTAAATTTAATTCATGAGAGCCGGCCTTCGTAGGTTGTTTTGTAATATTTAAAATTGAAAACTAAAAGGATTTTTCTTATCTGCTATTATGACACAGGAAACTATTCGTAAAAAATGTATTTTGCAGTAATTATAAATAATTTCTGCGAAAGACATGTTTTTATATCAGAGGCTCGTTGCTGTGCTGCAGCAATAAAGGAATAAATACCCCATTATATTTTTCACAAGACATTCTTTTCTTCTTACAGTTTGTTTAAAATATGGAAAACACACAAGTATACAGCTTAAAGTCTACAAATATTCGCCTTATGTAAAAAAACCTTTGCGAAATAGATAACTCTAACCGCGTTAAATTTTCACATTTACACATTTGCTATCAACACATGAAAAACATTAAGTCTAAAGTAACCGTTTCGTTTTCTTCTTTCCACAGACACAGAAACACAACTAGTACGGGCTAAAAATTGCAGGGCTTTAGTTTAGCATCAGCGGAAAACGACAGTTAAAATCATTATGAAATACCACGAATATCCCGTCTGGATAGTTGTTGAGTTGGGAGAAGAAAGACGCTTTTTTACATGCCTGAGATAAGTTTTGTATTATCTTGCTTCCAAGATGCCTCGAGGTCAAATCGTAATCTACGTATAACATTGAATGTAATAATGAAACTCTGCTTGTATTGGTTTAACTCACTCTTCAACTGTTCGGGAAGTTTGCTTTCATAGTAACAATTAAAATGCTGACCTCAGCATTTTTGTGTTAGATGCAAGAAATTGGCCTTTGTTTTGACAAACAAACAAAAAATTTGCTTTGGAAATATGTCCCGTTGCTTTGAAGCGTATGCAAAAGTTTGTAAAGATAACTTTAGTACAAAGTCTAACAGATTCATGTCTGCAGGAGCTATTTATTTTAATACTCTGTAATTTTGTTGGAATTACAGCTAATCATAACAGAAGGCGAAAATTAAGAAAAGTGAAAGTTCTCAATTTCTCTGGTTGAAAACATACTTGCAATAATTAAACTAATTAATATTGGAGGAAAGATTCAGTGTCGCGCGCCGGGTGCAGTGATAGAAGATACAGCGAACTCCCAACGCCATTTCGGCAATTTACACGCCATGTCGAGAAGAAAACTGTAATCTGAAGTAGTTTTAGTGCTTCATTCCATACACACGTGTGAACAAGTGTTTACATCGCGACTAATGTAGTCCGGTTAAAGAAAAGCCTCAGGGTCATGTAAAAATGAGGCTTTTCTTTCACAAAGAATGAAACTAATACAATGTAAAGACTTTTATTATTTTGCGTAATGGCAGCGTTTAACATTTCCACTCAAAAGTAAAAGTTTAAAGTAATTGTGAAGATCGCGTGGACGTTGTTGTGTCCATTTCAGAAACATCGGAAAGATGGCAGCCGAGGAGTGTGTTTATTATTCCATTGCATCTGATGTGGTTGCACAGGTAAGGAAAAAAAGAACACGAATAGCTAAACGGCATCATTAAGGTTGTTTTTATGCTATGGCAGTATTTTAGTGAATGACTTGTATTCCACACTGATGAATGGCATATATCGTTCGATGAGAGATTAAATGCGCTTTATGGCTCGTTTCCATTTGAGTGCATATCCCGCTATAGCACAAACAGCTCACGAGTTTTTTTGGCGCGTGTAAACTCTCACAAAATTAGAGATTTTGTTTAAGTGCGCACGGAGTAACAAAACATTTCGTGAGCTTTAGAAAAAGAAGGCTTTGTTTTTGCCGTTCTTGTGGTAAACTATTCATTTTTTGTTTAAAGTGCTTTCACTCTTTCTATTCATATGCAGACATTTGATCTTTTAAAGTATACTGGTTGATTAGCCTGTGGGAAAATCCAGTTGTTCCGTGAAGCGAATAGAGATACATTTTAATGTCGTCATAAATGATTCAATTTACTAAAATTTTATTTCGCAAATTAATCTATTTGCTCTTGAAACTCTAATTAAAAAAATATCTAGCATTATGTGCTTTCAACGAACGGTTAAGAAGATATAGAGATATCAGGTTTGTTGACAACGTCATCAATCATTTCCGAAACATGTGCATCGACTTGGCCTTGCGAAATTGCCATGATTCCGGTCTTAAGCGGCCTCAAATTACCCACGCGAGAGATGAAATCAATTATTTATATCTATTTTCCAGTTATCAGGCCCCTAACTTAAAAGTCTAAATAACTAATTTATCGTTTGAATTTCTTTATTTTTAGGTTGAAATGAAAGAAGTTAAAATTAAAAAAGCACTTCGCGATAACAACTCGAGAGAGGAAGAAAAATTAAACATGCGCAAGAGATCAGTAACAAATTACATTCGACACCATATCATTATTCTTGCACCAATGACAGCTCTGTTTCTTGTTAACTTTGCTTTAATTTCTTTCTTGTTTATCACAGTCAGTGATCAAGTGAAAACTGGAACTTTCCAAAATAGCACAGACACACGAGAACCACTGGTTAGCACAATTATTTTTTAAGAAAAAATATTTTCTTTTCGTGTAGTTGCACCCGAGAAAGAGTTTGGGTTTGAGGTAATTTTGCCCCGAACAAATAAAAGCTAGATTTTTTTCCTGCTCATATTAACAGGAAAGTTAGTAATTTCTCCTATCATTTGAAGGAAGTACAAAAATTAAATTCTTCTAACATTTGAAGGAAGTAGAAAAATAGAAATTTATACGAAGTACTTTTTTGAGCTTTTCGGGGGTGGAGTTTTTTACCATTTGCAACATGCGAAACAAAGCAATAGCTATCATATCAAGTAATTTTTTAATTGATAGCTTTAAAAAATAATTCTGTGGATACGAACATATCGATTGCAAGCAATCCCTTTTAGTACTTTATTTGGAGTATAAATAAAGAACAGTAATAATAAAGAAAATGAAAGTTATTGTAAACGCAAGTCAAGCTAGACTTGAATATTTTTTTCTATTTTTAGATGCGAAATTTGTCAAGTGAAATAGAGACGCTGCAGCAAAAAGAAGGCTATTTGACTGATAAGGTGACTGTATCACATATGTGTGTAAATGTTCGTCCTAGTTTTCTTGAAATAACAGAATTTGTTTTTTGATTTTTACAGGGGTAATCGAGTTCTTACCATTTGTAAAGTCTCAAACAAAGCAATTTTTATCATCTCAAGTTATTTTTCAATTGAGAGATCTCAACCTTTGGAAAATAATTGTCGTCAAGTCTTTTTACCTGTGTTTCCGTGGAGTTTACAGACCGATCATTACTTTACAGAAAATACTTCTCTATGTTTTAATGTTGCTTTAATTGTAGAACATGTGCACTA
Source organism: Hydractinia echinata (assembly GCA_030067915.1). Taxonomy (NCBI): domain Eukaryota; kingdom Metazoa; phylum Cnidaria; class Hydrozoa; order Anthoathecata; family Hydractiniidae; genus Hydractinia; species Hydractinia echinata. The sequence continues at coordinate 665,836 of JASGCC010000137.1, read as the reverse complement.
CAGTCAAGGAAATCGACATGTAATGTGATTACTAAATCAAGGGCCCATCAGTCTATTCTGTCGGGAAAGTACATGCTGAATTATTTAATTTTTAATTTTTGCTATTTTCAGATGCAAAATCTGTCGAGTAAAATACAGGCGTTGCAACAAAGAGAAGGATATTTGACTGATGACTACATCACATACTTTTTATATGTGTATCAACGTAAAACAATGCACGTCCGTCATCTGTCCGTCTGTCATCTGTCCGTGTGATCATCCGTCCTAGTCTTTTTAAATTAACAAGAAACCTACATTTGATGGCATTACACACAATTAAATTTGTAGACCAGATATAATTTTTATATTCTGTCTGTAAAAAACATGCTGATTTGTTAAATTTTTTGCTGGTGTCAGAACTCGTCTCATATTTTCATAAGTGTCACGTTTAGTAATTAAAGGAGAGGCGAATAAAACAAATATTTTGTGGCAGCCAGAAAACAAATTTTAAGCGAGAGAAGAAAATTTATAGATTTCTAAACCCAATAATCTGCTAAGATAACTACTATAATAACAAATAAATAACTATATTTCACAACTAAGTATCTATATATCTTTCTAACAACATTTTTACAGAATATTTATAGCTGTATGTAAAATAGGTAAGTTTTGGATGTACTTAACAGTAAACATCAAAAATAAGATCTTTGACTCGAGATAACCAAGAATATTTTATCAGCATTTCATAACCTTCGTTTAAACTTCTTTGAAATTAAGTAATATATAATCACCAATAACAATATCTTTTTATGTTTTAAATCCCTTTTCCACAACATACTGTCAGCTTCGAACGATTTTTTGATCAGATGGTGATATGGTATGGCGCACTATAGTGGCTTCGTCTTTATTTACAAATCTTTACATTCTTTAACTTTACTCACAAATTTGTTCAGTAAGTTTATTAGTAAAAAATAATAAAAACATGTTCGTCACATGTTGTTCAACATTCTTGCTATTTTGATCTTCAACTTATAACATACAGTTTTATATTTTGGGCCTAGTATGTTGTTATTCTGCAAAGTTTTAGGTGAGACTTATATTTGTTCATGACTTTTTTTCCTGTGCACGATAGCTGTAACGTGTAAAATCGATTTATAGTCTTTTATGGAGCAGACCAAACCAGTAGGTCTGGTTTTCAAAATCAACACAGTCATCATAAACTTCTATTCAGCAGCCCTGCCGCAGAGCATTCTCCTTAAATCCGGAGAAGAAGAAAATAGCAATAATAGTAATAATACAAACTTATGAAAGAGAGTAGCTAGACATTATTTTTTTTGCTATTTTTAGATGCAACACATGTCGAATAAGATAAAAATGCTGGAGCAAGAAAAAAACTGTCTATCTTATAAGGTGACTACATCACAATTTTTTTCCTTCGTGTATCAACGTAAGAGAAGATACCTCCGTCCCTCCGTTAGTCTTTCGGTTTGCCTGTCCATGTTTTCTTAAATACACCCACTTCATTTTGTTCGTGTTCGTATTTTATAGCTAGAGAAGCTTATAACAAAAGTCGATGGAATGGAAATTCGCATTAGTAGGTTTGCTTCTCGTTCATTGTAAATGTTGTTGTGTTGACGTGAACCAACTATATACTTTCAAATCTGCCCTTTTAGTTTTTACATGAACGCAGCTTATAAAATAAAAATATAAAATGTTACTGTGACGTGGATTATTTAGTATTAATGTTTTGCACCAAAAAGCGACTAGCAGATTCTAAACGCTGGTCCAAGCATGTTTAAAAGAAAGAATTTCGCAGTTTGCCCAGTGTTAATAGTGAATGGCTTCTTTTTGTGTGATTACAGAGATCTTCTGCATTATGCAGTCATTGTTTTCATTTCTTCTTTCTTGCGTGTACTGTTTAGTTAAGCAGAGAATTTAAAGCTACCACCTTTTTTCAAGTCATTTTGTTCGTTCTGGTACTTTACAGCATTTTTAATAAGCTGGAGAAATCTAACATTATTTTTTAGATCGAACGATTAAAAATGTTTATGTCAACTACTATTTTTATTCACAATATAAATCATGGAACGAAGCTGAAAGCTTTTGTCAAGGTATAAATGGACATTTGGTCAGTATAAACTCAAAAGATGAAAATACCTTCCTTCAGCAAGAAATGAAGAAAAGGTTTGTTTTTAAATAAAGCAGCCGTGTATATGTTTGTTTTCCCGCTTATTAATTTTACAAAAAGCCGGAGGCTGTTTTGTCTTTTTCGCACAACAAAAAATATCATTGTCTGAATTATCTTTACTTTTTGTAAACAGATACTACAATCTTGGTCAAAGTATGTTTAGACAAGATTACTAATTTCGCAGTTCGCCACCACAAGTAATTGCGTAGGCTATTTTATATAATATTCGCGCATTTTGAACTTGTCAATGTTCAGAGTGGACTAAGGAATTTGGTTATTCGGCCCTAGCTCTTGCAATGTGTTGTATGTTGATGATGTCAGCATGCCATTTGCCAGAAATGTAGATTATTTCGTTGCGCGGGCGTGCTAGAGAAGGAGCTAGCAAATTTCAAACGCTGTCTGCCTGGTCTGCGTGTGTGCATAAGTAGCGAATCTGCAGTCTGTCGACTGTAGAGCTTTTGTCTATATTTGAAAAATGACGAAAAAACAGCCTTTGTTTAAATATTGTTTTTCCTTTAACACATAGCATTCTATTTATAGAGGATTTAAGCATCTCTACATCGGACTTTATAATAACAACACTGAACATCATGGTCAATGGATCGATGGTTCAAAAGTACAGTACACAAACTGGTACAGCGAAGAGCCTAGTGGTAACGGAGAATGTTACGCTGTCATGATGAGTGATGGCAAATGGAATGATGTGGCAAGCAATCATATCTATCAATTTGCATGCAAATTAACTTACATAATTAAGTCATTTTCATAATAACCTTTAAGACTTAAACTAAGCTTACTAATGAACTGTCAACTGTAATAATTTTGCACAATTATATTTTTAAATTTTTCTGTATGATTTTGGATAAGATGAATAAAAGGTCAGAATATAAAAGTTTTAGTCGAACTTGTTTACTTTCGAATATGTTACGTCACGGTGATTTTATAATTAGCTCATGCAATTATTACCCAATTGAAACATTACACCTCTCAAATAAGACTTTTGTATCTTAAAGTTTTCGCAGAAACATATTTTTTTAAAATACATTTTTCATAAAAAATGAAAAATCTAGCTTAAGAAATTGATACTAAAAAATTATTTTCGTCAGGTTGGGAAATTCTCTTTTCTTTTCTGATAAAATTCAAGAAATTATTTAGCCATTATAGTCTTTATTCCTTTATGTATGTAAAACGAGTCCCAACAGCAGGTAGATTTTGGTTATAAATAACTACCCCGTATATTTGAAAGTAGGGAGTTGCAGATGGTTTATCTCAAAAAATTTTTCTTGTATATAATTAAATAATTTCTTCACGATTTATTGAAGTTTAACCGTACTATCAAAGCTAGGATGCATAAACCTTTGCTCATTTCTCAAATTCAAATCAGTCAGGACCTATGAAGGCGAATGTAATGCATGCTTTCTACCAATATGCATTGTAATAACTTCAGCGTCTTTTTATCACTTTTAAATAGGTTCAGGACAGTAAGAAAATACTTGGTATGACGCCAAGTCTGTTGTCATGGTAACTTATCGTTTAACTGATAGTCCGGAAAAAACGAATAAATAAAGTAAATATACACCCAAATCGATTGCAACGCTTTTTCTTATTCCAAAGCTTATGTTTCACCATTTTCAGGTTGGGAAATAGAACGTCATCGTATTGTTTGAAATACAATATTCCGCAAAAGTGCTAACAAATATTTGTGCCAACTTTGTGTTGTACGATTCATCACTTTCGCAGTGGTGAATTTTTTATCCCTACCTCGTACCCCGTCCACTTGCTTTTCAGAGCCTCCAAAAAGCTCGAACTGAATAGGGTTAATGCGCTACATAAAGAAAAGCGAAAATCGATTGTTCGGAGAATAAAGTCGGTGACTAAAGTCTTTATTGACTTTTTTACCATTAAGCTATAAGAAATATCCTGAAATATCCTTTTTAACACTTCCAAATTCATTTTTAGCCCTGGTATAGTTTGATGATATAGGAGATTTAATTGGATGCACGTTTGGAATATTAAATTACGGATTTAGCTTGCTGAAGCTGGCAAACTTTAAAAATTTCAGAAAATATCAATTTTGTGGTTTTGTATACAAAATTTGTGTTTTATCTGAAATAAGAAAGGTTTGGTTTTGGTGTTGCTGAAGTTACAAAGTTAAAAAGATGTACACTTGGGACGTTGACGTAAACATGGTTTTTCTTGGTTTATCAAGGCTCTTCTACGCCTATGATATTTTGATGCGACAGAGGAGGAACAACTTTATAAACAGAGAAGCGTCGTTGTTGGGAATAGGGGCTCATTTATTCGAGTTATAAGATACTTAGTCAGGTAAGTAGATAGCTATAGCTAACCATAAAACCTGGAGCATATAAAAATGGTTTTAAGGACAAGTTGAGGACACTAGCTATTAGGTATATAGGAAAGAGGATAATTTTTTAAAAATTCGTGTCAACGTTTGTGGAGGAAGACAATATGCAATACCGTATGATGGGACCGAATAAGCACCTTTTTTCAAATATGCTCCATCTGAAAATATATTCCATTATATTTGCCTTATTACTTCTGTGATTTAGAATTACCTTATTGGTTAAAAATATGTCGATTGAAAGTGACGAAATATTTGATAGGTGACAAAATTTTTAGCCGACGAAAAAATTATAACCGACGAAATAAAAGTCCGACGAAAATTTTTATCCAGCGAATATTTTTAACTGACGAAAATTTCACCTAATTTTTTTTTTAATTAAATTAGCGATTTTATGTGCGATTTGTGACGGGGAAGATGAAATAATAAAACAAAATCAAAGATGAAGAGTGTGATATTGATCTCGACATCACATTGGGAGATGTGGATGGAGTGGAAGAGGATGCTAAAACAGATACTAGTAACGAATTAACAGCGAGAATGGTGAGACGTTATTTTAATAGATGAATAAAGCACAAGAAAACTTTCCAGTTATAAATTTTGCTGCATTCATAAATTGCGGTCTTTGGATCAACGCCAGGAACCGTTCTGAGTTTAATTTCATATAAGACATAAGTAATCCTTCTACTTACTTATTTTCTAATTCGCTTTGCTCAACCGAAAATAACCTTATTTATTTTCTAACTCCATGTGGGACAAGAATAACGCGGTATTAGTAGTGTAGTAATTAGCAATATGCACAATGGCTTCTCTACTAAGGTCCAGTGTTAACGATATTGAATTTTTAACTCATCCTCCTGCTTAGCAATATGCCTCCGTGGCTTCTCTACTAAGCTACAACTTTGACTCAGCTAACAGTCAGCATTATTTTCATCATAATATCAATCTTTATTACACAGTAATATCGGTCTTTACTAGACTTTTTCAGAATCGTTACAATTTTTTTACGTCATCAAAAAATATATGTACATAATATAAAATAAACAAAAAGCAATCAGAAGGTATTCGCCTTTTTTCTACTGATTTAAGTGCAAGCTTTACTTAGAGATTTGCCTTTTCCAGGATAAAAACTCTCCGGTACCTCGCAGCCAAATGAGGTTGGTTTCATTTACCTATTTTCCGAAAAGAAACCATATAGAAGCGGCACATTTCTAAGCTTAAAGTAAGGCAATTACCTTATCATTTTTTACAACTTTTTAGGGGGTGGGTGGGTGGGTGGGCTTTCTCCTTAACTTGTTACATACAGCTCTGATGGTTAATCGACTTGTGAGAAGGGTGGGAGTTGTTGCACGTGTTATAACGTTAAGACTGGAACTAGTGTGCCGTGTAACGGCACACTAATATTTCGAAATGAAAATAAATACGATTACTGTTAACAGGTTTAGCAACAACGTGGTTCAGACAAAAACAAATCTTTTCTTGTTTCTTGAAGATAAATTCACGTGGGCTGCAGCGATATTTAACCACATTAAACGAGGCAAATTACAAAGCTCCATATTAACATAACAAAAGGATCTCGATTAATCTTTAGAGACAACAAGTTTTTTTTCTTGGTGGTACCAAACACACAGGTTGTGTTATATCAGAGCCAGGTTGGATGATCGAGCAGAAGTCCCCCGCGAAGTAGAGAGTAGAAATTTTTTTCTCCCATACATAACACAAACACTATATACCCGCGGTTCATTAAATGTGCGCCCCATCGGCGGGGTGCAATAAAACATTATAAAAATTTCTTAAGAAATTAAGGTTGCATCTCAAAAAGGTTTGTATAAAGTTTTTATGCTTAAATAATTTAGCTAGCTAGCTAGCTAGCTATGCGAAAAAGTCTTCTTAGACAGACATGTAGCTATTACCTGACTAAGTATCTAAGTATTTCTTGAACTTTTTATTAATGCTGTATGTCAATATTTGCCTTCATGTGAAGAAAGATGTTATCTGTTAAGGTTGTTATCTGATGTTAAGGTACATTATGATGTCTATTGTCTCTAAAGATTTGACTGCGATAAAAAAAGTCAATCGAGAACAGAACATTCCGTGTACGGCCATGACTAAAACTACTTACATTTTGTTGGTCTTCCCTTCCTGGTCTGGTTTGTCGTAGTAGCTTTACTGATGTAGCTAGGGAGCTGAATACTATTATTTTTAAATTCTTGTATTTTATTAGGTAAAAATTAGTTTATATATAAGTGAGAAAAGTGTGCTGACTAGCTAGCTAGCTATCTCAATTTTTGTTGCTGATTTGGATCTCCTTTTGATTGGTGCTGACATACCCCTTCTATAATAGTCGTAAAATTACTTTACTAGCTATCAAGCTAGCCAGCATCACAGGGCTTTTAATATACTTTAAGGGGAGAAAGTGTTTGCAGAAAGAAACTTTTGAAACTTTTGCTAAACAACATTTTGTAGGAAAAAACTTTTGCTAAGCCTATTGCTGTATGTTTACATATGCAGATTACATATAAAATCAGACATTTATATATATACTATATATACCTGTATTTTTTACCAATTAATATTTTTTTTTAAATGTGTGGCTTTAAAAAAAAAACGTTTTATTGAGGCATGGGTACAGAAAATTTGTTTCAGGCAAAATTTTAATCAGGATTGTGAGGAGAGCAGCTGATCTAATTCCTTTTGTATTTGATTACTGTCACTTATTGAAACATAATTAACAATTTCATTTAAAACATCTTTGCATATATATTTGGTGGCTATTTCCCCACTAAACATCTCTGGAAGTATATATGTGCTAAAAAAATGTTCCAATCGAGGCACTGATTTATTCGAGTAAACATTGTTTTTTTTCACTGTAATTGTGCATGATTCTTGTGGTAAATAAACAACAAAGTGAGCGTAAGTTGCTACAGTTACATACATTTGATGCTGTGTGAAATAAGGATGGCTAGGTTTTAAGGTATAGACAACTCCAGATGTAGCAGACATGGCATTAATGCAAGAGTTATGCGATGTAGCATAATCACGCATATTTTTATATCGAGCACTATAAGGACATTTGATTTCCAAAACTCCAAAACCATCACAGCAAGGATCCACATAGCACTACATTACCTCGAATGAAACAATGCTTTAAACAACTCGAAATATTGTTAAATTCAACATTCCTAACATGACCTGCAAACATCAGATTGTGGCCTTCTTTGCAACCTTTTTCTGAAATACTTTTTTTTGCATAGTCCCTGAGACAGCTTGTGGTGATGTCTGGAAAGTATAAGAAGGAATTCATCCAGCCTAATTTTAACTAATTTTGATACAATCAACACATAATTTTGCAGCTCTTCGATCCTGTATCTCTCTGCTTTTCTCCTCCAAGGACGGTAAAACTGGAAGTTCAAGTAACTGAGCAGCTAGGACTTTCTTAATTAAATCAGCTTTTCTACTCCCTCCCCCAGATAAAGATATGCCTCGGGAAGACAAATATTTCTTAAGTGCCTCTACATTCCATTTTATTAATTCTTTTTCAGTAAAAACCATGATTAAAAAAATACAATCCAACGCAATCCAACAAATTCTTCTGTTGACACTAACTCCAGATACCCAGGTCGTCAGGAGATGCATTGCGAAAGTGGGATATTCAAAATGGTGTCGCTATCGATGAAAAGGTCTATTACCCCGTGATCTCAATCGCCGATTCCGCTCAGGAACCACAGAAAACAAATAGGACAGTTTTTCTGACTTTGTTTTGACCGCTCGCACGTAGTATACCAATCAAAATGACTGATTCTTTGAAAAACCACTCCAAGATTTTCGCGGCCAGAACATGTCAACGAAGGAACATGATGACGAAGGCCATTTTGGTTTTGAAAGTGGTCGTGGTCAGTGTTGGGTTTGTAAGTCTGTGTCTGTTTGACCTTTTTGTGTTCTAAAAGCTTTTTACTTTGGAAATATTTGTTTTCTGTATGTTTTTACATGTTAAGATAAATATATTGTCACGTTTTTAGACAAGTACAAATCTTAAACGCACCATTTCACCAACGAAAATTTTAAAGGAGCATTCTACTGCCAGCCAGATAGCTAGCCTTAGTTATTACTATTCAGTTTAGTATAACAGCTTTTTATCCTAGCCAATATTATTTATTTTTATGTTGAAGTTGTGTCTATCTAGCTAGCTCCTTAGCTATCTCTGGCTAAAAAGTGATAGTAGCCAAATGCACTGTTTGGCTGCAACACAATTCTTAATTCTTATGCTAAATAAATGCAGTTAGGCAGCTACCACTTTTATTACTGTTATGAAAACTTATGCTGCAAATTAACATTGCTGACTATTTTTTTTAACTGAACAGGGTAATGACAGGGGGTTTCCTGAATTTTTTTAACTGAAGTCGCGATAAAGTTTTTTTAAACATGGTGTTACGCCTATACTCATGTGCGACACGGTTTACTAAGCGCTCAGCTTGGAGTAACATTTTTTTTTGAACTCTCACCGGGAACATTCTCCGAAATATAAAAAAGGTTGGTCAGCTGTTTTTGCCATGACGGAGTAACAACGAATTGTAATCTGTGTTTTTATTATAGCTTAAATTTTGGAAAGTTATTTCTTCAAAAATATATTACACCGAAAACACCATAAAGTTGTGTGCACTTCACTTGATTTACTACATACTATATATAATAAATATATATATAGCTGTACTAAAGCGCTTTACCTCAATGTGTGGCACAGTTGACGGTTCTTATTAATCACTCATCCGGGTGTCAATGTCGGGTAACGCAGTTACTTGTGGCTTAACCCGGCGTTTCAACAGAGTGTACCCAGTGTTTTGTAAACCAAAGCAGTAATACAGTCTTTTTGAAAAGCGTATTAAGCCTAAACGCATGCGCGACACGGTTTACCTGTACTAAGCGCTAAGTCCAGTGTCATGATTAATTTGTTAACGTTTACTGAAACTTATTTCGCAAAATAAAATAATATTCACCAATTGTTTTTGCTATGACGAGGTAACAAAGTGTTGTAAACTGTGTTTTTATTTCGGCTAAAGTTGCAGTAAAGTTATATTTTGAAAAGTACACTACACCCGAAACACTATAATGTTGTGTGCGCTTTGCTCGATTCACGACATACTGCACACCTGTACTAAAGCGCTCCACCTGACTGTTTGACACAGTTTGTGGTTTTTTATAAGGCCGCACATTTACTTGTGTCTTACCACGGCTAGTCTCTATAATAATAGCCGTATTTTGTCTGTGTGTTCAAAAGGGTTACCGCGTCCCGTAACGGAAACACGAAATGTGATATATAAAGGACGGGCAACCCCGTGGATTTTTCCACGGGCTAACGACTAGTCTCTTTAATAATAGCCGTATTTTGTCTGTCTGTCCGCGAGAAAAGCGACGTGCAACGGGGACACGAAATAGCGTGTAATTTAAAGACGTACACCCCGTAGATATTTCCACGGGTTAACGACTAGTCTCTATAATAATAGCCGTCGTCTGTCTGTCTCTGCGCAAAATGGTTACGCAAGTAGCGAACACACTCTAAATGTGGTATGAAAAGAATTGGCGAACAAAATGACAAAATGAAACTGATAAGACATTTAAAGCATAACATGATTATTTCTCTTTTGTTTTGCTTGCAATACGAATGCTTTTTGTTTTTCAACCTGGTACTGGCTTGCGAAAGTGACATTATATGAATCGATTCAACCCACTGAATCAACTCATCCTGAGTTGGAAAAATAAGCCATCTTGTTTTAGGGAGGGTTGACTCGCTTCATAGAATGTCAAGACATTATTTAATAGTGGTCTACCATTATGCCAAGCTGATTTATTTAATCATGCTGAGCAATTGGCGAGCCACAAATGGGTCAATCTAGCTTATATATTTAGGCTCAATAAAACACTTCTCACAAAAATATCTATGTCTATAGCTAGAGATAGATAGCTAGATGGCAATTTTTAGGAGTTTTTTTCCAGAAGTATATTTTTGTAGTAGTAGCAGTCACCTTGGTTAAGCTCACGATTAAAAACACAGAACGGGAATGTAATGGATAGTTGGATAGCTAGTGTGCAAATTTGCCTGAACATTAAAAAGTTTTTTAAAAATTTAAATAAGTGCTTTGGAGTCATTATCAAATTAAATCCAAAACGACAAGTCAAATTAAAAACGGCTAGTTTACAAACACAGCATCGGGTAGTCGAGTCACAAAAATACCCCACATATAGTGGGTTAATTTTAACAGCAGGTTATAAAAAGTACCAAGTTTTGATGCATTTTGTAGCATATTAACGAACATTCTCTATGAAAAGTAGAAAAAGTGACATAGGCGAGAGGTATCTTTTGGTTTTAACGAAGTTTTGCTCCATATCTTGCTCCAGATATTCAGTATGTTCAGGGTTGTGATGAGACGAATAAAAACAAGACAACCTGTCGGTTTAAATAAATACACAATCCAATCTAAGATTAACCAAAACATTTGTGAAACAAGAGAAGTAACTTGTACAGGAATATGAAATAGACTTCAAAAGATGAAAAAACAGGTTGACCCTAACAAAAACTGCTATTCATTACAGATCTTCTTGCATTGCGCATTTTTTTCTAGATATTTCTGACATTTGAGATATGATTATATAAAGCTGTCTTTTTTCTAACATATCACCAAGTAAGAGATACCATCGATGAAATCCTAAATTTGAAACTTTCAATGAATTATTAAACATAGATGGCTTAAATTCTAGCAATTTTCACGTGGTAAAAATAATTGCTTGTAAAACCGTAGAAGTTTATTTGAAGCTTTATGATACCTTAGGAATTATTTTTTTTTAAATAAAAATTTTGCAAAGTTGGCAAGTCCCATTATTTCGCCATAATTAAAAGGCGCGGATTTTGGCGAAAAAAGAATTTGATGTCGTTTTTTCTCTCTGTTTCAAAAGCTTATGTAAGAACATAAACTAAAAGCTGCTAAGGTTAAATCGGAAGTAAAACATCAATGTAACAAAAACCCAAATTTTGCGTGAAATAATTTTCGCAAAAATGACAAAAACTTGCTAAATCCGCAAAATTGTACAAGAACTACATAAGTGTAATGAGTTTAGGCTCCATTTGTTTACATTCGCACACGTGGCAAATATAAACAACAAATCGCATCGATAAATGTCCGTGGCACTTTTTATTTTTTGTAATTAAAACTTGTAAGTTGAGGCCACCTAACTTGCTGGTTAGAAACATAACAAGAAGCCCTTGGGCTTAAAGATTTCCGCCATTAACAACATACACAAACAAACCAAAGTTTCTTATAACCTAAAAAATCCTGAAATTCCTGAAAGTATAGACCTTTAGAACCAATATGGGAGGATCATTGAATATATCGAAATTTTAAAATCTCACTTATTATGATACGCAACATTTTCAAATTACTACAAGGAAGCTGACCAAATAGAAAATAACATTGTAGTATTCTAAAAAAAGTAAAAACTCGCTGTAATTGTATTGATGTAAAAAATTCCATCATACAAATCGATAACAACTTCTTATCAACTTCAGTGAACCAAATAGTTCAATATTCCATTAGTTCAGAAAATATAATATTAGCATTTAAGTGTCTTAGTTTTTAGATGTTTGAAACTTGTGCTTAATTTTTGCCAGTGTATTCTGGTTGTTTTCAGTCGTTTTCACCGTTAATGCAACTGTCATAAATATGTTCGAAAAACTCGAATAGGGTTTAGATACACATCATGACGCCATGCTTTCAACAATACTGACTGGTGGCCTTGTGGTAGAGCGTTCGCCTCCAGTGCGGAAGGTCTTGGGTTCAAACCCCGACCGAGTCATGCCAGAGATTATAAAAGTGTGAATCGATCCGTTCTGGTTAACGTTCAGCATGAGAATAGGATTGATATCTTAGGCGGTTGTCTAGTTGAGCGTTGTTGTGCTTGCACCCCTTCCGTAGCTTAAATGAGAGTTTAAATGCACTAGGACACCCTTCGCAGGACCCTCATTGATAACAGTTCCTATAGAAACTGAAGAGACTATCCTGGGTAAATAATAGTAATAATAATAATAACAGACGATTATAAATTAAGTCAATTTATAAATATTCTTGTCATTTTAAAGATTGTACTTTCTCGAGCATCTATTATTACATTTTTAGATATGGAAAAACTCATTCGAAATGACGATATCGATAAGTTCACCTAACATCGTCCATATAAGAAATGCGTTTAATTACACACCATTCATTATTGTGGACAACAATTTGCACTGAAGACAATTTCATAATGGTGGAACTTTTCGTCGCATATAGAAGCGATGTTTGGGTGGTAAATAAAATTAAACGAAACAGTTTTCATTACGCTGTATGGAATGATAATCACAAAATATTAGACGTGTTATCCCGACGTACATAAATCGTGGTGTCGCATCTCATGTGTTGATGTATTGTATGTCATAAAAATATTGATGTGACCACCAGAGATAAAAATGGAGAATCTGCGTATGATGCAGCTGGATTGGATGGCAGCGAACAAAATCGTGAAATTATTAGAACGAAAAAAAAAAGAAAACGAAAAATTTAATTTAATTTTTAGACCTAAGATAAACAAACGTAAGAAAGTCAGAATCACTTTAAGAACTTATGTAATGTTATAAACGGCTGAACCTCCTATATTTAAGTATTAACAATTTTGAACGTCAATATTCTCTATTTTTAAGAACTTATGTAATGTTATAAACGGCTGAACCTCCTATATTTAAGTATTAACAATTTTGAACGTCAATATTCTCTATTTTTAAGAACTTATGTAATGTTATAAACGGCTGAACCTTCTATATTTAAGTATTAACAATTTTGAACGTCAATATTCTCTATTTTTAAGAACTTATGTAATGTTATAAACGGCTGAACCTTCTATATTTAAGTATTAACAATTTTGAACGTCAATATTCTCTATTTTTAAGAACTTATGTAATGTTATAAACGGCTGAACCTCCTATATTTAAGTATTAACAATTTTGAACGTCAATATTCTCTATTTTTAAGAACTTATGTAATGTTATAAACGGCTGAACCTTCTATATTTAAGTATTAACAATTTTGAACGTCAATATTCTCTATTTTTAAGAACTTATGTAATGTTATAAACGGCTGAACCTTCTATATTTAAGTATTAACAATTTTGAACGTCAATATTCTCTATTTTTAAGAACTTATGTAATGTTATAAACGGCTGAACCTCCTATATTTAAGTATTAACAATTTTGAACGTCAATATTCTCTATTTTTAAGAACTTATGTAATGTTATAAACGGCTGAACCTCCTATATTTAAGTATTAACAATTTTGAACGTCAATATTCTCTATTTTTATAGAAGGCAGTAAATTATAAAACTATATATCTTTCGAATTGATATATTTTTTCTTCAGCATTTTAATTAAATCTTTGGAAGTATAGCACATAGATGTAATTTTTAAAAAACGCGGCCAATAATGATAATGGTACGTTACTGTAGTATCAATCCTCCATCCAGCTTTCCAAAATATAGCGATGAAACTTCGAAACCAGTACAGTTGTGTAGCCACAAATTATTTATGTCCCTCTTTTAGCGCACAAAGGAACCATACCAAAATTACGATGTTATAAACGATAAAACGAAAGATGCACAAGGCGAGAAAGATTACACATCACCTGAGGTTTAGTGGCTACGCATTGGATGGAGAAGTATCTCAAGTGTACCCCAAAAGTGTATTTTGATGCCGTATCAGGCTAGAAGAAAGAAGTTTTTCGCACTAAATGTATAATAATGAGGACAGAATTGTAATAATAACATTATGACATTATTTTTCTTGCTATTTTTTTAGGTGGCAGTAATCCTTTTTTTTAGCTGTCCAAATAGCTGCATTATTTACTTAGTGTTTTATGTACAGAAATTTTTTTTTACAATTTTTTAAAAAATCTGGTCCTTAATACGTAAAAAAAATAAATTTAGTCTAAATTCATACAGTGTTACACCTTGGAAGAATTATCCAAGGTTACAACAAACACAGTAAAGGCATGTTGTTTTAATTTGACACAGGATGTGACATATATTTGGTCAAACGTCATTGTGGTAAACACTTCACTATTTGGTTAACCAAGTAATGTAGTTCATGAAAAAATGACACAAAAGAAATATAAAACTATCCAATTTTGTCATTTTTTTGGAGAGAGACATAATCATTTTTTTCTAAACTTGTTGTAGTTACTTTAAACTTGAAGTAGTCAAGTGTTGCATCCTTCCAACAGTGAAAGCAGCTAATAATCCTAAGCTTCCTCGTGATTTTTATCACACTTCACAGAAGTGAGTCAATGGCTGGATCAAAAATGAACTTATAAAATGATTTTTTTTGCCGATTATTTTTTACTGACTCCATTTATTGCAGATTTTTTTTCCATTTTCTTTTGGCCATTTTCATTATTTGCCGATTTTTCCATTCAGCATTTTTGAGAGACCAAAACATTAATAATGAGAACATGAAAAACAGTCTTGTATCAGTCTCTGCGCTCATCTTCTTTCTAAATAACGTTTCAAGTGGCATAGTAGAGAAAAAGAGAAGAAGAAGTTAAGCATAAAAGCAGAGAGAATGAAATAAGAAAAAAGGAAGGAAGTGATCGAAATTGACTGATTTATAAAAGCTTTAAAATTTAAACTTTTGTGGTCGCTGGAAATTAGTCGGCAAGAAGTGAGTAAATTTTTTCCTGACTTTATTAGTTACCAATAAAGGGAGCAGCTACAATAAATAAGTTTTGTCTTTTTTAAATGAATTTAATAAACTACATTTCTCTTCAAACAGAGAATATTATTTATCAAGCAGAGACTTCAAATACTTAATCAAAATTCGTCTCAGGACAAACGTAGACTAATTTTAAGCAGATGGTGTATTTATAGACATGAACGCTTTTGATGACGTCATAGAAAAAAAGTTGACAAAAGAAAAAATTACTCCACGGTTTTTCCCCTATTGATGTTCAGAAGTCATTTGTTCCCTTTTTGCTGTCATATTGTATTGGAAAACTAAGACTCAATAGGGAAGAGGGATGTACAATTTTGGACATAGGTTAGTCGAGCCCCTTCCCCTGCAGTCATTGTTGGATGCAAAACAGCGGCTGTCTTTCAAAAATCAACCTTGTAGTGAGGGAAAGGGCAAAATGGAAAGGCCCCACATTTTTTCCAAGATTGTAGTGTTTCCCAGTGTAATGCCATCTAAAAATTTTAAATAAAATTATAATAGTCAAAATTTGATTGGCTGACAATCTAACCATTTCAAAACGTCCATGTGCCACTGTAAGCATTAATGATATCATCAAACAGTCTTTGTAACTCTAAACACTCCTCCTTAGTGTCATTGCAAATTTTATAGTCATGTTGTTCTTCCCCATTGGAAGTATTGTTTTGTATATGAACTGTCTGATTCTTCCTCTCCGCTGTTTTCAATGGGGTATACTTCTTTCTATTCGGAACGGGACTTGTTTTTAAACTATCCCCTACAGAAGTCTTTTCATTCAATGCAATAAAATTTTCGATATGACTAGCACCTTCGGGTGGCTCAGTACCTTCAGCAAAGCCTGGTTTGTTTATAACTTTGTCATGTGTTTTTTGTATTGCTGGATCAGCAGAATGAAAGTGATTCAAAAGCTGGTATTTCATTCTTGTTTCGCTGCCTTTAACTTTGAGAGCAGGCGACCGTTTTATGTTTTTATTTCCATCAACAAACAAATTAAAGCAATGTTGGATTACAATAAATAAAAGCCATATATTTTTATGATACATTCTGTCTTTTGAACATATTACTTTGTGTTAAAAAAATGTTTCTCAACAACTGGTTACTCAAGAACAATGTCTTCCTTTTATCCAATTTTATTGACAGGACTTGACAATACTGGTGACGGAAACGTCATTGTGGTTGACATAGCATTAATTCATGAGAAAAAATGATACAAAAGCCAGTTTACTGAGATACGTGAATGTAATCATGTACAGAATTATCCAAGTGTTGAGAAGTTTTAACAATAACAAAGCGATCTATTGCATGACTTTTATAGTCAGGGCGCTGAGTTCTGAAAAATAAACGAGTTCGTGCAAATTCGGGGGAACTTACAAAAACTTCACCAGATGATACATAAATACTTAGTATAAACGATTTTACTTACTGGCCTTCTTAATTCTACTTGCATATATTCCAAAAACAAAAAAATTAATAATGTATGAACGATGTTTTTCTTCGGTCCTTCACCGCCATATTTTTATGAAATCGAATGTTGCAAGACATTCTTTTATTTCCCATCGAATAATTTCACGGGGGTCAATGTAAAATGAATTCATTAACAATACATTTTATTACCTGTTGTTATCAATTTTCAATATTTCATTCCTTTTTTTAAATATATAATGCTTTTGTAAAAGCAGATAGTTTGGATTTTTGTTCTTTCGAAACTAAATATGTTACATTTGAACAAACAACACAAACCCCCCGTGTTCTCACTCGTGAGCTAAATGTGGTAACCCGGGAGTTTCTACAGCTGGAGGAGGGATAAAAAACAGGTTGCAATGAATGTGCAAAAGAAAATTTATCGAAAATGAGCTCAAAAAAACCGATGAAACTCGTTCTTTCTCTAGCTAAAAAAAGTAAGCAAGAAGTAGCTACCATACAAAAGAAAGAAGCTGAAGCTGAAGCAAGCGACGATGAAACGGGAGATGTTAACGACATAGAAGAACAACAACCAACTTCAACTATCCGAATGTCACAGAGAAAGAGAGACAGAACAGGTAAATATTTATCTTAATTTTATAATTTTATGTTGTAATCATGCACAAACAGGCTATTCTGACTTTTATATTTCTTGTGACTTTTCTAATGTCTGACCGATCTTATTTAAGGTCAATCACTTGCCAAGCAAGATGAGTGCTGTATCTGCCAAAAAAGAAAAACGAGTACAACAGGTAGTGGCTACGAAAAACTCAGCAAGTGTATAACGGAAAGTTCTGCTCTCACGCTACAGACTGCAGCCCTTCAAAATGGGGCAAATGATGAGTTGATAGGATATATTTCTGGTCGCGATTGGATGGGAATAGTTGCACTTGAATTGCGATATCACGTAACATGCTATCGAGCTTTCACCAAGCCCGTTAAAACACCTTCTGCAATCACTCAAGTAGACAGAGGCATTGCAGCATACTTTCGACTTTGTTGAGCTACATGCTCTAAATAAATGCGAAGTGCTACTACTGAAGGATTTGGTTGACATTTATAACAAGCATTCCGAAAAGGGCGGTATCACCGATCGAACTATGTTGAAATATGTTACGGAACATTTCACCGATGATATCGGAGTTTGGCAACCTCGGTATGGAGGGACATTTATTTTTTCTGAAAAAATACCTAAGGGGCTTATAATTAATGTACGGCGACGGAATCTTATTGATCGTGAAAGCCAAAAGCAACGTGATACTGACATTGAAATTATCAAAACAGCAGCTGAAATAATAAGAGAAGAGATCAGAAACATGCCGTTCACATATCCTATTTGGCCACCGACAGAAAGAAGCATACTATCCGAAAGTACTATCATTCCACCAAAGTTAAATCAATTAATTACATCTATTGTGAGCTCGATACCTCAACCTCACAAACGGAAACAGACAACTATAACTTCGATATGTCAGGACATTATATATAGCGCTTCAAATACTAAGCACAAAACTTCAAAACATGTATTATTATCGCTTTGTACAAAAAGAAAAACGGACTCGAAAGATTTGGTTAAATGGTTGAACAGATTTGGACATTGTATATCATATGACGAAACTGCATACCTGGAAACATTTTTAGCCAACGAAGAAATAAAAAATCAAATGGTGAAGTTTTATGTACCCTACTCCGTACAACCATCATCATTCATAACATTTGTTTGGGATAACAATGATATAAACCCGGAAACTTTAAGTAGAACGTCGATGCATTGTACCAATGGCATAATAGTTCAATTGAGAAGAGATGATATGGTTGATTTTGATAGCGAACGCATAAATTACGCAAAGCCACCAAGAAGAAGATCGTTCAAATATATACCTGATCAGCTGGAAGAGTACACTACCAAGAAAAGGTGAGTTTCAAAATAAGTATGTAGCAAACTAACGAATGATCAAATTGACGTTATAACGACATTTGTAACAGTGTTTATGTGGTCATTATATAAATAACAACAGTTACGACATTTTTTAGATTCAACCCTATTTCAATGAAAAATGTACGTCTTGACTCTATCGAAGATCATTTATCAACTTCCGCTTGTATCGAGTCCATATGGGCCTTGTTACGCTTTCGAAACAAAATAATGTTCCACAGTCAATACCTGCATGGGACCGGCTTCAACTATTTGCTTGATGGTGAAGTCACACATCATTGGTGAATGAATGAATGAATGGTGAAGTCACACACATGAAATATCGTATTTACCAGCGATTAATGATTCTCCTACTAAGATGGATGTAGTTATGGAGCTTCTGGTTCAATCGAAAGTAAAAGCTGAAGCATTAAGATTGCTAGAAACAGACGTTGTTCTAGATCAAGCTATATATGCTAAAGCCGTAGAAATTCTTCAAGATCCTGCCAATGTGGAGCTAAAAACTTTCATTTCACTGAGGATGGGAGCATTTCACACTTCGTGTATTTTCATAGCTGTAATTGGTAAGCGGTTCGCCGATGGTGGTTTGCGTGACTTGATTATTGAATCTAACATATTGGGTGAGTGTGCCTTCGTTTATATAAGTCCCATGAATTTGAGAGAGGTGTGAACCCTGCCTACTACCGAGACATACGTGAGTCCTGTTCTTAATGAAATGGAGTTTCTTGCTTTTAGGTACACGTTCTGTTGAGAGAACTTTGAATGGAAAGCATTACAACCAGGCCATACGCACGTTGAAGTACGTTTATGAAGCGCTTTATCGCTTAAAAATTGAACATTTTGAACACTGGTTAGTACAGCATGGTAAAAATCTTAATGGCTACATTTTAACGGAGGAGTTCCAAACTTGCTTATAAGAGGTACAAATATTTTAGCTTCTTTTGTTTCTTTGGGCCTTTTTTGACTTTTTAGAGCAGCATGTTTTCAGATGATTATTCCTTTTACTGTTCAGGTTCTATTTCAATCTTTCCAAGATGTGACTGGTCTTGAAGGTCTGTTTGAACTGATGGAAGAGTACGAACGTGATATTAAACAAGCAGGTAAAACAGCATTGTATTGGTTGTATTTCATGGAGATGATGGACGTGTTGTTTGGAAGAATTTGTTGAAAAAAGAATCAAGTCAAATGAAATTTACTTCTATGATCGAATTAAAAAACAACGTCTCAAAACGTTTAAGGACGTCGCAGTGAAGAAGGTGTGTAAGGTAAAAGAGAAGAACATTACGATCGCTGCAGAACGAAGTGTGTTTGCAGAGTTGTTAATCATTGCACAAAACCGCAATAATATTTCGATGAAGGAAGTCTTGAGTTACCTACACCTGAGCCGCAACAGCTTCCTCCAACTCGAGATGCACTACTAAATCATTGTAAAAGAGTTTCATATATCACAGCGATAGTTCGAAATTCTTTGGTTGCAAATCCAAACCTACCAAGCCCAAATGGACATGGATGGAATGTCAACGTTGAGAAACTAGAAATCATTTGGCTATTAAGACGACCTGCACCAGATGCTCTATTGGAAATGATTTCTTGCTCTTGCCGTAAGTCATCATCTTGCGCCAAAGAAACTTGTGTTTGTAGCTCGTACGATTTGCCTTGCACAGATTTATGCTCCTGTAACTGTGTTGATCAAGGATCAGACAACGACGAGATAATTCTCGAAAATGATGTTGAAGTCGATAGTTCTGATGACGAAAGTGAGGATGACACAGAAGATGAAGAAACTTTATTTTCAGATAAACATTAATATTCTTGGTTTTTAAGTATATGTTAGATATTAGTTAGTGCATTTCGTGTCAAATATTCGATATTTTCTCATACAGAGGTTTGGTGACAAGATTTATGCGCATTAATATCATAATTACGGAGCCGAAAGTAACTTCGGCGTTATTGAGTCCCATTTTGTTTTACATTTCGACAAAAAATGCTCACGGCAATATGTTTTCTGTGGGGTTTTATAATTGTGGCTGTTAGCTTTTTTATGCTGTGACGTCATTTCTAAAAATAGGACAAGCAAGAAAGTTCAAGAAGGCCAGTAAACGTTTTTTAAATGCTTTTATATATACGATTGTGCTGTGTGAATATCAGAAGTTCTCCTAAATTTCCCAAAAAAAATTAACTCAGCGCCCCGACTATTAGCACATTTCGAAGAATATGAACAAATGTCAATTACAAAGTCACATTCATCGAAAAATCTTCGATGCATCTTTTCAAGGATATCAACATGAGCAAATCATAAGTATATTCTAAGATTTAATATTTGAAAACTCGGGATGTGAAACCAATTTGTCTGATACTTTTTGTAAAAAATAGTGTAAGTATATTGTCTCATCAACAGATGAGAAGTTATTTTTACTTTAAAAGGAAGAAATTTCATGAGTTATAAAAATCTCAAAATCAAGGAAATAACTTTTACGAATGATCACTTCAATGATTTTGTAAGAGAATTAACTTTCGCATAAACACAGGTGTTGATTATTGTGTGTTCAAGGGAGGTCTTGAAATAGCGTGTAAAGTTACCTTAAAATACCATCAACGATAAAAGTTCATGCATGATATTGAATCGATTTCAAGAACAATCAGGATTGAAGTGATATAAAAAGAGAAAAAAAATTATCTCATAAAAGAATTTCCAGAATAAACAAAATTTTGCGAGAATAATTTCAATATATTTTGAGGTAATAAACTTTTGCGATTAGCTTTTTTATAACTTTTTTTGCGGCCTAACTTTTCGCGATTTAGGCTAAAAATCGCAAAATGTCGAAAGTTCTTTCACGCAAGTTCCTTCCTTATTCGCTAACTTTAAGAAGTTGTTTTTCACAGAAAAAGCAATGCTGGGTTACAAAAATAATGCATATGTTGTAACATAATTTATTCTAGGTTTGTCTTCAACTTTACGTGGGCAAGAATATTTTCTAACAACAAGTTGATTAAAAATGACTTTCATCTTTTCAATTTATTTTTAACATTCGTATGTTTACATAACTCCACAGAAACTCCTTAAGCTTTTCCGTGATCGGTAAAACATTGAAATCTTTAAACCACGTGTAAACACATGGGCGTTCAGTTTTGATTTCAATAGCAACAGCAAGGAGTTATTTCACGTTACATTGTAGAAAAATGGCCACAGACTTTGCAATCACTAGCCGTCGCTTGTTGTATATATTCCGGTCCTCAAATTTATCGCCTACCGCTACTTCGCTATTGTGACACCATTTTGTGCAAAGGTATACAAAATACGGGTACAGTTAATACAGAGACAGGGCTTTTTAGAGGGGATTCGTGCGCAGTCTTAAAATCACAGACCAGCAGAGTACTGATAATATATCCCATGTCAACAAAACTGTCGCCGAGATCCATAATAACTTCGCAGGTTTTTTCACGCCGATGTTGACATGTTGTTCAAGTTCGTCATAAAAATATAAGCTTCGCGTTATCCAGGTAAATCTCTGACAAAACGAACTAATTTTAGGTAAATAATAGTTTTGGGGGGGCATTTTTAAACATCTATTTAGCTCCATTCTACGATGACTTCTGGTGAACAGTTTCACACTTTTGGGTACTTGCGACAGAAACGCAAAAGTACACCCAAGTTATTAGACAGCACCCATGAGAGTATCAAATGCTGTACGCTTTATTACAGAGTAAATATATGCATTTGTTTGATGACGAAATAAATGGAGTGTATAATATTAGGTAAAAAAGAAATATATTAAAATTGATCCTTTTTATTGAGAAGTACACTTTAATGATTCTGTCATGAATTTATGACTACCCTCAGTGTCCATAAAATCAGCATTCGCCCAATCTTTAAGTCTGGGAATTTTCAACTGATTCAAAATTCATTAGTGAAAACGTATGAATGCCTTCTTGCAGTTGACAATGACAAAACGTACTGATTGTGTGAAAATAACTAGGAAAGTTTCTGATACATGCCTAACTATTTTAATTTTATTCCAGGCTTAACTTAGATCTAATGTAATTGCAAATAGTCACGTGCAAGGTGCAGGTAGAAATGGTAGTTTGGTGGTTTGGATCTAAGTGTGATTACAATTTCACCTCACCTTTACACCTGAAAATCCTGACGTTGACAACGAATGTCATAAAAGGTGATGTTTCTCTTTTGACTACGAAATAAACCTAATTCTATTCGTGCCAACTTATTGCTGCACTACAAACAGAAAAAATATAAGCAAAGGGTTACTATTTTAAGAAGTAGTACTGTAAAGACATACAAAGCAGGTACGCGCTTTTTTCGAAGATAACTGTTTAGAAGAAACCGAGTGCTTAAAGATCTTTGGAATTTTTTATAAACTTCCACTAATGGGACTTATTTTCTCAAAAAAATTGAAATACTTTCTTGAATACTCGAGAATATCGCACTTTTAAACGATTGTGAGTTTTGCTGTAAATTGCAGTTGCTCGTTACTTGCTTGTTAAATAAGCACAAATGTAAACTAAAAATGGCTGAAAACCAGTGTGATTCATAAAATAATTAAGCGACCTAGACTATAAAGTTACAAAAATAGCACCCCAGCACAATCTAACCAAAATGAAAGAATCATTTTATTTGGCCACGCACTTATCTGGAAGTCTTTTAAAACTCCAGTGTCAAATTATTTCTATATACAATATATTATAAGTAATTAAACCTTTTAACGTGTTTTCCAAGTTCTTGTAGTTATAATAGTGCGCCTAAATGAAAATATTTCCCATGGATTTTAGTACGGTTGTTTTACAACAAAATGACTTTCGGATTAGTGTTCTATAAATTGTTGAAAAATATTGATTTAATTGAACCACATATCAAAAAGGAATTACGTAAAATTTATTGGAAAAACTAAAAAAACAAATCACGTTCCAATTATTTGACGCAAAAGAATTATCCCTTTAAATCCTAATAAGATATTTTTTTAAACTACAAAAACAGTTTTTGATTCAACTTGCCAGTATAAAAATGACCTTTCCAACTTTTAATCATTTAAAGTTAGAAATATTCTGTGACAAACTTTAGACCTGTTTTCTAAATTCGTAGAGTATTGTTTGCATCCCAACTTGTGATCGTCATTTGTGATTGACTCTTTCAAAATTTAGATCCAAATGTCCACATGTTTAGGACAAGCAAATAAAGCCCGCTCTTTTTACACCGTAGTCAGTGTCGCGAAAATATTTCGTGCGGAATATGTACGATGGGTGAAAATCTGTTACCTGGGTATGAACGAAAAGTGAACATTTGAATTTTTGGACGAAGTAGCGACTCTTCTATGTTAAACCTACCCGTTACATAACTGTCTCTGCACAAAATGATATCATAGCACCAATAGCTTTCTTGATCACATTATTGCAAATATTAACCCTTGTAGCTACGCATTGCGGCCCGTTCCTTTGATGAGTACAACATAATGTTCCAGCCAAAGCAACATGTTTGATGGACGATCACATGTATTGGTGGCCATTATGAAGGTTTCTATTTTCAGAAATTAGCAACATACAGTTGAAGGCAACTAGTACTTCAGACAGTGGGACGAGTCTTTCTTACGTCAAATGTAGTTAGCTTTGACTTGCGTGCACAGCTTTGAACGTCTAAAATGTATTGATAGAATTGCATCTGTTCTGCGCAGGATGCACAAACAGTCTCTGAAACCTGTGATGCTTCTACACCAGGTAAGATTTCTCTTTCATCTTATTTCACAAAATTGCTATGACGGGATAACGACAGGTTGTAGTCTGTATTTTTACTTTATTTACCTCGTCCAAGAAGGCGCAACAGTGTGAATTCTATTCGCAGATAAAAAATACAAAAATTCCTAAAAAATGTCACCGTGTTATTTCAATAAATAGTTAGAAAAAGGTGCAAAGAAAAGTGGTATCGAATATTTCTCTAGCGAAAAATGTTGTGTTAAGGTTTGCTTATTTTCTCGCTACTGTTTGTTTTTTCTCTCCTCGCGCAAAAAAAATGAGCAGTACTTTCGAAAAGGAAGGAAGCTAAAAATGACATGTCACACGTTAATGTAAACAAAAAAGCAGTAAGAAAAAACACGAATAGATATTTCAGAAGAATAAAACTGTTATTATATGAAGGGATTATATCCTATACGTCAAAACGTTGTCACTTATGACAGCCTGCCAAAATTATCAATATAAGACATACAAACAACATATTTGCGCTTCTTATAAGCACTAATGAAAATGAATTAATGTATTCTACCCATCACTTTCGGATGTTGTGTATTACACCGGTAAACTGAACTTCGAGATTTTTCAGCATTTTGAAGCCTTTAGAAAGTTCTTGAACATTTTCTTGGAACTTTTTACTACTAAAAGACTGGAATGTTATAATTTTGTTTTCAATTTTTGACAAGCTTTGCAGTGGAGGTTTCTGATCTGATACTTACGGAGCCAAAGTGCTCACATAAACTACATAAAATAATCTAATAGTAGTGTTTTTTTCTAGACACTGCAGTACAATGGGGCAAGGGGTCGAGGGTCACCCTGGTTAAGAAGTAACAATAGGCGGTTTAAGTTAGGGCTTAGATCACTCTAAGCTCTAACATAAACTCACCACTCATCTAAATAATATGAAATTGTTTTCGGGAAATTAGTTAGGAGAAATGCCGCCATGAGGCACTTAACTGTATCAGAGACTAAATCTATGGGGAAATATTTCTATTTTGTAAATTGCATCTATGATTGTGTAGGAGTAAAAACACTTCTAGATCTTTCAAGAGGCTATATAACTTGTTTTGTTTCTATTCCGTATTGATAAATTTTTCTCAGGTAGCAAATAAACACATTAGTGAACTTGACAGTCCCGGTAAACGTGAATATGCAATGTTTGCACTAGAATATTGTCAAGAAGTTTTAACAATGCCATTCATTAATCAGATGTCTTCATATCTGATGTCTTCATATCTGATGCCATTTTCTGCAAATACATCTAACTAAAGAGACTGACTTCAAACTATCCTCCTAGTTTCAAAGAAAAGGTTGATCACGTGGTTTAAGTGGTGCGATGCTGTGGTTTTTACAAGTCTACACTCTTAGCTACCATACCGTCTTGTTTTTCAAAATCTTCTGTTTTAACGACACCCTTAATATTAGTTGTGGTAACTTGGTACCACAAAAAGACGGTCGTCAGTATAAACTGATGTAAAAAGGGGCCCGTATGATTACGTAGTATAACAAACCAAAACAGTATCGTTGTCAAAACTTTCAGCATGAAAAAAAACAACGTGAAAAAATAGGAAATAAAAGCCCTTAGCTGTTTTAAACCCTCAAATATTTATAAATAATTCCTTTTCCCCACTGTCTCTTAAAATCAGTTCAACAGTTGAAAGTGCAAACAAAGTGTTAGCGAGAATCTATTGATTTTGGATGTAACAAACTTGTAATCAATGGGACGGATTAATTAAAAAGAAAACAACAAGTCATACAGCTTAATGTTGTTTCAAAGAACTTGCCAGTATCGAATGTACTCGTGCAGTTGTGTTATTGACAATGTCAACTCAGAAGAGTGAATAAGTCTGCGGCACGTGATAGGATGTATTGTTGTTAAAAATATTGACGTCACTAAGGGAAACTGTTTAAAAATCAGGGGGTTCTCATTAAGTTGTGGATAGATATAAAAGGGATGTAAAAATAATAAAAAAAGAAATCAAAGACGTCAACTGCAGGACTAATAAGAAACAAAAAAAGAAGTTGTGCTGATAATATATACAAGATGAAGAATGTTGGACAATTTTATTTATTTTTAATTCTTTTTTGTCACGTCTGGATGCATGCAGATACTTTTGTTATTCGAAATAACGAACACCAGTACACTACCTCTAAAACCATTCCAACTAAACCCTTCAATTTCTTGAAGAGTACGAATGAAATCATAAATCTGCTATCGTATGAAAGAACAGAAGTTGTGAAGAAACACACAAAAGAAGGAACTGTAGATACCTCAGCACCATCATCTGCCCTACCTTCCACAGATACATTGGCAAGGAAGAAAATTACGAGTACATTATGTGAAGGCTGCGCAGATAGTAAACAAGACGCGAGTTATACACCGACTTTAAGGATGACTACAAATTCGAAAGAGGGAGTAGAACGTGAGCGTGAGGAAAGTTCAGATGATGGCTATGATTTTGAACTGTGCAACGACACTTCCGAGGAGTGCTTTGAGTTACAAAGCCTGTTTGATGAAGTCATCGATGCGTACAGTGGCATCATAACTGACAGTCGTGACGATTCTCCCAACTCACAATACAATTGAGATGGATATAAACTCATTACGTCATAAATAGTAATTTATTTATTAACTGCTTGTCAAAATATGTCTATATGTATATTTAATGTACCATATTTTCCTTTGAAGCTTAAATATTGAAGAAAAAAAAGAAGTTTTGCTTTGGCACCAAGTTCGCATAAAATATTGACCTACTACTGCGTGTGCGGGTTAGAAAAATAACACTTGCTGTACAATTTTCTCTTGTGCGATTGCAAAACATATATAGGATTGGAGCAAATTATCTTACGCAGGCTCACGGATGGATCATTTATCATTTTTTATTTAT
Source organism: Hydractinia echinata (assembly GCA_030067915.1). Taxonomy (NCBI): domain Eukaryota; kingdom Metazoa; phylum Cnidaria; class Hydrozoa; order Anthoathecata; family Hydractiniidae; genus Hydractinia; species Hydractinia echinata. The sequence continues at coordinate 638,508 of JASGCC010000137.1, read as the reverse complement.
TTATTTATTTTCTTATTTTGTACACTGGAAAATATTTCTATTGTACCCTGCACATTTCTTTAGACTGCAAACAAATATAAAAATATTTTTAATGGGCACTAAGAAAAAAAGAATACTCCTAGAAGGCACCAAAAGAAAGCTAGCCTAGCTAGTCATAGGAAAAGCAAAGTTGAAATAGTTTTTATTCTGCTGTTGTTTCTTATATCTTAAACCTCTACAATTTAGAAACCCTTTCATAGAGTGCTTAAATCAATAGTCCGAGCATCAGCGCACTGCTTTCAAACATGCGGCCGACTCTTTGCATTGATGTAGGTGCGTGGTCAGTATTTTTAGTGACTTAAAGTCGTTTTTTTGAAAGCGAAAAATTGAATCATCAACCAATCGTTCATCACGGGGGCTATAAGTTTGTGGAAAAATTCAAAATGTTCCGGAAACGAAATTGATTTCCAATAAAGGCCAAAGCTATAAATAATGAATAACACGGAGTCGGGTTATTATCAAAAGCATGGTCACGCATTTAAAATGTGATAACATCTAAATGAGATACAGTCAGTCACGATTATCTACATCCCCGCCTCAAGGATCTCTTTACTCATGAGCGGCTATCAAATTTATCAAAAAGACAAAAGTCCTGGGAACAAGGTTTACATAACTATATTGTGCGTTTATGATGTTAGTTAATTAGATACGCGTCAACATTAAATTTGTAACTATCTAGTAAACATTTGTGTAGGGTTTCTTTCGCAACGTTTCCATGTTTTTGTTATGTCTTCGTTACACTAGTTACCGTTCTATATTTACTTCATTGCATCATCACTTTGTAGGCGTGGTTTTGTACTCAATGTCGGTGAAGACAAAAACGTCAACAATGTTAAGAACTTTCCGTACATGCGAAAATGCCATGGAAGTTTATAACAGCCGGAACCAACAAATTTTTGTCATAAACTTATCACGGTATTATCTTACAAACATCGAAATCGATCCAAGCCATTTTTGTTTTTCTCTGGCCATCTTTCAGACGACAAGAATAGGAAATGTCCTGGTAATTAGGTTGATCAGCTTCGCGGCTTTATTTCTCGCTTATTAATACATTACACAGACAAGATCCATCAAAAAGGGTGGTGAATTTGTAGTGTATTGTCATTAACATTTTTCAGGGGGAATGTGATTTAAACTACAAGTTCAAGATTTCGTAGCCTGTCACGGAAAAAAAGTTCCTTTGTATAAACCGACAATAACGAGTAAACATGTTTTCACCGTTAATTTGATGACGTAATTGCATGACATGCTCTTCACGAAAATGCCACACTAGTTCCAGTCTTAACGTTTATAACACGTGCAACAACTCCCACCTTTCTCACAAGTCGATTAACCATCAGAGCTGTAATAAGTTAAAGAGAAAGCCCACCCACCCACCCACCCACCCCCTAAAAAGTTGTAAAAAGCTAATATGCCGTTTCTATATGGTTTCTTTTCGGAAAATAGGTAAAATGAAACCAACCTCATTTGTTTACGAGGTACCGAAGAGTTTTTATCCTGGAAAAGGCAAATCTCTAAGTAAAACTTGAAAGCTTAAGGCGAATTACTTCTGATTGCTTGTTGTTTCTTTTATGTTGTGTACATATATTTTTTGATGACGTAAAAAATTGTAACGATCTTGAAAGAGTGTAATAAAGATGTTATATTACGATGAAAATAATGATAACTGTTAGCTGAGTCAAAGCTGTAGCTTAGTAGAGAAGCCACGGAGGCATATTGCTAAGCAGGAGGATGAGTTAAAATTCGATATTGTTAAAACTGACCTTAGTAGAGAAGCCACTGGGCATATTGCTAAGGACAATTAGGCCAGATATGGTTTACATTTGTATTTTTACACTTACGTATTTACGAATTTGTACAACTCTGATAACAAGACGACTACACCATAACACAACTAAGACGACTACACTACTAAATACCGCGTTATTATTGTCCCGCATTAGTTTAGAAGTAGTAGAGTTTAGAAAATAAATAAGGTTATTTTCGGTTGAGCAAAGCGAATTAGAAAATAACGAAACGTTATCACTAATCCACATATGTTATATGTTTTGGTACAGTCTTGTCCCAAGGGATTCTCTCTATATGACTGGAAGATCGGAAGGACATATGTTATATGTTTTGGTACAGTCTTGTCCCAAGGGATTCTCTCTATATGACTGGAAGATCGGAAGGACATATGTTATATGTTTTGGTACAGTCTTGTCCCAAGGGATTCTCTCTATATGACTGGAAGATCGGAAGGACATAAGCGGCTTTTTTATCTTGAGACAAACTTTAAGAGGATGCGCTATGTTGTACTCCCACAAATGATATGTGGTCATTTAAATTTAACGCGTGGGAGTTCTAATAATAGTTTACCGTGTTTGCTAATGCGTTGTAATTTTAAGGAGTAAGATCAGTGGATTTTTCTGAAAGATTTTTGCAGCTCTTATTCAGTCAAGGCATATTTGTTTTTGCGCAATGAATTAACCAGAGTTATCAAATAAAAACACGTTTTCTCAGTTTTTTAAGGGAAATATCAACCTCGTCCCCAGGGTCTTGTGGGCCCCTGAGCCGTTATTACGGAGTATCAACAAGGCAAAATGCCCTGGGGACGAGGTTGGGCAAATATGGATTTCATGTGCAAATAAGTTTTTTGCTTCATTTTGCCAGAAGATGCTACAGCTGGATTTCACATTTTCTGCTTTTATTTTTTTATTTTCAAAATAACTGTAACAATATCAGTGAATTAACTAGATGTTTCAATGAGTTTTGAGGGGAATACTCCAAAATTTTAAACGTAAAACAAATCTTTTTACCGTAAATCCTCGATTAAGCGTCGCGGCGCTTTTTTAATACTAGATTTTTTTAGTGCGGCGCCAAATCGAGGGCGGCGCTTAATCAAGGATTTACGATTTATTGCTACAACCATCCACATAATCTTTGAGACAAACTAGAAATTCTATCAAAAAACCAGAAATGGCCGTTGACGCAAATGTCCATTTTTCCAACTGAGACGGTTTAAACATGTAAAAAGCTATAATTAGCCTATAGCAGCACTGTAAGGCTTCGTTCTAGTGAACTTTTCGGTTTCACTAGTTGAATTCAGAAAGCTGAAGTTCCGTAAGCCTGGAGACAGTACGTCGAGTTTGAGAAGACTTGTGGTGCGAGTTTGTGAAATTTTTTTTTGTCAAAAATCGAAAAGTCTCAATATTTATGTGGGTGATTGTAGAATGATAATACCAAGGCGATAGACTGCGATTTTTCATTCAAAATGTTACCACGTTGCTATGATTGGTAACCAATCGCCAAATTGTCCCAAAAGTGGCGTTTGCGGTGGAAAAAATATAGAATTGTGTTACTATTGCACCAAGATGGAAACTTGACACATATCTCTTATAGATGCAGATATAAAATGAGCGAAAATGAATGCCCTGTGAATGAGATTGATGATAACAAATAAAATTAAAGAAGTTTTGGTACACGCACAGGTAAAAACCAAAACGATTTTTTTAATTTATTTATTTCATTTTGTAGCTGGTATTACAATAAACAAACACTGTAAATTTCAACCTCGAACCCAGGGCCTGTAGCGTTTTTTGATATGAAGATGAAACGCGTACGAGGCCCTGGTACAACAGACTTAGAGCCTGATTATATGAGGCGAGTTGGCTCGGTGTTGGCCCGGTTGGCGGGTCAACCCGTTTGAAAAAATTACGTATTATATGGGAAAAGTCAACCCGGGTCAAGACCTACACTGGTGCCGGGTTGAAAAAAAGTGCGCATATTTTTTTAAAAATGGCGGATGCAGGATGTGAACAAACAAGCGAAGTTCTGTATTTGTCATTGCTTCGAAGAAATCGCCTAATACAGAACATATTGACATATTTTTTAACAAAACGAAGGAAACTCTTAAAACGTTTAAAACACCAACAGGGAAATCCACGTAATATGCTCCACAAGTTCTAAAGTCCATTTAAACTTCTTGTCTGCTGCTTCGCTTGCCATTATTGTTTTTCCTCTGTTTTGGATCACAATACGCATGCTCTTCTTTTTCAACCCAGCCCTGGCTCGGCAAAGTGATATTATATGAGCCGAGTCAACCCACCTAACCAACCTGTCCCGGGTTGAAAAAACGAGCCAGCTCGCCTAGGCGGGTTGACTCACCTCATATAATGTCAAATATTTTTTTGTAGTGATCTGCCATTATGCCGAGCTGTTTAATTTTATCATGCTGAGCATGTGGCGAGCCAACACCGAGCCAACTCGCCTCATATAATCAGGCTCTAACTCAACCAATGACATTGCGTGTACGGCTTTTTTAAATTATGTTAAAAAGATAATTAATTCAGAAGTTTTTTTTGCAAGCACTACATTTTTTTATTAACAACAAATATGGCGAGCGATGAGCATTACGAAGATTTTTATGATGGTTACTTGTTTATGAAGAAAATATTTATATTCACGTTATTTTTGACTTTCCTTGCATCGTTTACAAATTTATCGAAGCTGTTCAAAATTTTAAAACAAATCAAAATTAAATTAAATAACAAACTAAAATCAAAAACATTACTTTTGTTTTCTCACTGATGGTGAAAAAGGCAGCTGACAACTCAAATGGAATGGTGCGATGAACATCCTGTCCTGCGAACGAAAGTAACAGGTACTCTCACCTTTCGTTGAGGCACAATACTTTTTGTTTTCATATGCTAAAAAGTGAAGAAAAACTTCATACAGATGCAACTGTAGTGTGGATGCCGACTAACTGGCTATAGATGCTGTTGGTTTGAAGATGCACAAACAATTACAACAATGACAACTAATTTTTCTTAAAAAGCCACACGTGTCAAGAGATATCTTTTAACAAACTTTGGGGACAAATATACTAGCTAAAGTATTGAAAAATAAATGGAAATAAATTAGGAAATAAAGTATAGCTAGCTGTATAAATAAAAAGAAATATATACAAAAAATCACAACTAATATATTATTGTTTTTAGGCAATGAGAAAGAAAATATCATAACACAAAGTTTATGGTGGGTGTGCTGAAGTATGCAGGCTGTGTGCTGAAACAAACTTAAAACGGTTTAGTCAAATTTTCTGAAGTATTGGACTTCGAAACAACTTTAAGAAAAAATAAAAGATATTGTGGGTATCGTAATTATGCAAACTAATACTGTCGTATGTGAAAGACAATTCAAGATTTTCTGCCGGAATGCACAAATAAGCTTTTAGAAAAATTGCAGTATGAAGTGCGTTATATTATCATAAAGCTCATTAATGTCATTTTGTTTCAAACACCTAGTGCTAGCTAGTATAGGGATGGCGTATACCCACACTTTTCCAAAAATCACGGTCAAACTCTCACAGAAAAAAACATACACAAAAAACGCTTGTGACGTCACAGCTGTTCATCACACCCCATTCCCACAAAAATCCGACAACCGATAAAAATCCGCTGACCATCAGCAAAAAATCTAACGCATGCGCAAAAAAAAACCAACACAGTACTATCATGCGCAAGTGGAGTAGTGGGGTAAATTCCCAACGCAGTGCTATCATGCGCAAATGGAGTAAATCATCAACATACCCATCTTGACCATCCCTGAAATTCGTGAACAGTTAAAAATGTGTATATAATAAAGAGAATGAGTTGGTTCAAGAACGCAATCAGTAAAATATACAACACCGTGTCGGCACCAGTGGCGGCAACTCGCGACGCTCTTGCCTCTCGACTACAGAGTGTGCGAGATACCGTTACCTTCTACCACAACAGGGCAAAGGAACAAATTTCGAGAGGGACAACGCTTCACGACGAGATCGAACAGGAGGCACAAGAGGACTATCATGATACCAAAGACAACCAAGACGAATATCAGGGGATCGAAGACCTCAAACACATGTTCCCTAGAGAGAAGAAGCAGGCCACGGGTATTGAAGACATCCAACAACTATTTGATGAACACGACATGAATATGTTGGAAGATGGGGATCGTGTCAAAACATGGCGGTTCAAAAAGCATTTGAACCAACCTCTGAAGGACACTATTATGCGAAAAATTGAACTCCATATGGAAATGCGCGTTAGGATTGTGTATAGCTTCGGGTGTGATACTTACCAAGGCGGGGGTGGTGTGTCTGAATATCACAAAACCAAGAACTCCATGTCACTATAAAGTATAGCGGAAATCGAAGCTTTCATCGAAGAATGCGAGATGAAGCGCCTCGATCTGGAAGATGGCGGTTTTTGGACTAAGGCTTACTTACCACCTGTTAGAACCACCGAGACCCCGGGAGCCTATGAAGGGAAAATTGTCTTTGATCACGTACAGATCAAGGTGATAAACACGCGTGAACCTCTTCTGGGATGCGGCCCTCTCCCGAAATGGCTGCGAAACATGAGGTGCATCTACGCTATGGATGGTGAAGAGGCCAGAAAGGACAACTTATGCGTTTGGAGGTGCCTAGCTGTAAGAGAGAGGGCAGACGTAGTACGGGGAACAGAACGTCTAACAAAAACAGCCCTCACGTTATCCCGAAAGTACCACGAGGACCTTAAGCTTAAGCGTAAGGACGTGCGCCCTACGAGGGTGGTGGATCTTGAGGGCGTCGCCAAACAATGCGGGATCAACATCAGAGTCTTTGAACCAAAGACAAACTCCGAGAAAGCACCATGGCGACTCGTCTATGGGCAAAAGCAGTACAAAAAGGGTTTAGACACTATCAATCTTGGTATGCTGGATGGGCACTGTTTCTATATCAAGGATTTGGACAGGCTGACCCAGCACTGGGAATGCGAGGTATGCGGCCAAGTTTTTAATGAGGCCTGGAATCTCACGCGGCATAAGAAGAACGAATGCGAGGGTGTCAAGACGACGATTATCTGCAAAGAAGGGAAGGTGAAACGTATGCTGAGCAAGGCGGAGAAAGTCTTTTACGATGAAAGCTTCAGCTACGATGCTTCAAAATGGATCGAATACAAGTCGAAGCAAACTGGAAGACATATACATCATGCTTTATGTGGTCATGGTGGTGAGCGCGTTATCCGCGAGGATAAAAAGGAGTGGAAAGTTGATGGGTATGAACCTATCACAAAGACCGTCTATGAATACCCTGGTTGTCGGTGGCATGGATGCTCCTGCCAATCAGAACCTAATACATACCGGTATGAGCAAACCCTGTCTAAGGAAAAGTTGATAAAGGATTTAGGCTACAACCTCGTCACAGTCTGGGAATGTGAAAAACCACCCAAAATCAAGAGGTACTTTACGAAGGAGTTTAGGCCCCATCCCCACTATATCGTGCTTGATTTCGAAGCCCTCCTGCACCTTTAAATTGCCAGCAAACATTTGATCTAACCTATCTTTCAAGATATATCCCTGTAAGTGTTGGTATTGCTGATAGTTTGAATAACCACCCGACGTTCCTTGAGAACGAGGATCCTAAGGTTTTGGTGAAACAGTTTGTGGAGCAGCTGGAAAAGAGGCATACCCTCATTGTGGAAGAAGTTGAGAGAATGTACCCAAAACCTGATGATTTCGACATGCTATCCAAAAAGAACCAGGATGCTTTGAATGAGTGAGTAAATCAAGTAGCTGTAATCGGGTTTAACAGCGGCAAGTACGACATCAACCTGATCAAGCGGTATTTTGTCGAAGAAATTGCGCAAGGTAAGATCACGGTAGCGAACAAGGATAACAACTACATGTTCCTCACAACCCCTAGGTTTAAATTTCTAGACATTACAAATTTCCTTGCTCCTGGCATGAGCTATGACGGTTGGTGCAAGTCCTTGAAATGTGGGCTCCAAAAGCTCGTGTTCCCATACGAGTTGTTGACGGGCCACGGCAAGTTGGAGCGTGTCGGGCCTGTCGCGCGAGGACTTCCATAACCGGCTAAGCGGGAAAAACACGCTATTTCGCGAAGAGTACGAAACATTCCGCGCTGAGTTTTACAGGCAAGGCTGCGTCACCATGATGGACTGGTTACGCGCTTACAACCTAGCCGATGTGGACAAGACGAGGCTGCAGTATTACGACGACGATATAGACATTTTAAAGGACGCGGTAAGTATTCCGGGTGTATCGATGCGCTACGTCTTGAAAAAACTTCTACAACTGAACCCCAAGTTAGAACTATACGAACGGGGATGGTGTGTGGCCCCGCGATCGTCTTCTGTAGATACCACGAGAGGGACGTGACGGTTATAAGATCTCACGTGTACGAGGAACCCCACAAGTGTAAGACCATACTAGGGTATGATGCAAACATGCTATATCCGAGTACCCTAATGCAAGATGTTCCTTGTGGGAAGGAGCAGCTGATCAAGGTGGCTACACCGACATCAGCGCATAACTTAGAGCTATTAACGCGGGGTGTGCTAGATGGATCGCTCTTTGGGTTTGCGCAGGTGGACATCGAAGTACCCGAAGATCTGCGTGAAGAATTCAGCGAAATGTCTCCACTGTTTGTTGTGAAGGAAATACCTGACGATCAAATCCCACAGCACATGCACGAGTACTTAAAAACTACGGGTCGCAAGCGTGTTCCAGGTACGTGTAAGCTTCTAGGGTTGCTGAAAGCTGGAAAAATCCTACTGTATACCCCCTACTAAAATGGTACCTTGACCATGGGCTAAAGGTGACTGCTTTTCACCTGTTCCTTAAGTACACTCGAGGTAAGCCCTTTGCATGGTTTCCAGAAGAGATTGCCAATGCACGAAGACAAGCTGATCAAGACCCCGACAAGCGTATTGTGGGGGATACTGCCAAATTGAAAGGTAACAGCTTTTACGGCAAGATGATCGAAGACCTAGCAAGGCACGCAAATACTACATTTACACGCAATGAAAAGGAGGTTGAAGCAGCCCTGCGAAGCCCCTACCTTGAAGATCTTGAAGAGATCGGGGATGCGTACGAGCTCAGAAGGGGTAAACACAAGTGCAGTATTGATAGAGCCTACCAGTGTGGTATTGCAGTATATCAACTTGCCAAACTTCGTATGTTGGAATTTTATTACGATTTTCTCGACAAGTACGTGGATCGTCGGGACATTGAGTACATTTACATGGACACTGATAGTGCTTATTTTGCCATCTCTGGGGAAGAGTTGCGGGATGTCGTTCGCCCCGAACTGCTTGACGCTTACGACAAGGATGTGAAAAACTGGCTTGTTACCGATAAATACTCAAGTCGCGAGGGAGGTATATTCAAGCCAGAATTCATTGGGTTTCGGATGGTTGCCACGACAGCCAAGTGCTACTTTGTAGAGGGTAAAAAGGGTACGAAATATTCGTGTAAGGGTATGTCAAAGAGACAAAATGCCTTGACCTGGTCAAGGTACATGAGTGCGCTAAAGGGGGGTCTAGACCTAGCCAAAAACGTATGTTTTCGGGTGCACAACCAGGGTATGATAACGTACGAACAAAACAAGCTCGGTCTCTCTGCGTTTTACGACAAAAGAGTTGTACATGATGATGGGTTACATACCTCCCCACTGATGTTTTAATTGCCCATTCAGAAATGTTGTAAGCATTTTTGAATAACAAGGTTTTCTAAAAACTGTCCAAAGTTTGTAGGGTACTACCTTCACAAGACAAAAACAAAATGGAGGGGGCTAGAAAATGCACGCAATGTAAGCAGGCTTTACCGCTATACAACTTCAGGGTCAAAGGGAACGGACAACGAACAAAGCAATGCGCCAAATGCATTGATATGAATAATTCATCAATGGAACGTACCAAATGCCCACATAAAAAACAAAGGCGGTATTGCCCCTTTTGCGATCCCCTAGATTATCGCCATAATCTTACTTTGAAGAGGATTCATAACGCCCTAAATTATGATAGAGAGATAGCTTCCCAGGAATATCTAGGGTGTGATATTGTTACATTCATGAAGCACATCCAAGCACAGTTTAGAGGTGGGATGAACTGGGGGAATAGAGGGCAGTGGCAGTTTGATCATAAGATACCGATAAAATACATGGAGAACGGGGAATATCCTAGCGAGGAAGAACAATTAAACAAGCTGCACTACACTAACATACAGCCCATATGGGTTGCAGATAACCAAACGAAAGGTAATCGATATATCTCCGAGTAGCGTGGTCAACCAAATACACTGTCAATAAATGGAAGCGTGTTTGTATATCGCGGTAATTCTACCCTATACCCTGATTGCGTTTTGCTTTTTTCGTTACAAAAGACTATTAATAAATATGACAGAGCTCGCGAATATATTTGATAACACCTCGGCAGAATCTTTCGAACATGTCGAAAAACCTACCGATAAACGCCAAGCCTTGAGGGAAGCTCTGCGCAAGGGCAAAGGACATCTCTTATCTAAAAAATGTACAGAAGGCTTTGTCGACAGGGCTCCTGATGAGGCTATCGACAAGGTACATGCCGACTATGTTCAACGTGAGCTCCAAGAGAAGGGGGAAAAGACGGCCAAGGCGTTAACTACTCACGTAGTTAACCTGTACGCAAATATGATTGGAAATTTCGTGGACATTGATAGTGTCGAGGACCTGCGGCAAGATATCGAAGAAGACCCGATAATTAGAGACGCCATGGCAGACCTCGGGATCCTCGTGTACTGCACAATTGGCAGATGTTTAGCGCCCATCTTGGTAATGGGACATACAGCTAGACATATGTCCAAAAAAGAGGGGGAACAGGAGGGTGCCAACGAATGAGGCAGCATCCAGAAGAATCTTCATTCATTTTAAATAAATGAATGAAGAGAGACAAGAAGAGAAAGTCATCACAAAAACAGTAAAGCATCCGGGAAGAGTTACGCAGGGTCACAAGCTGGCAGCACTGATGAAGAAAAGAAAGGAAGAAATAAAACAACAAGAGGGTACTGTAGAATCTACAGTCAAAACCTCTCCATGAGACTGTCGTCGATCTATCTTTCACTTTCGCCTATGCTCTTGCAGGTAAGAAATTCCTAGGCAAAAATGGATACAAGTGACGCTTTAAAAATGACGGCTTATTTCGCCGCGGGCAGGGCAAGTCGCGAGATGGCTGTATCGAAGGGGTGGATCCCCGCAAGTATCGTTCCGAAACAATAAATGCATTGCCAGAATGGATAAGGATTGTCCGGTAAAATGTGTGTTTGCCCTAAGGACAAACACAAGTCAATATGGAAGGAACCAAAAGCTGCTCAAAATGTAAACACTATCTCCCCTTGGACAATTTTAGGTTCAAGGGGAAGGGTCAACGAACAAAAAGTTGCATCAAATGCCTGGATACTAGCAAGTCGTCACGGGAACGTGCAAAGTGTCACCATGAAACTGAGAGTCAGATTTGCAGCGAGCATGGTAGGATTGATGTAGCGAGAATGGATCAGCAAATTAAAAAGTCTCAACAAGACAAAAATTACCTGCGTCTTTACACCTTGTTTTCCCCCAACATTGTGGAGCGGTACGTCGAGCTTTTAAAAACACCCATCCTTACCCCTACAATGTTATACCCTGCCTCTGAGGCTAAGGCGCGCCTCGTCGAGAGGTACTGCAAGGTACTCCGGCATTTAAAGGGCAAGATAGTGTTTGAGTCTCTACCCCTCGTCTACAAGACCCACGCGCCCACGATGGCGTTCTGCCCAGCCTGCAAAGATTTTCACGTGCCGGTCAACAACCACGACGGCGTGTGGAGTTGTTCCAGCTGCTTTTCCACTATCCCTAAAATCGAGAAAAAAAGGGGGTTTTAATAAAATGTTGAACGTTATTAAAGAGCCGCATACGGCAATCTTCCCGGGGCCTACAAGTTGTGGGAAAACACAACGTATTCTAGACCTACTTGAAAATGAGTATAAGCGAAGCTACTACAACATAGTCATACTATGCCCTACACTACAATGGAATAGCACCTACCTTGAGAGAGCCTCACTTTGGAGGGATGATTACGTGTTCCTGATCAACCCCAAGGATCAACTCTTTGAATGGGTTCAACAGTTGTCATTGTTACTGGCGGGTGAAGATACGTTGTTTATCGTTGACGATTGTATAGCTGACGAGAGCCTCGACAAAAAACGTCAACCCTAGCTTGAATTGGCTATTTCAGGTAGGTATCGGAAGCATAGTTTGTGGCTACTAACCCAGTCTTATACAGCTCTGCCCAAAAATTTGAGAAGACAGAAAAAACAGCTTTTCCTCTGGTACCCCCATGAAAGGTCGGATATGAAGCTAATCGATGAAGAGACTAACATGATTTCTGATTGGGAAGGGATAAAGGCTGAGTTGGAACAGTCCAAGCATGCGTGCCTGTACGTGAGGCTTGAACATCCTAGAATCTATAAAATTCTCAAGTGAGCATACAAAAAATCCGATTCTATCCTATAAGAGAGAAGATATCGTCGCAACTTAGCCTTTTCAACGCAGTGCCCGCAGGAGTCATCGAGACTCTGTTTGATGAACAAAATCAACCTCTTTTTAAACGTGCCGATCTGGGGAGGTTTTTAGGGATTGAAAAAATTGCAGAGTCCTATCGGGATATTACTACCATTTCGCGTCATGAGATAGGGCGATTGGTTTCAAACCAACCCCTAAAACGAGACCAAGATTGACATGATGCCTTCGTCACATTAGATTGTTGTCAGATCAAAAAAACCCAATGCAGTAGCCTTGACAAAATGGCTTATGAAAAAAGGAGTGAAAAAATTGCAGGATGAGGTCAGTGAGCAGCGTCAAGCCCTCGAGGAAAAGGATATGGCCCTGGCGGTCCTTGGGGATGATATAGACGACAGGGATCGGCAACTCGTGCTAGGCGACGAGCTTGAGGAAAGGGATCGGCAACTTGTAATGCCCCAGGACGATCTCGAAGTACAGGCCCAGCAAAATGCGAGGCTCCGAGGACGTGCCGTGCCTTACCTCGAAGACCCTGGAAAGGATAACGGTATGGTTGTGATCCGGAAGAACAACAACGATCCCTTTCCATACTTGGCCATCTGCGGTCAACAAGGGTATGTGGCACAAAAGATTCGAAACAAACTTGTTGACTACCCCAATGTTGAGATTGTGGTGCTAGCAGAGACTCCAAATGCCATTGTACACTACAACTGGCTCAGGGAGCGTGGGTGTATCGAAGTAAACCTGGAGCGTGTTAGACATTTTAGGCTTGGTGAACATTATACTCACCAACGTCTCTTAGAGCTTGCGGAATAGGCGGTCTCCAAGGTGTGGACAGATCTGTCCACCCTTTGGAGATATGGTTTTTCAAAAGTGTAGGGCACCACCCTACACTTTTGAAAAAATATAAATTTTTGACCCGTTCAGTCTCATGGTAAAAGCCATTGAAATAACAAAATATGGAGAGATACGTACAACAACAAAAAATGGAAAAATTCGTACAACAACAATTTATACATAACTACAATATTCAAGTACCTGTATTACGATGTTGTATTGAGGCAGCGTCAGTGGCTGGATTTTGCCCGAAATGTGTAGAAATTTTTAGGTTTCGAAATGAGATCTACTACGAAGGGTTTGAGGACCCTGATGACGAAGAGCTGTTAAAGAGGGTAGCGTCCGGTGAAAAGGCATGGGCAACATTCGCGAGAATCGAGATCGATGAGGATCTAGAAGCTGATATTCAACGCCTAGGGCTGGATATCGTTGATGTCAAAAGGAACAAGTATGATGTACTATGTTACGAGGTCGTAAAAAATCAGGAATTAAAGCTATCAGATTTGGGTGACTTATTAAAAATAGGCAATATCCTCGACTTCCCCATAGAAGATAGAGAATTGGCTTACATTGATCTCGATAGCGAACCCAATGTGATTAAGGGTATATTATATGGGCATCCCTTCTATACCCTACATCCCTCGGAATATTTAGGAGATCCGAATGAAGATGAGGATGAAGATGCTTAATGAGAACTTTCTTTTTTTTTGTGGTTTAACAAGGCCACAAAAAAAAACTTACCACTCCTTGACATGCTCCGGAGGTACCTGAACATCCTCTGGGATCAGCATCAACTCTTCCAACACGAAGCTTCTTTCGGGCCCGTCCTCCAAATAGTACAGCACACGACTACCAGCCACAATACGATCCAGCCTGTAGGTCTTTTTGCTCCAAAAAGCATCAGTTGCGCGTCTTTTTTGATCACCATGTTCTTCCCCTGGTTGGAGGAGGTAGAGGTACAGCCCATCCTCAGGCAAAGGTTTTTCTTCGGGATAGTGTTGGCTTTTCGCAAGCGGTACCTCATCGAGTTTAATAGCCTTATTAGGCTTCATGCCAATCATGGCAGTCTTGGTGTTGTTGATACTTTTCACGATGGTGTATAGGTGTTTCACCCATGTGCTACTAGTCTCCTTGGAGACTAGTTCTTCGGCATCTTGGGTCTTAAAAAGTCTTTCCGCAAGTACCTTGTTGTAGCTCTCAACAAAGGCTGTAAAGGTGTGATGGTACTTGGTAGTAGCCCGTTTAATCTCCACCCCTTTGCCTTCTAACAGCTTTGTCACATCTGACTTGAATTCGGAGCCATTGTCGCACTGAAAATTTTTGGGATAGCGAAGAGGTCCTGCCTTGTAAATGTCTTTGATCATGTCCGCGACCTCACTAGCTTTTTTGGTACTCAGAGGTCTCGCTACCTTATATCTCAAGGCAACGTCAATGCCTGTGAGAATATACTTGTAGGTGCTACCATATAGCTTGTCATGAGGCATGTACAGGAGATCGAACTGGTGCATCTCGCTAGGTCTTGTAATCGTAAAATGGGGGTAATCGATACGCCTCGGACCCCTAATATGGCGGAGCCATAAGAGTTGCCTAGAAAGCCAGTGAGTGACCAGCTTCTTGGATAGGGCAGCTTCTGAGGATAGCAATTTAACGGCTTTTCGTCCAGTCCAGAGATGTTCCGGGGTGTAGTAAATTTGGCTTAAGTTTCCCGCCTCCTTCTCGGTAACACTATGTGGTACTTTTGACATGTTTATTATACATGTCAAAAACGTTCTACAAATACTTGTAGGCTAAAAACCCCAACAGAGTCAACGAGCCAACAATGAAGTTAAGTTCACCGTCCTGTTGTTTTTTGGAAGGTGTGTAAAAATCCGACAATTTTGGTTTATTCTCTTCCGTTGCAATATAGTACTTGTACATATCGTCTTCGAGCTCTCCAAGGCTCTTCCCCGCCTGTATTTGCATTTCCCTTTGTTTATTGAACCAGTCGATTTTGGTCTGCCTATCCTTGACCCATTGGACCTGACCGGCTTGCAATTTCTCTACCGCTTCATCGTGCCTCTTGCGCTCCGCCTCGCCATGTCCTGAAAACTTGCTAAACATAAAGTTGGTACCAGAAAAGGTCAACGCGTTAATCGCGGCACCTGCAACAAGAACACCGAGAGTTGCCATTTATTCTGAGTGTTTGATCCTCTTACATTCCTTACAGCGATACCTCAGCCTTTCATGGGGGCAAATCTGACTCCCTTTACATTCCTTACAGGTGGACCTCCGCCTTTCATGGTGGCAAATCTGAGTCCCCTTACAGTCTTTGCACTGGGCCCTCCGCCTTTCATGGGGGCAAATCTGACCCCCCTTACATTCCTTACATTCGGCCCTCCGCCTTTCATGGGGACACTTTGCACGTTCCTGTGACGCCTTGCTAGCATCCAGGCATTTGATGCAACTTTTTGTCGGTTTGCCATTCCCCTTGATCCTGAAATTTTCTAGGGCTAGAGCGTGTTTTCAATTTGCACAGCCCTTGGTTCCTTCCATATTGACCCGTTCTTGCCTTTCACGGGGGCACTTGTTTTTGGCACGCCGCTGGTTCTTTTTATCCAAGCACCCTATGCAAGTTTTTGTTGGTTTTCCATTCCAGATCTTAAAATTTTTTAGGGCTAGAGCGTGTTTACAATTTGAGCATCCCTTGGTTCCTTCGATATTGACCTGTTCTTGATGTCGGCACTTTGCACGTTCCGGTGACGCCTTGCTAGCATCCAGGCATTTGATGCACGTTTTTGTCGGTTCTCCATTCCCCTTGACCCTGAAATTGTCCAGGGGGAGATAGCGTTTACAACTTGAGCAGCCCTTGGTTCCTTCCATATTGTTTTGTGTTTGCCTTTACGACAAACACAAATTTTGGTCACTAATACTCCACAGAGTGAAATCTATCATCTAGGATGTCTTACAATCCTTACAGCGATACCTCAGCCTTTCATGGTGGCAAATCTGACTTCCCTTGCAATCATTACAGCGATACCTCAGCCTTTCATGGGGGTAAATCTGACTCCCTTTACATTCCTTACAGGTGGACCTCCGCCTTTCATGGTGACAAATCTGACTTCCCTTACAATCTTTGCACTGGGACCTCATCCTTTCATGTTTGCAAATCTGACTCCCCTTACAGTCTTTGCAACATGCCCTCTGTTTTTCATGGGGGCAAATTTGACTTCCCGTACAGTCCTTGCAATAGGCCCTCACCCTTTCATGGTGGCAAATCTGAGTCCCCCTACAGTCTTTGCAATAGGTCCTCACCCTTTCATGGTGGCAAATCTGAGTCCCCCTACAGTCTTTGCATTGATCCCTCCGCCTTTCATGGGGGCACTTGTTTTTGGCACGCTGCTGCTTCTTTTTATCCAGGCAACCTATGCAATTTTTTGTTGGTTTGCCATTGCTAATCCTGAATTTTTCTAGGGTTAGAGAGTGTTTACAATTTGAGCAGCCCCTGGTTCCTTCCATCTTGTTTTGTGTTTGCCTTTACGACAAACACAAATTTCGGTCACCAATACTCCACAGAGTGAAATCTACCATCCAGGAGGTTTATTTGGGCATCCGGGAGTAGGTACACATAGCATCTAATATCCCCCGTTCCATCGGCTTTCTTTGTAATGTGCAACGTAATGCCGTCACTCAAGCGTTGTAGGGGCCTTCCGGAACCATGAAGGGTAGGGTCAGGGGAAGTTCGGAAATCGATAAACAGGGCGTATCTTTCTGTCAGGAATTGCCCGATAGTCACATTAGAATCGTGGGTGCCAAGGAGGTTCACAATTTGTTCAAGAGGATCCTTGGCTAACATAGCGTGCGAGTACAACTCGTTGGGCTCACCCTCAACAGTGATGGATATTTTCGAGATCTTGGGGTTGTAGAACACCTCGTTTTTACCAGAGTAGGCCTTCACTTCCCCAGGGTCCACGAAGAGTAATAGTACACCCTTTAGACTTTTTGCTGGGGTGTCGATTTGAAGGTTATAGCTCGTATCCGCTTTTTTAAGGGTTACCACCTTGCTTCGAAGTATCCGTTCATAAGGTAGCGCGAGACAACTATACCTTGACATCATAGCACTCGCGAGACCCTCATGATTGACCTTGTCAAACTCCAAGGCAATGTTCGTGATTTTATAGGCGGCGTCGGCCGGCTTGGCTGCTACCGCAGTAGATCCAGACCCTGAGGCTGCCGTACCTCCGTCTTTAATCACGTTGCCATGTTCAGCAAAATGTATTACAAATTGCAATCTGTCATAAAGGCCGGGCTGGTAGAAGGGTAGGTCGTTAATCAATTCAAACATTTTTCCTAGGGGTATACAAAACGTGTTACCATAGGCGGCAACAATGGCCTTTCCCTCGTTCGTGCTGGTATGGTCAGTGGCTTTCACCTGCAGAGCTCGGATTGTACCGTCATTAGGGTTCAACCCCTGAAGGATTAGGTTGTTCTCCCGATCTAATTTGGCTAACCAGAGGTCTCTGTAGACCGCCAGTATGTTGTAGTCACTAATATTTTGCACCTCGTTACCGTTCAAGGTGATACGTAAGTCCCGAACCAAGGCCTTACCAATGTTGCTGACGATCGCGCGTGTCGTGTTTGTTCCTGCAAGTTCCAAGTCGAACAACAGTTTCATACTCCCCGGACAAATGACATCATTCTGTCCCATGTTGGGAAAATCCACGTATAGGTCCTCATTCTGGTTGATCGTAGAGGGTACGTGGCTTACCTTGACGCGCTGCCTTCTTCCTTTGATAGCCAGCATCGTTTTCAGTTCTGCGTAGGGGTTCAGTTTAGCTCCAAATGCGTTACTCATTTATATTAGGGGAGGATTTTTGTTAGAAATAAAATGGATAATCCAGGATATGAACACGATTTCACGCCAGAGGAGGACCTTCCCGAGGATAGACCTGAAGATACCCCGGCAAAGCCTCCAGCAACACCAATCCAAGGAGAACGGCAGCAGGGTGCTCCCACCACGATAAGGCAGAGGGGAGAGATATTAAAATCAAAATCTTAGGGAGAGGTTGGGGCTGCCTAATGGGATACCTTACGATGAGTTTAGAATGGAAGGGAATCGTCTTTTTTTCAACGGTGTAGATATTACGGAATCTATTACAAAAGAGAAGGGTGGGTTGCGAGCTGCTGGAGAGATCATAAGGTATTTGAAGGTAGAAACCGTGCGAGCCCTAGGTTTCCCCGACTATACTACACCTAATAAAGGCAGTAAAGCGGCAGCCTGGAATCTCATGCAAAAGCTTGATCACATCGAGGAGAAGGGGGATGATCTTGAGATGCTGGAATTTGTCGGGAATGTCTTAGACGAGACGGAAAGCCTTATCGAAGATACTTCGTTTGGTGGAGATGATGAAGGAGGTATCACTGAACGCGAGAGAAGGGGCCTTAACCTCGAACTTCAAACAGTAAGAGGTAATTTAAAGAACTTAAAAAGTAATATGATATTATACGACAGCGAGATCGGTAAGACGGAGGCCAAGGTGAAAAGGCTTGAGATGAAAAAAGCTGAACCCGGAGTATCCGAGGAACAGCAAACTATCTGGAACGAAGACATTGCAAAGGTCAAGGAAGAGATTGAAAACTTGAAGGATCAAAAAAAGGCCGCACAAAAAGCACACGGTTTACTATCCTCGGGCATCCACAGCCAGCTAAAGGCCATTAAAGAGACGCTGATGAAAATCACCGGGGATGACACATCACTGGTTGAAAAACTTAACATCCTTCTCAAAGAGCAGGGTCTGACTATAGCTAGTATCGTCTCGGCTGTTGGTCTACTAATTTCCACCATCGTACTCGCAGTGACAGGGGGAGGTGCCGCGGCGAGCGCAGGAGGAAGTGCCGCAGGGAAGGGGTTTGTAGAGAAGCAGCCGGAAAGATTGGGCAAGTTCCTAAAATACCTGGCAGGTAAGGCAGGTGCTGCCCTTCCTGGCATCATTGGCACGGTTGTGTCGTTCTTTCTCAGAGTAGCGGCAAAGATTGTCGAATACGCAGCCAAGCACCTGTACATGGCAATCGCTGCTGCCGTTGGTTTTGTTGTGGTTTATGTTGGGAAGAGGAAATAGGTCTAATATGTCGATGAAACACATTAGACCTTACTTTAGCCAGATATAAGTAATAATGAGGCCTACTCCTGCCGTGATTAATGCGGCCTTGGTATCCTCATGTTGTTCCCTGTGTTCAGGGGGTGTTTTGATAGTATGCTTAGGGGATGGTTTGATAGCTGCCGCAGGTTTGATGGCTCGCTCCGTATGCTTAGGGGGTGGTTTGATAATATGCTTAGGAGGTGGTTTGATAGTATGCTTAGGTGGTGATTTGATAGTATGTTTAGGAGGCTTCGCAATAGGCTTGACAATAGGCTTCACACTATTCACATCAACCCGGACCCCAACATTGACGTTGGTAGAGGCGATCAGGATATTGTTGTTATAACCCTCAATTTTACCTATACGCAGGGTCATATCTGAAGGTAACATGTACACGCTGGGCAGGACGGCAAAATTTAACGGGGTTCTGGCATATTGCAGCACTTTTTGGAATGATGTTATGTCTTTCCCTACGTTCTCTTCACGCCGCACCATACTTTCAAAGTTTTGCAACAGGATTTGCCGGGCCGTGTAGTTATCAGCACCGGACCCGAGTAGGGAAGCCTTGGCCCCCGCCTGCGATCCGAGCAACAAGACCACGTAGACGCGAATACTTTCACTTAGCTTGGTAAGACCTTCCGACGTCAGACCCTGACTTTTTGGCATGATAAATTTTGCATAGTCCCCGGCAACCTGAGGCCACCACGAACCGTTGGTGAGTGAAGCACCGACATCCTTAAATTTATACAGACCGTTGAGCTCAGCACCATATTCGCGACATACCTGCGAATAGAGGTTGAGTAGGGGTTTTTGTACCGACTAAACCCATCGTCATAAGGCATGGGTACCCTCATTCTTGCCAGAATGCGACGCATGTGGTAGTAGACGTGAAATTTGAAGATGGAGTTGACAAGGGGTACGGAACCCGTCATGTGCTTGGCGGAGATACCTAAAGCTGTGGTTGCGCAATGGATTGAAAAATTAACCTGAATGTTCCAGTAGTCCAAGGCTTGTCCCACCCATCTCACTAGGACGGGGTCATCGAGGTAGGTTGTTGGAACCTTGATGGGATGCTTCTTAAGCTCGGGGAAGACCACGGACAGGATGCGAGAATTGCCCTAAAGCCCATCAGTATCCGGGCCATGTGGCTGAACATTTACAGCGACAACGACCTCACTATCCGTAAGACAGGGCCTGATCAGAGGGTTACTAGAATTGAGATTATGAACGGCTTGTACAAGATCGAGGATCTGGCAACTATCGTCAACAGTCAGGCACAGGACAAGATCAAGCTGTTTGTCCTGAAAAATGGACTCTGCAGGCTCCGTGTCAATGATGGGTACACGGTGGTGATTAACAGACCACTGCAAGAGCTCTTGAGCCTACCTGCTCCAGCCGGTGGTAAGTATTAAACAAAAGGGGACCACGATGGCTTCTACAAAACCAACGTGTACAAGAGATTGAGACTTGTCTGCCCTCAATTGGATGAAAAGGACTGCCTGCTTGATGGAAAAAAGTCTTTGGCTTTGCTCCCCACCAAAGAGTTGAATGCGTGGGGGGACATGCTGACCTGGAGTTTTGATACTCCAATTTACCTTCCTTTGAAGGGGTCCACAGATCGCCTCGAGTTTATGCTGACAGATGAATTTCACCACGAGAAGAATGTCTCGTTTACGGGAATTACAATGCATCTGCTTATAGAATAAATGAGTGATATAGCCAAATTGTATCCAGATTTATCAAGTGCTCCCGACGAAGATACTATGCAGGATGAAAGTGAAAAATATAGACTTGACAAGATAGGATAAATTGAAAAGTATCTACGAAGTGAGATTAAAGAACGGGATAAACTCGCAAAGAAATTCAAGATGCATGGGACCTGGGTCCGATACTGTGATCATGGATTGCTAGGTGTTAGTATTATCACCTCGGGTGTTGGAATCGGAGCCTTAGCCTCAGGTCTTGGGGCTCCACTGTGCATTGCCATGGGTGGAATAACGATTGCCGTAGGTATCGGGCAAGCCGGTCTGCGGAACGCCTCAAAGAGGCTTGGTGTGAAATCGAAGAAGCACGAGAATATAAGGCTACTCGCGGAGTCTAAATTGAACTCTATCATCGATTTAATCTCAAAAGCCATCGAGAATGGAGTCATCAGCGAATACGAGTGTAGTCTCATTATGCAAGAGAAGCAAAAGTATATGCTGCTGAAGGAACATATGCGACAACGCTTCAAACGAATTGTTGACTCTATCAATGAAATAGAACGCGCCCAGTTAGTAGCGAAGGGAAGGCAGGAAGGTAGAGATGACGTCTTAAAAAAACTTCAATCTGTACAGTATGCAAGCAGTACCTAGAATCTCCACCTGTTTATAGACCTTAGACTGTTTTATAACCCCTGTGGGGGTTATAAAACCCTGGCTTTCCTATAACAACCATTTATTCAGGTTTTTATACCTACATTCCACGACATGTACCTGTGGGTAGTAGTTGCTATCTTGAACGTATACGGATGATATCGCCAGCACACCACTGGCTTGGCAGGGTTCATCATAGGATACCGGTTGACCATGAAAGTTAGTCGTGATCGCGTCCTTGTAGTATTTTAGTTTCGCGTTGACGTAGCGATCCTTTTTGACTGGCTCCGTTGTCAATTTTTGGGCTATTAACTCTTCGATTTTGTTCCAAATTTGTCGATACTTTTCAACCCAGTCGGGGTACTCTTCAAAATCAATACTCATAGTCGGTACGGACCTGGTATTGTATTGACTCACTCCATTGGACCAGACTTCGGGTGTCTTTACCCTCAAGGCTACCACGATGTCCCGTGTATGATACCCCACGATGTACCGTTGATCCTTGTCCTTGTTGGAAGGAACGGGATCTGACACTGTCAGATAGTCCACATTAATATCACTGATATTGGTAAAGGTATCAGCAAAGTTGTAGAAATTTCTGGGCTTCACAATTTCGTTCTCGAATTTTAGCATCCTTTATTGAAATTTTAACAATGTCCGGGGATTGCTTCTGCTCGCACACGCGCAACTACCTCCGTTATATGTGATACATTCCTGGTAGCAGTACCAACACAGTATTTTAGACTTTATCACAAGCCTTCGCCCGCAGGTGCATCTATCATACTCGTCAAGCACACGTTCACAGTCATTGCATTGTTCCTCCATCGTTTTATTCTAAATCACAAACACGATCCTCCAAATCTTTAATTGATCGTTCATTCTCCCTATCCTTCGACGATTCTTGCACTAATGCCAACGTCATAAGTGGTAGAGAGATACCAACGCCGGCCAATAATATCATGACTACTGCGCTTCCAAACATCTCGAATTTTGATTCGCAGTTGATGCACATTTATTATAGTCATTTTGCATTGTTCTTATCTTACAACACCAAAAGGTTGTAAGATAAATTACCTAGGGCTCCTATGAACCTACCCCGATGCCAGGAATTCCTGTTGAGTCAAGTTGCCCCCAAATCTGACGAGGCGTCTCCAGTCTGGGGCGGGCAAGCCTTTATAGCTACTTTTCAACAACCACAGCGACATGTCGTACGCGCTGTCATACACCTTTCGCTCCTCCACGTAAGCTAAGCAGCACGCATTTCCACAAAAGTAGCCCTCATACACGTACTCGCCGTTGTGTTCGACCCTATGAGCAGCCATGTTTTCTTTGATATGAAAAAAGCCAGATTTCGTCGTATGTTTTGTACTCACCTGTGGTGGGTTGTATCTCATGGGGCGCCTGACGCCTATTTTGTCGCGCAGTTCTACAGAGCACCAGTAACACAGTACCATTTTAGTATACACCAACAACGTCCGAAGATTGCCGGCGCCTGTTGGTCACGTTGCTGCATTGTTCCATTTATCTTATAACCCCAGGGGCTATGAGATAATAACTTACTCTTTCCCCCACAACTTTTCGAGATCTTCCTTTTCATCCTCTGAAAAGCACCAGTCTATGGCCCTATCTGGATGCCAGGCTACTGGAGCTAGCTCCTCCCTAATCCTAGCCTTGTCCGCTTTCCTCCAGCGGTAGGCCTCGATTAGTTCAGGCTCAACGGAGCTACTACTACACATGTACTGGGTGACAAACCAGTCTGGAACATCCTCGAACAGATGAGGCATCTCCTCAACAGCCTTGCTGCACATGTCCTGCGTCTTGAACTGGTCCGGTACAATATCAAACAAACAGGGGTGTTTTTCAAACACCTCGTTACACATGTCCCGCGTCTTGAATTGATCTGGAACATAATCGAACATCTCGAAATCCTTCCCAACGGCCTTGTTGCACATGTCCTGCGTCTTGAACCGGTCTGGCACATATTCGAACATCCAGACATGCCATTCAACGGCTTTGTTGCACATGTCTCGCATTTTGAACTGGTCCGGTACATATTCGAACTGGTAGGGCTCTTCTTCGAGAACTTTGTTGCACATGTCTCGCGTCTTGAACATGTCGGGGACATATATGAACATGTGGGGTATTTCTTCAACAGCCTTGTTGCACATGTACTGCGTCTTGAACTGGTCGGGGACATATTTGAACCAACTCATCTTTATCAATACAACCTTTTTTTTTCTCCTCGGATGGTCAAGATGTATGTTCCTACTTGTCTTGTGTCTTGAATCGGTCCGGGACATACTCGAGCGTAGGGGGTACCTTTCGACAGCTTTGTTGCACATTTCCTGTGTCTTGAACCAGCCCGGTATAAAACTTAGCATGTGGGGATACTCCCCAACAGCCTAGTTGCACATGTCCTGGGTTTTGAACTTATATGTTACAAGCCTACACGTGGGGGCTCTTCCCAACAGCTTTGTTGCACATTTCCTGCGTCTTGAACCTGTCCGGTACATCACCAAGCATCCAGGTATGCCATTCAACGGCTTTGCTGCACATATCTCGCGTCTTGAACTGGTTCGGAACACACCAGAACATATCGTTGTCCTTTATGAAAACTTCGTTGCACATTTCCTGTGTCTTGAACCGGTCCGGTACAATCTGGAATAGGTTGGGATCATTTTCGAGAACTTTGTTGCACATCTCTCGCGTCTTGAACTGGTCCGGCACTTTCCAGAATTGGTGGGGATCCTCCTCAACAGCCATGTTGCACATTTCCTGTGTCTTGAATTGGTCCGATGTATTCTTGAACCAACTCATCCTCTCTTTACGTACATAATTCAACCTTAAAGGATGGTCAATATGGGTATGTTGATGATTTACTCCATTTGCGCATGCGTTAGGTTTTTTGGGCATTTCCCCAACTACTCCACTTGCGCATGATTGCAAGTGCCTATTGGGGCATTTCCCCACTATTCCACTTGCGCATGATATGACCGTGTTGGTCACGTTGCGCATGCGTTGATTTTTTGCTGATGGTCAGCGGATTTTTTTCGATTGCCGGATTTTTGTGGAGATGGGGTGTGATGAACAGCTGTGACGTCACAAGCGTTTTTGTGTAGGTTATTTTCTGTGAGAGTTTAACCGTGTTTTTTGGAAAAGTGTGGGTATACGCCATCCCTATACTAGCTGTGCTGATATTATGCTCAGTCGGCAGAGCAGTGGGGCGCTAACCCAATGGTCGCTGGTTTAAGTCCCGCTCGGTTCAATTTTTCACTTTCGCCGATAGAGATCACCTCCACTTCTGAAAATTGTATAATGTATATATGTCTTGTACTGTATTCTACTACTGTTGTTCTACTACTGTTCTATAAATTGTACTGTTCTACTACTGTTCTATAATATGTATAATGTATAATACTGTACCTAGAAAAAAAATATATATATGGGCTGATGAAGGTAATGTTACCGAAACACGCGGCTTGGTAGGTGGCCGTGATTTGCGGAAGTGAAGGCTTGTGCTGGTGGGCTTGAACCACCAACTGGGCTCGATCCTGTAGTGAGAGAAAAGGCAATTGCAAACTCGTCTTATTATCCGCCCTATAGCTCAGTTGGCAGAGCAGTGGGGCGCTTACCCAATGGTCGCTGGTTCAAATCCCGCTCGGTTCAAGTTTTCACTTTCGCCGATAGAGATCACCTCCACTTCTGAAAATTGTATAATGTATATATGCCTTGTACTGTATTCTACTACTGTTGTTCTACTACTGTTCTATAAATTGTAATGTTCTACTACTGTTCTATAATATGTATAATGTATAATACTGTACCCAGAAAAAAAAATATATATATATGGGCTGATGAAGGTAATTACAGAAACACGCGGCTTGGTAGGTGGCCGTGATTGGCGGAAGTGAAAGCTTGTGCTGGTGGGCTTGAACCACCAACTGGGCTCGATTCTGTAGTGAGAGAAAAGGCAATTGCAAACTCGTCTCACTATCGGACCGCTAGCTCAGTTGGCAGGTCAGTGGGGCGCTAACCCAATGGTCGCTGGTTCAAATCCCGCTCGGTTCAAGTTCGCCGATAGAGATCACCTCCACTTCTGAAATATATTTATATATATATATATATATTTCTGTACTTGTTTTATACTTTTTTATAAGTTGTAAATATATCCACAAAACATTAATCCGCGATATTCATTCCTTGCCAACTTTTCTCTATTTGGATCGACAGATATTATTGTTAAGGTTCTTATTCCGGGTATAATATGTTTCATTCTAGTCACTGTTTTTCCTGTTCCAGTAGCTGTGTGACAAGTGTATAGCTTTGAGCTAGCTATATCTATTTTATATATTACATTTTTTGTTATCCGGTTGTTATACAGAGATTCTTAAGTATAAGTATTGGTCATATAGCTATATATATATATAAAGTACAAAACAGGTGTCAAAGCAGTAAGCTTCATCAATAACACAAGCTTTGACATTTTTTGATAAATTTCTATTTTCATTAAATTTCTTTCTCTTTCAATCAAAATTGCCTTTGGAAGTCAAAATATGAAGTCACAATGTTCATCCAATACAAATGATGACAACACATCTTCTATTTTATTGTTAAGACAGAGATCCTCAAACAACAGAGGGGGGGGGGGGGGGGGGGGGGGGGGGCGGATTCCCCCCCCCCCCCCCCCCCCTCAATAACTTTTCATAGGGTTGTTCAAATGGAATCAAACTTGGCACACCCATAGTACGTCATAAAAGGAACAAAATGGCGGCAATAAATTTTTGCTTGCGTCAGCCCATTTTCTGTGACGTCATCAGAAGCTTGAAATTTGTTAAAAATGCCACTATCTGCTTAAAATTTAATTACTTTTGTTCTAGAGCGAATTTTTACATTCTGTTTGAAGTTTCTGAAAGCTAAATAAAAGTTACTTAACATATCTTCCGGTTTTTACATGGATCGCATAAAAAATTGCCAAAAATTGCCCGAAAATCCGGTTTTTCTCGATTTTCGGGTAAAACCCGACAAAATCGGGAAATCGGATTAGTCACGTGTCTAAATTATGCAAAATGATTCTTCCTGATGAAACAAAGTTGTGTTGAAAGTTTCAAGTTCTAAGGATAATCCTAACAGGAGTTATTATATTTTCCCCATTATATAGGGTTAATGCATCTTCCCTATTTGGTATGGGGGGGGGGGGGGGGGGGGGGGGGGGGCATAAAGTGCCCGCAGCATTTTCAAAGTCTAATAACTTTTTAAATACTGGATGAAATTACTTGAAATTTTGTGACTTTTCCTAACTTTTATTAGACTTTCGGAAAATAAAAAAAAATATTTCCAAAAATTGTCCTGTCAATGTCACTTTGTCCTTTATTGACAAGTGGTCATATCAATTTTTTTGCTGTCGTGCTTAAAATAAATGTTTCCTAAGCTAACCAGTTGTATGAATATGTGATTATGTATGTGATAGTGACAAAAGGTCATTATATAATATTGGCATGCATACTGTGTAATTTTCAGACCGGAATATTGGTAATTTACAGACCGGAATGTTTGTATTTTCCTATTTCTCTATTTCTTTTGTCATATGATGACGTCATAGGTCAATTTTCATATGTCAATCCAAATTGTCTTGATTGAGTAGCTACTGACATAACTGCTAATAGATATACCAAGTTTTATTCCATAACAGCTACTAACACTAAGTTTCTCAAATATCGATTTTTCAAAAAGAAAACTTTGAAGATTTGAATTTTGATCGATTTCCATTTTCTCCTTAGAGAAATCCTTTGTCTTTATACCACCTGTAAATGTTCCTAATAATACCTAACATTGCTATATTACTTTTTTAATGACTAGTACTGTAAATAGTTTTAAAAAAGAATCAAAAAACTAGGATTTCCAAGAAAGACATATTTTCTTCAACCATTGTCTCATTATGACGTCATCACTTCCTGGCATGTCAACCAAAATATTTTGTCACTAATTAAGTCAAAACATATTGATGCTTCTTTGTGCCAAGTTTCGTCACTTAAAACCAAACTGAACAAAAGTTACAGCCCGCGGGCACTTTATGCCCCCCCCCCCATACTTACAAGGGTCAAAAAAGTCCATACCAAATAGGGTTAAGAACGTCTTTCAAAAGACATCTTTTAAACATCTTTTGAAAGTAAATAAATTTGAATCTTGTAGTATACGCATTTTAGATGTCTTTTAGAAGATCTTTAAAAGACGTCTTTTAAAAGATATATAAAAGTTATCTAAAATATATCTTTTAAAAGACGTCTTTCTCTTCTTTCTATAATGCATCTAAAACGCGTCTTTTAAAAGACGTCTTCTCCTACTTCTAAAAGTGGACTAAAATGCGTCTTTCATAAGACGTTCGTTTTTTATATGAAAAATTCGATTTAAAAAAACTTAGTTAGCATGTTTATTTTTTTCGGAAATCAATTTTTCACGAGATTGAAAGCGGTAATCGTCCCTTTTAATTATTTTCACATACTAATGTATTTTAGCGACCCTTCATAATACGTTTTCATTTCATTACGTCGTAATTTTGTTTTCCTGCACCCCCTGGCGGATATTCTTCGACAATTGATCATCGGAACATTCAATAAAAATTGGCGGTATTTTAATGAAAGCATCTGCGGTACACACCGGTTGTTTAAAAAGTAAGTACTTTTGTTTGTGATTCTCGGCAAATTAATTTATAAAATTATAGTAGGTAAGTGTATTAGTTGATGTATTACGTTGTTACCCGTCTCTATGTATGGTATGTTTTCTTACTACGTTTCTATAAAAGTCCATTAATTATCTGGAAATAAGCTATTTTTTTCTCTCTAGAATCTGTCAACGAGCGTTTCAAAGATGCGAATGAGCAAGAAATGCGACTCATAATTTGGACCAAGCTGCGAAACGCTCCTAGTCAGAGGATCAGGGACATAAGGGGTACCTTAAATGTATAAATTTCCAAAAAACAAAGAAAAAGCCCTTTCGAATTAACTCATTTATGAATGTCATTTATACATTTAATATATCTCTTTTTGTTTCTTCTGAACTGACTTCTTTATTATTTCAAATATTTATTTTGTTTATTTCGACCTTGCAAGCGTTACGACGAATTTCAACTACTAGTAATTTTCACAGAATTTTTAAGGTGATTCTTTGCTATGGCCTAAGCTTAATATGCTTAAGATTTTTTCGATTAGAGTTCCAATTTATGCTTTATAGCATGCTTTATTTAAAAACTGACGTAGAAATTAGTGTACATCTTTACGCATGGATAAGTTCATAGGTAGAATTCGTAATACAGAATATTTTAATAATTAAAATTTGTAAATATGAATATAAATGATTTAATTGTATAGTGTTTATTATAAATAATATTTTATTTATTTATTTCCGGTTATATTTGCTTACTGTGTAATTGTAAAATACATATATTGTATAAAGTGCCAATACGAGTTCGATATAAAAAGTTCAAAAATATTTTTATCGCAAAATATTTGTCGTCTTTGATATCGTTATTTCTGCAATTTATTAAAAATGTACGTTTCAACGTTAACGTACGTAAACGTCTTAAATTTATTTTATAAAATGCCTATTTTTTCTAAAAAGTTAAATAAAAATCACAAAAAAAACAATAAAAACCAAGGAAGACGTCTTATAGATAGATAAAAGATGTCTTTCTAAAGATGCATTTAAAAAGTTGCATTAAAGATGCATTTTAGTCGCTTCTACATCTGTAAGAAGAGGTCTAAAAGACGTCTTTAAAAAGACGCGTCGTAAAAAAATTGACTAAAAACGTCTAAAAGAGGTATTCAGAGATATACGATGTGAACCTCCCCTGATTACGGAGCGGATCAAATTAATCAAAAATGCAAAATACCCTGGGAACGAGCGGTTGATTGAGCGGTTAATCAGGCACTCCTGGACGCTTAATAGGTCATTTACGGTAAATGAAATTGGTCGAACCAATCGAGCGATGGGACCAAATTTTTTTTAATTGCAAACCTGACTTGATAATAGTTGATTAATAGTCAAAACTCTATTATTTTATTCTTATTCAACGAAATGTTGGAGAGACTGAGATTGAGGTTGTCTCTTCGTCTACCGTCTAAGAAAACAAAAACAAAAAACAAAAACAAGTCGCGGGAAAAAGATGGCGGGAAATATTGTAATGAACCAAAGTCCCATCCTATAATTTCTCTTCTTTGTGCATTAAATCTAATTTTCTCTGGACCCGAAACCTTTAAACTCAGTTTATTTTTGATAACTATTTTATGTCATATTTTTACGTTTAATGTCTCAAATTCCGGTTAGCAGCGACGAGTTTCCAATGTTTAGGACTGTCTTTAGGAAGTTCTATCGCGTACATGTATATGTGCGTTTGTGAGGGCAGAGAAAGCAGGATCACATAGGAAAACATTGGTTATTTACCACAATTTATGCATTTTTCAGGAATAAAAAATAGAAATAGGCAGTACAGTAAGCTATATAGCTATATATATTTCTATTTTCAAAAACAAGTTGAATTTATATGTTATATGCCAGTGGATTTCCCTGTCCCCTTAAAAACTATTCGATTTTTCAAAATTGTCTAGCGCAATTTATATAGATAGCGTATATCATCCTAATTACATGAATATCTAAAGAAACGGCTCTAGCGACGATCTGGCAACTCCGCTCGCCACATATAACTCCATAGATAAATTCCAGCGTGACCTTATTTGTTTACTTTTCAGCTGTACGCTCTTTGGCTCTGCCATTTGTGTGGCAGGAAAAAAAGATGCTAGAATTTGGTAAAGGGAGGTCTTTTCCTGTGGATTTCTTCTCACGGAAACATTGTTTGAGGTTTTAAACTATTATCGCATGTAGATTGATGCCTTCTGTTTTATTTCAATTCATTTAATGTAGGACGAAACATGCTGATAATAACTTTGCTTTACCTAGCCCCTCCCCCCTCTTTTTTCCTGCCACACATATGCCTGAGCAGAAAGAGCTTACTGCTTAAAACGTAAACAAGAAATTCATCTATAGTTTTAACTTATGCCATCCCTAAAAACAACTTTGCAAAAATACGAGCGAACAAGGCAGGCGTTTGTACAGGGTCAAGCAAAAAAAAAAGTGATGGAACGTAGTAGTTCTGTGATTTACGTATTAATTCTGTGCTGTGTTTTTTCTAATGTGAGATTCAGTGGAAGTATTTCTAAAGTCTATTTTAAGATTAAAATGGTTGCAATACTTTGTGACTTGTCTCAGATGTAGCTAGTATATAGCTGCTTCAAACATCGCCATGTATACCTTTTTTTTGTTGCTCAAAAAACAGATGCGACTTTAGGACAACCTGATGAAGCGAATTACAAAAGAGGATCTGTGGAGCACATATATGGCGATAAAAATTTAAAAAAAAAAATATTTTCCTGCCTGTCTAGTTTCATAATAGGTTTGTTTGATATTTAATGCATTTTATATTACAAAGATTAGATCAAACTTAATAGATTAAAATTTCATACCCCCACTGCATAAAATTTTTCTCATCTGTGATCTACCCCAGTGATGTTTAAGCAAAATCATAAAGTTGACTAGCAGGAATTGCCATATCTGCACTGGAGTCTTTGTTTAATTTCATAATAAGCAGTATAAAGTACGACATAGTGTTCCGTTAAGCTGCAAATGTTGCGTAAGGGCTTTTTGGAGAAGTGTTCCTGGATTCTTGCTTCTGAAAGCAGCTGTGCCCTTTGTATTATAATACAGTCATATTTGTATTTGTAAAGCAAAATTCTAGTTTCAAGTCTATATATAATATGTATATATAAAAAGTGTCAAAATGGCCATAACCTGAAAGTATTGCGAGGAATCTGCGATATGCTGCAGCAGTAATTCAATCTTTATTTGTATTTTTTAAACTAAAATAAAGCAATTTCCAATAGTGTCTCAATCTTCTCTATTTACTGACTTTTAAAAAGAATAGAAAATTATGGATGGTTTAATGGATGTTTATGCTGTTCTGGATTTAAATGAGCCACCAAAAAAACTGAAATCGTATGTATATTATACTTGCTTTTTTTCAACTTGATTTATATATAGTTTTGATTTTAACATGAAACATTTTCTCTGCACTACCGTTGTTTTAGTGTAACACAAAGTAGGTCAACAGGGAGAGTTGATTCCCTTTTTTTTGTGGATATATATGTTTGCATTAATTTTTTAGTGTGATGATTTAGTACATATATAAATCAGGAAATTTGTTCTCTTTTAACTGACTGTAGGTTCTTTTTTAAATTTTTAAAAGCAGCCATTTTGAGGTTAATAAAAAAGCATGAAAAGTTTTCTTCTTTATTTATGCCTTTTTATTGTCTTGTTCTGTGAGATGTTACAATAATTCCTGAGATTGGTTTGTTATATATTTGATTTTGTATATATCTTGTTGACAACAAGATAATGTTTGTGAGTACAAAAAAGTATTGCAAGCGATAAACATCTACACAAGCTAACGTCTTTACGTAATATTAATTAACATAAGGTTATTACTGCTGAAAAGTTGCCATTGAAACCTGTTTCACTTGAAAAAGTTGTATTATTCTTTTACTTTGTAATAATGCATTGTTGTTTTTCATATTTCAGATTTAAAAGCGCCGACGAATTCTATTATTACTTTGCACCACCTCTTCCACCTATTATTGTTTTATTTATTGCATCAAAATCTACACATTGTGAAAATTTTACGTATGATGTTAACCTGGTCTTTGATAACACTGTGGACAACAAACTTATTGGGACTTTAAGTGAAAAACAACTGTCACTCACTTGGAATGGGGCGTGGTCAAAAAAGGAAATGGAATGTTCTGAAAGAATCTTGAAGTCTGTAGGTTTCCTTTACAATCTCATTATTTGTGTTGTAAAATTTTCAAGGAGTTACTACTAATGAACAAAAATGTTCTATTAATTTAGGATCGTGTATTAAAACTCGTGGTATCAAACAATGATGAAAGACATGATGATGAGGGATTTTCATCACAAGATGTTGATGAGATAAATAACACAAAGGCTACTGAAACTGATGAACTTATAAAAACTGTTGACATATTTGAAGAAGAATTCAAAGAAAACCAGAAGGAGATCAAAAAATTGCACACATGTTTACCAGAAAAGAAGTCGATTAAACATTTTTTTAAAAGTAAAGGGAATGAGAAAGAAAATATTAGAAAAGAGGATAAAAACAACATTTTCGACTTTGATACATTGCCTGAAAAAGGCGATAAGGATTGCATTAGAAAATCCAAACTTGCTATGAGAACATATGGTAAAAGGAATAGCCCGTTCACAAGGTATTATATTTTATGTTGATTTAATTGATTTTCTTGCAACAAATAACTTTAAATTTAAAACTTGAAATTGTGGACCCTTTACTAATTTCGTTGTCCCCATAAAGTTCCTTGAAGTATTTTTACCTGTAAATATTTGAAAATAATTTAGTTGCAATTATGCATCGCACATCTTTTTTCGTTTTTTGTGCATTTAATTTTCTTGCACCAAGCTTTAGCACACTTTTTACAGGTAATTTAATTTTTTAATTGACTTTTTTTTATAAATGTATAACTAAACTTTAAATCCCATCATTCCCAGTTTTGCTCTAATATTGTAAAGATTTTTTTCGCACACAGCAAGATTTCCAGCAGCTAAATTCGCAAAAAATTGTATTTTCATCAGCACATTTGTGTGAAAATTAAGATGCGAAGAAATTTTATGAGTTAAAGTATGAGATCAACTGATGCACCTTAATATTCTCTTTTCCTATTTGGAAAAAGCGAAGTTGCATCGGTTACTAAGATTTAAAATAATGCACAACCCTAATTCGAATTCGTTAATTTGAACGCTGCCTCCGTGGAGTGTACGTTTTTTTGTCATAAGGTTTTTCTCTTAATGATATTTTTTATTTATATAATTTTCAGTTTTTCACACGAATCAAAGAAACAATGTAAAGTGACACCTAAAGCGAACTCGAAGATTTCTAAAATTTTAAAATCACCTAATACGAATACAACAACACCAAAGTTATCTCAACTTTTTCACAATCATGGTAAGGCTAGTATTGTCAATTTTAGTACCACTTAAGAAATTGAACCAAATATGCTTATTTTTAGAAGTAGGTATTATAAGAGACCACTTTCTGTGTGATATAATGTTTTTATTTTGCGTTAAAGAAAAACCGACATGCGCACTCATTCCTGCAAATAGAAATTTTTAGCAACAGATCACATCAATTAAATAAATCCATTTAAAAAAGGATTTATTTTCTGAAAATTGGTGAAACGTTTTTTAAAAAAGAGAATATATATAGTTCTATTTCTATTAATTTATTTCACTGTCTTTTGGATTGTGTACTTCCATGAAATCTATAAGAATTTAATAAATTTTACCCCATATAGTCCTGCTTTTAAAATACAAGAAGTTGTGCGCATTTATAAAACTCCTTCATAGCTACACTAGCTTAGCTAGCTGTAGAATCCTATAGTAAAATTTTGAGTTAATTCAGTTAATTCATAACGCTTCACCGATTCAATAAAACCAAATTGCTTCACATATGCTATATAATATTTTTGTGTTTGTCTATTTAGCGCCATCTTGTCGTTGGGGTCATGTATTTTGTTCAATCGGTGACGACAAAGCAGTTGTACTAGGTGGGCAGGGACCATGTCAGCAAATGTGTGCCGATTCCCTTTGGCTCTTAAATATAAGTACGTACTATGTAATTCAATCTCGCCCAATGTATGGACATATACACCATGTTTGATGCTGCTCACAACTGACTAAAGACATTTTTCTCACTGTGTTATTCGATACTGTTATTAAGAACATCTACAGTAAACTGCGCGGTAGTGAATTCTTTACTCTGCATAGTTTCCTTAAATTTCTCTAGTTCGATTTTTATAGGCTTACAAGCTATATAGAGTATATACATTACCTTGCTAATACACAATACGACAATTCTTATGAAATGTATTTTAGAGAGCGGCTGCTGGACAAAAGAGACTACTGATAATCCATCTATTGATCGTAGGGTGGGGCACAGTGCTTGTTATGATGATTCAGCAAAACTGTTGTATGTATATGGTGGGTCGAAACACAAGAAATGGTATAATGACGTACACACTCTTGATGTCAATACATGGACATGGACTAAGGTCGAGGTAATTCATTACTACAGCTGCAGTTTTTAATGCATGAACTTGAAGTGGGTAAAGGTTAAGTTAACAGAATTTGATTTGTTAAAATTAGCTTAAATACTACACGCGAAATGATGTGTCTTGGATGTGTCGAAAAAATTCAAACAATTTTGACAACATTTTAGAAAAAGTTTGCAGAAAACAATCGGTAAAAGTGTTTACTCAGTGAAATGTTCAGACACCTGCACCAACTCAGGTTTGCCACGCCGTCTCAAAACTCCTCAATACTTCTTAATTTTCAAAGTCTCCTTAAAACTTCCTAAATCTTCTCTAATAGTAGATTTTTCAACAACATTTTATTTACAAAGTACTACATGTACAGCTATAATTTCTTCTTCAGTCATGTCATCTTCTCAAATATTCTGAAGGCGTTTTAGTTCATAATACATTCATAAAGAGGAAGTAAAAGCAAAAAGCAATTCTGTAAAAAATTTTAGTCCTTAAAAATTTGGTCACTTTTTACTGTTTTATTTTTTACTGGTACTGCAGGTGAATTGTTAAAAAAAAAACGGGAATGTTTCCCAAGACGGAAGCTTATCTTCCGACAGTAGCACCGTGACCATAGCGGTACTACTGAACTGATTAAACATTTAAAAAAGGCTCCAACTCTTCTCCACACGCTCCAAATATAATATAACGTGATCAATCAATACTTTTTTTTAGACAATAGGGAAAGCACCAACCCGTGCGTATCATTCTTGTTCCAGTTTTTATGACGAACTTTTAATATTTGGTGGCGTTTTCCCAAATCCTGATCCAAAACCTGATGGATGTAGCAATGAATTGATGATTTTTGATAAAGGTGAACAGTGGCTAATTAAATAAGCTCAAATGTACTAATTTCTGCGTGTCTTATTTTTGCGATTTTGGACAATTTCGAGATGCTATATTTTTTCCTCGTGGTCACTTCCCTGATCTTTTTACGGATTCTTCGCGCGTAAAAAATAAAATTCAAGTTCTGCAAATTTATTTCTGAAGAAATTTTTAAATCTCGCAGAAATCGGTCTCCGCAGATGTTAGCATGAATTTTTGTGGACGGAGTATTTTTACTAATTTTTGCGTAAATGTTATTTATTCACCAGTTTTTTCTGCAAATTTCTATCTAATACAACTAGTTTGGAGGTAGAAAGAACGCGAATTTTAACAGGAACAACAAATTTTGCGTAAATGACTTTCGTGAATTAAAATTAGGCATTAAAATTAGGCATAAGTTTTTATTTGGTTTATGTTTAGTTTAAATTGAACATCAAATCTGTGTGATCTTTTTTCTTCAGTGAATTTAAATTAACTAAAATCAACGTCCACCATAAATTCCCGCCAAATCAGCTTTTTTGTGTTCATTTTCTCCTTATTTTGCATTTCAGTGAATAAAAGTTGGTACACACCGATTGTAACTGGAGACATACCAACAGCGAGGTCTGGGTAAGTAAAAAATGTTTGCGTGAGTCGAAAACTTGGAAAAGGTTTGGTAACTAAAGTGCTATTATTTATTTGTGCGAAATATCTTTTCAATACTTGAAATAAACTGGGTGTATACTGAAAATAACTACCATTTTGACTAGCTGTAATTCCAATTTTTTGTTCTATTTCAAATAAAACTGTTAGGAGTAAACCGTGCGAAAAACTCCATTCATGAACCTGTCTGATGAACGTACAAACCAACTTGCATAATTTCACAAAGTGTTTATACGCAAGCTGATGGAAAATATTATACTAGAAATCTAAAAGATGCACTTTCTCTCCATTTATTTTTTGTAGGCATTCCGCATGTATTATTGATAAGAAATTATTTATATTTGGTGGATGGGATGCTCCTAATTGCTACAATGATATGTATATGCTAGATCTTGGTAAAATCTGTTTTTCTATATTTTTTTTATTTATTACTCGCAGCTTTCAAGCATGCTGATATCCTGAATAAAGTTTATTATGTAGCTGTTACGTTGTTTGTATACTCCCGTCAACTTAAATCTCCGAAGGACCAAGAAAATGTTCGAGTAACCAAATTTTGGCAAAATTGTAAAAAACTTCAGCTTCGCAAAAAAAATTCAAGTTATTTGGGGTTCGATTTTTTAGGTTAAACTGTACAGTAATAACGCATTTTTATCCAGAATGGTCAGTATTACCTTAAAATATTATCTCCTGATTGCAGCTTCAGCGCACGTCACACTGTAAGCCCATTGAAAACCATCGTAAATTTGATTTTCTGTAGATACGCACGCTAGATCTCGGACGGTAACTTATTCCCAAAAAAATTGAAGTAGATTTAATTTCGCAATAGCGCAATATCGCCAATTTTGCCAAATTTATTCCTGTCAATTTTTGTAAGAATAAGGTGGTAAGGGTGCGTCCGTCAGAATAAATGAGTACCCATGAATTAAACTCCCTTATTAACATCGCAAATCTTTTGTATAGGTATAATGCAGTTTAGCAAAGTTGCATGCACAGGACAAATACCTTCACCAAGAACATGGCACTCGACAACTATTCTGACAAGCTGCAAATCTGTTTGTGTATATGGTGGTTACGATGGAGAGAAAACACTTAACGACGTGTTTATCTTTAACCAAAGTAAGCATTTTGTTCATATGACATTTCCAAGATTTGTTAATCAACATTACACTGGCGGTGGTCCGCGTACTAATTTTGCGTTTTCTAATCTTTTAAAATCACGTTCTCTTCTCACGTTCATTTACCAGGCAAAAGATTAACTGAAATAGTTAGAGCTAGCCATCTTTGCTTATGTGCACTTTTTTTACACAGAGGTACAAGCATTTTAGTAACACTACCCAATGTTGCTCTTATGGACAGTAGCTATTCCAATTGAAAACGGCTGGCTGAAAACCAATTCTTGCCGAAATATAGACAAATCCTTTCAACACTACCCAATGTTGCTCTTATGGACAGTAGCTATTCCAATTGAAAACGGCTGGCTGAAAACCAATTCTTGCCGAAATATAGACAAATCCTTTCAGAATACCAACACAAAGAGACAAAAGAAATGAACACAACACAACCCATAAGACACTATACGATCATACTAAACAATTGCATCATGATTTTATTTTTAGGCACTAATGTTTGGTCGACGCATTCTGATCAGATACTCGCTTGTAAAACAGGGCATGCAGCTGTCTTAAAGACTCGCCAAAGCGATGAAGATGATAAAATACTTGTATTTGGTGGGGGTGATAATAAGGGAGAATTTTTTGATGAACTCGTTGAAGTGGTGTTGTAAATATTTTTGCATTTACTATGCATTTTTTATAACAACTGGTGAAACTGCAATCCTTGAATAATATTGTTCTAGCATGCCATTTTAACTTTGTAAAATTATTTTTATTCATTTTTAATCATTCATACTTATTTTGAATATTCTGAAAATTTCTGAGAACATACTCTTGTATTTTTGTTTTGTTTATTGTTGCCAAGGAAAAAGTTATAATATTCCATTTAGCGGATTCAATAATGGATACATTTTTTTAAACCAGTGGGCGGAAACTGAAAACAGCTTGTGTGAGCGTTGTCAGGAAAGTGGAACAACCTAGGGTGAAATTTATCTGGTTAATTCACACCCGTTTGCGTGGTATTCGAACCTGATGATCACGCGTTTAAGATTTAAAATGAAGTACATTGTTGCTCATTCTGTTGTAAGAACATTTGTAGACTATTTTTCAGACTTGACAAAAGCTTAAAAGTAACATTATCTTTTAAATTCTAAAAATGTAAACATAAACACAAAAAATGTTATTCTGATGTTTATGTTGAAAAAAAATCAGAACATTAACATCCTACATTTACGTTTTCTATGAAAACACTGCTTAATTGTTTTTGTTACTTCTCGTTGCTAAATACAAATTACAATATATTGGTTTCCAATGGCAACTCATTTATTAATTGATTCATTTATAACCTCAATAACATGAATTTTTTATAGTCAGACTATAAATTAAATTTATAAGGTATAGAAACATTGACAAATAGAAACATCTTTCAAATAGATTGCAAATTTTTTACCTTATTCGTACAAATTTTGATGCCGGTATATATCGAAGAGGCAAAATGTTTTTTTAGCGTGCATTTAATTTAGCGATGGCAGGGGAAAAATAAATTTTGACGTGAACTCATTTTGGCGATTTAAGACAGAAATCACCAGTTTCTTCTGATTTTCTCCACTCCAAATTTTGTACGAATAAGTTAATTTCGTTTAAAAGACAAAAACTTTCGCTTTGTAATTTTTTTTCGCCTCAAAAAACAAATCTTTAAGGAAAGTGGCCCTGGTGTTCTTGCTCGTGTTGTGGTCTTAGAACTATTTATGAGAAATATTCGTAAATTATGAATTTAAAACCCTGATTTTGTAATCAGCATTTCTTGATTACATTGAATGATTCATAGTCATCTAATAGCCTATTCATTTTCTGTAGTAGAGAAAATTAAAAATTATTATCATTTTCAAATATTTATACAGTATATCTACTTCAGTGTGTGAAACAAACCGCTCTCAACCACAGAGGTTTTCTAATGACCGTAGCAACAAATCTGTATTAGTTTTAACTACCTTCGATACTCACAGTGGAGGTTAATATTTTTTTTATATTGACAAGTAAGAAAATGTAGAAATATTTTTTTAACAAGTCACATATTGGCATGCGTACAGAAATTTGTAACAAAAACTGGCCACTGTAAATGATGGGAAAGTTATTTAAAAAATTCAACAGGTTTAAGAGGATAACACCGGAAAGAAAAGTTCCAACGCTTTCCGCTAGTGGTAGAAGACGATCATTGAACAAGTCAGCTCGACTGAATCGAGTAATATCTGATATTAGCGATTTTCAAAATCAAACAAAGGATGAGTTACAGGAAGGTTTAAAGAAGAACGCCAAAGAGCTAGCTTGGTTTTTTAGCTTATTTGTCGTTTACGTTCTATTCGGTGCTTTCGTGTTTTTTTATATTGAAGAATGTTCTGGTGCGTCGATGGTTGATGATGGCAGTACACCGTCTCTTTACGATAAATTGTCAAACCCTGAATTTAAATCGCTAAATTCAACGTGTTGGTCTTTATTTCGAGAATCTCTTAAAGCTCAAAATATAGACCCAAGTAATTCATCACTGACTATAAATAGTACAGCTTATTTATCATTTTCTGCAGTCTGTCAAACGTTAATGACGGCTTCTGTAAATCCAATTGTGACATCCGGTTTAAAAAGAAATTGCGTTGTAGATGAATTCCAAATATTAAAGTATGCTGAATTCACAATCTTTACCCTGCTCACGATTGGTAAGGATTTGAAATTTTTAGTTTTTGTGAATATCACAGTGTGTTCCCATATACAATTTCCAGAATTATTCGTCATCTTTCTGACGTGCTGAGATTTAAAATTTTAAGATTGTCCTTTGCGCAAGCACATGAAACTACGCCCTTTCGCATCATAAACGTTAAGCATCTGTTGATATATGTCAGAGAATTGGCATTTCAAAATAAAAAACAATTTTTGTGTTATATTTGGACTATTATCAACATTGACTTAAACTGCTTGAAATGTATCTATAATACTCGAAATTTAATATCTCGCTAACCCTCGGTGTAAACAGGGTTTGCCAACATTATTAGACATACATTTTTTACATAAGCATTATTTTGACTCCAGCCTAAATAATCTCATTTTTTTTCGTTTAAGCCTCATTTTATTGGTATGCTTATTATTCGTTGGTCTTAATTTAATTATTTTTACATAGATACTTCAAGGAAGATGGGCATTTCGAGATACTAGGACGAATTTTTTGTTTAGAAAACACTGATTTTGTTTCTTTATCATTTATTGCAGTTTTTTTTACATA
This sequence comes from Hydractinia echinata, assembly GCA_030067915.1. Classification (NCBI taxonomy): domain Eukaryota; kingdom Metazoa; phylum Cnidaria; class Hydrozoa; order Anthoathecata; family Hydractiniidae; genus Hydractinia; species Hydractinia echinata. The sequence goes on along the minus strand of JASGCC010000137.1, from coordinate 597,767 downwards.
GTTTTTGTTTGATCAAATTAGGTCCTGAAAAAAAATAGATTTTGTTCAGTCAAATTATTCCTTGCTTAATCTCATAGTCACAATATGATTTGCTTGTGGTTTAACTCGAGCATTATAGCGGCGTTGTGGTAATGATGCATGATTGAACATATTACATCGTAACAAATCATTTTTTCTCACGATGAGAAGTGTTTTAAAAGGTAAACGATGCTCCTCGTTCACTGAGGGCTTGGATGGCGTTTTAAGCCTCCCTTCTTATCGCATTTCAAGAACATTGCTTACTAAGAACATGGCCTTCCTCTTTCTTCTGTGGTTCATGTTTTAACCTTTTGTACATCTTCTATTGCACCAGTAAACGCAATTCTGTAATTCATTCTATTGAAAACCTTTCCACCATTTTCAGCCATTTTTCACTTTTTCCTGCTTCTCAGTGAAGTTCATTGATTTTGTTTACATCACCTGGGTATAAATCAATCTCATTGGATAAATTTCATTCGATCGACGAAAAAGTAGAAAGCAATCCTACTTTTGAATTTGGTCGAATTCGACCGCCAGGTCGACGTCGATCGACGAAGATTATGCAAATTTTTATTTTGACTAACATCGATTCGATCGACCCGCCTTTACATTGGGTTTAAGTAGTCCTAATATTTGTCGAGCATTTTAGCCAATCTAAAAGGGTTAAACTTTAAAAAAATCTCCCCTCATAAGCATCAACTATGCTAACTGACGAAAAAAGGATTAGAACATTTCAATCTCGACCCTCTCCATCTGAAAACTGGTAGTTATGCTCCATAAACATTCGATGTCATGGTTATGATGGCATGCTAACAGGGTTCCTGTGTTTCTTAAAATGATGTTATTTCTACACCACTGCTCACGAATGATCGCAGAGCTCAAGCAGACACCATATTTTTGCGAGGGTGGAAAGTGGGGGGAAAAATGAATATACCATCACACTAGATTAGGTAAGAACGCATCCTCTGCATAAATATCCCCCATCAATCATTATCGATATTTTTAGATGGGGTGGGGGAGGGGCGGTGGCGATGTGGTTGATATGTTCCAGTATCGGGATCGTACTAAATAACAGTTGAACGTGGAGATTAGCAGACAAAGGACATATTGTGCAAAATGACCTTTCGATTACCAGAGTTGAAAGCATTTTATCACTTAAATTAACGGCTGCCTGACAACCTAAGGTAGGCCGGTTGTGAAGAGCAGAAACCACAGCTTTTTGATTGATCCTTCTCACCTCCTTGCGTATTCGTTTTTTTGTTCGATTTAATGTTGTTTTGCAACATGTAGCTCAACATAATTTCTGAGATTCTTTCCAACAATAAATAGATACACAATAGACACTCGAAACATGTTATTATCAGTACCATGCAGTACTAATATAATAGACGATAACGATTTATACACGACACGAAAACATATATCACAGAGTATATCAGCATATATGTTATCATGGTTAGAGGAACTGAAGATTCCACCTGCGATTTTTTACAGTCTGTTTGAGAAATTTCTGAAAATCCGTTTTTCCCCGATTTTCGGGTAAAATCCGAAAAAATTGGAAATCGGAATAATCACGTCTCCACAACATGCAGAAGGATTCTACTTGATGAAGATGAGTTGTAAGTTCTAAGGATAATCCTAACAAGAGTTATCACATTTTCCCGAATAGAAGGATGCCATAGAGATTTTAGGGGTAGCTTTGACAACCTGTGGCCCCTGATCCCTTATTACGGAGTGGCCAACAATGACCCTGGTCACGTGATACAAAATTCCCAGATATACTGGGCATTTTTGAAATTCCAAAGATAATGAGATGCAAATTTGGCGCTCGCCTTAATAGCAAGTTTAGAGATGGCGGGCGAAAAAATACACAACATCAAAGAAACTTTTTTGTCCATGAAATCTGACAAAATTGATCTGGCTTAGCTTGATAATTGTTTCATATTGGCAAAAGGCCTTTAATTTAGAAAATGTGTTGGAAGTTTGTTGCCATTAAAATTCATGAGCTGTAGCTAGCTAGCTAGCTGTGTAATATATAGGTACCTAGCTAACGTGACATGCTGGGACAGCTTACTTAACCAAATATTTATAAACGACATATTCAATGGCTATTATTATCCAGGTGGGTGATTTTGTTGAAAGAGCTGGGTACTCTAGTTGCACACAAATTCTTTTTAATATGCACAACAATTTTTCCTATTTTTAAAATCAAAACTAAGAAGGATAGGTTGTAGTGCTAAATTTATGGATTATTCTCGGATCCGGGTTAACATGCTTGACATTTTTTAACAAATTCAAATTCAGCATTAAAATTTATGGAATCCTGCATTTTTCAAGTTTATAGACTAGGTAAACTGTCCCTATTAGTAGCAAAACATTCAATGTTTTATGATGAAATGACTACACAAATTACAGTTGAATATTACAATCAAACTATTATAAAATTTTAAACATAATAAAGTCTGTTCTAATAATCATATATTATTCAAAATTTCCTATCATATATAATTTATGCTGTAAATCCAAATGTGCAACTCATTTTCTCCAAAGGTTTTTTGTTTTCTCTTTTAAAATGATCATAACCGAGACCCGAGAATTAAAACTCTATTCCTCAGTTTTAAAATGTAAACTTTTGCCATGTTGTTCTTAATTGTATATATAAATTGTCACTAAGACAAGAAACTCTTTTTTTTGCAGATTAATATTTACGGATTTTGCAAGATATTATTTCGTAAAAGGGACAATATTTGATATCATTTAACGGTATATATAAATAATGAGTTAAGTTAAAGCGGGTTTATTATATACGTGCAGGCTATTAATTCTTAAAATGTCGGTGGAGCATAATCGCTGCCCTAAAATATAATAATAGGACCTTTTGATGTTAAATTTTCTCAGTATGGTACATTGGCCTTAGAAGAATTAATTTGTTAAAAAACCTTACTTGTTGATTTCCGCCGGCGAAGGCGGAATCTTTAATATCCCCTGGGAAGATGGATGGATGGATGGATGGATGGATGGATGGATGGATGGATGGATGGATGGATGGATGGATGGATGGATGGATGGATGGATGGATGGATGGATGGATGGATGGATGGATGGATGGATGGATGGATGGATGGATGGATGGATGGATGGATGGATGGATGGATGGATGGATGGATGGATGGATGGAGGGATGGATGGATGGATGGATGGATGGATGGATGGATGGATGGATGGATGGATGGATGGATGGATGGATGGATGGATGGATGGATGGATGGATGGATGGATGGATGGATGGATGGATGGATGGATGGATGGATGGATGGATGGATGGATGGATGGATGGATGGATGGATGGATGGATGGATGGATGGATGGATGGATGGATGGATGGATGGATGGATGGATGGATGGATGGATGGATGGATGGATGGATGGATGGATGGATGGATGGATGGATGGACGCCTAAAACTTATCCAGGCTAAAGCTTAAATCCTCGTTTTGACAGATTTTTTTCTGAGAACGAGCCTAAAATGAGTTTTAAGCCAATAAGAATCCTAACAGTGCAACAAATTGTTTTATTATCCAATGAACATTACTTTATTTTAAAGTTTATAATCGAAAGTCAAAGCTCGTTCAGTGTAGCATAATGAAGATCGTCTTATAATGCGCCATCTTTGATGTTATATAATTACGTCATTTCCTTCTGTACTACAATTTTGTAAGCACGTAGACTAAAGCTATATTCAGCAGAACTAATTAATTATCAATGAATTTTAATTTAAAGAGGAATTGTTGAGTGGATATTTTTGGTGAAAGATAATGTATTATAGCTATAAAATCGTGACAAGTATGTCACGATTTTATATCTTTTTTCAGATTATTGCTAATGGCGGAAATCTTTAAGCCGCAGGGCTTCTTGTTGGTTCTTATTTGGTCCAGATTTAGAAGTTTTGTTACAAAACCTTTATCAGCCTCACTTAAATTGCTCAAATTTTGAAACCTAGAAAGTATAGCTAATTTAAAATATTTCTTTATGTCTATCTTCTTTATGTTTATCCTTAAAATTTGTGATATGACAAATTTACCAGAGCTTTCTTCATTTAAAAGACAGTGCTAAAAAAGCACAATACAATTTACATTTTAGTGCTTCACTTAATGTACATTTCATGAGCCTAATTAGTATATCAAATAAGCTCATCATATTTACCTACTTACAAACACGAGTTCCAATGTTTATGTTTTTACAAGATTCTAGCGCATGCCTGGAAAAAATCAGAAAAATCGACAGGCAAAAAAAGCAGACCTTAGGTAGGGCTTAAAAACATTCTGTGTAAATCGGACATTAAATAACCAGAATTTTTATATAGAGTTTTCCTGTGGATAAAGTTCAGAAGTATGTTATTTTATTTATACATCTCTGGAAAATTAGACCTAACAAAAAATATTTACGTAAACCTCACCCATGGGTCATTTAGCCTAAACAAGACATCCTGGTAATATGAGGTTGCATAATTTATTAATTTTTTTCTTTTACGGAACTTCTGCTTGTTACTTTCTTCTTTGCATTTTGAAAATAGTCAAAATCGCTTGAGAGACGACCGCACAGTTAAATAATTTTATTTTTTTTCTTGAAAGAAGCTCAGTTGTAGTTTGAGACGGAGTCTTTTTTACAGTAAATTATCATTTAGAGCGTTACCAGGCAGCTGCACAGACACGTCTATTTAATCATGGTTTTATTTAATAAATCTCCTGATGTCAGAAAGTTTGTTTGTTTGTTTGGTACTAAAAGTTGTGAATGGTGGCGTATAGCGGCGGGACCATAAAGTTTATGTAGATAATTATAGTATTGTCGTTGCCCTAGGTTTTGTTGTGTTTGGGTTGTTAACAAAGATCTAAGAAATAGAAAAATCTCTTCTCTTGCGGTTTAAGTTCTACGAAATTATCAAAACTCGCTTTTCCCGCGTTTCAATAAATCGAGTTTTTCTCATATGAGCGCTAATAATTGAACGCATAAAGTTTGTGTTGTAAACAGTCCTCACTCCTACCTCCTAAAAATGGTTAACGGTAATATTGACTCTTTTTTCTTTAGGGTATGGTAACACAACACCAGTGACAATTCTCGGAAGGTATCTTTTGATACTGTACTCGATCATTGGTGTTCCTATTGCTGTTACAATGTATAGTGTCGCTGGAAAGCTTTTAGTTCAAGTTTTCACAGTCATGATCCGCAAGCTTGACGAAAGTCTTGGTTTGGAGTATACAGAAAAAGTAGTTCGAATCAAAGTCCTGGTTGTGTCTCTCTGTGCAATGTTTTTAATTATCTTAATTGGTTGTGGTATCACAACACGTAATGATATGGAAAATTTATCATTTCACAGTAGCATGTACTTCTGGTTTGTCAGTTTGACAACAATAGGCTACGGTGATATACATTTCGACCGCAATAAACATCTACAGTCTCCTCATCTGTTATTATTATCAGCTGGAAATTTATTATTTGGGCTTGGTATTGTAGCAGCTATTATAGAATCCTTTGCTTTGGCGCTTGAAAAAGTTGATCTAACCAGCATTGACGTAAATGGAGACAGCCAAGAAAATGCAAAAGAAGCTCCCACAAAACAATATAAAAACATATTAAAAATAGCCAGAAATACCAACATGGTTGCTAATTCTGTCGCAAGTGGTGCCATTGCGTTGGACCTCCACAATAATAGTGCAAACGGAGGCCAACGCCCGAGTACTGTCAGTAACGTACTTTTACAAAACGGATACGCATATGAAAACTGCTCTCCCACTTCTTTAGGCATTATTGAAGAAAATAATCCAATGAATGATGACTTAGAAATTGTTAACTTTAGAGACAGCGGTTTTAATTCTTCGGTGAATGGTAGTATACAGAGATTTGAAAATGGCGATAAAGAAAGGTAGCGAAATATTCACGTAAAAATGTTCTTTGTAATACAATATCAATTTTGTTATTTGATATTTATTTGAACTTTCCAATTCTTCCTCAAAATAAACAGACGTCAATCATTACCTTTTTAATGGTATTAATTTTCGCGGGTATATATTTTCGCTGATGACGAAATAAAATGTCAACTGCTTTTGAAAGAGTCATCTTTTCTCAATAAAACATTTACTCATGTTCAATTTCAACGAATCCTTTGTTCTGATTTTGGCGCCTGCGCTCCAGAATTACAGATTTATATCGCGGGTATTACGCTTATAATTTACCTCAATTCACCAGACCTATTGTCAATGGTTTTGCTAAGTAGGAAATAATCTGACAGAAAGAGGAAAGGCGAGAATCAAAATTCTAAGTAAAAAAAATCAACAGGAATTTTCTGTCAATAAATAGCAATTTTCGCAGCGGACGTAGAGTTACATTTGAAAATAAAAAACCTTTACCTCTATCCAGACTTAGAACTTTGACAGTCAAAAAAGTGTCCCTTTTTCTCAAACTAGTTCTCCCATTAATAAGGAAACCCTGGGATCCTTCTCTTAGTTCGCCCATATTCATTGAATAAGTTTCTACAAATTTACGAGACCGTTTTATATAAACAAATAAGTGCATTTTGTACTGGGCAAGTTGCTCACACTAAGCGAAATGTTGCTTTTATGCAAACCAAATCGATATTTTAGACCAATCTCGATTCCAGGGCCGTTGTATCTTTTTATACATCTGACGTCGATACGTGAGCACGAAAAATCAGTGATTTTGAAAACGCTCTTGTCTCGTTTGTCTGAAATTTCTTAGTAACAAGCCACGGGTAAATGAGCTTCAGTTTCGTTCTCAGTGTCTAGATTTTATCATGTTTGATTAAAAAGGAATTTTCTTCAGTACAAATTTATTTCTCAAAAACTTTAATTTTTGGAAGAGAGTATCTTTTACACTGAATAGTTTAAAATGTCTACGAATGTTGCGTGTAGCCAAAACAAATAGTATTATTTTAGGCTTTATTAAAGGATAAGAACATGCTGGGTTTGAGAAATTAATCATTTTTTATTTATGTATAGCTAGCTATACTGGTTGAATTGTTTCCAATTGAAAAATAAATAATTTTATTTTGGTCATCAGCTCTTCTGGTTAGTTTGCTCAATAAAACATCTAAAACCTTTATATATTATAAATCAAAAGAGAAAATATTTATACCTCATAACCACGTAACTCTACACAAATATTTCTATTTATAAAATGTAATTTATGCAGTTGTAACTGGTTCCGCATGAAATATTACTTACCTATAGCTAAACTAGCTGTGCCAGCTTTGTATACTTTATAGCCAGCTAGCTAGATATCTGTCTTAATCAGTTGTGAAAAGTCTCAATCATTCACGGCCCGGAATAAAACCAGCGTCCTCTCAAGGGGCTTTTTCGTCTATCAAGTCTGTTAATTCTCGGATCCGGGTTATCAAATTTTGCTAAAGGAAACAAGAAGCCTCTGAGGAAAACAAGTGGCATGTTTTGACTTATCAGCATTCCTTCATAGAACATCAAAAGTTTGGCTACAAATTTTTGAAAACGATTTTTGAAAAAAAGTATCAAAATATTTTTACAGATTAAGAAAAAATATGTCACTTATATCACGATTTTGTTAAGTATTTGACAATAGAACCTAGCAAAGATTGTTAAAACATAAGATTTTATGTTGGTTAAAGTGTTTAGAAATGTCTTCTCATTTCTGGGAGGTAACCAATGCCATGGCACAGAGGTATGTACTTCTTTAAGGAAGCCCATTGGCAAGTTGGAAATTATTAGTTTTTCTGTTGATTATATGACTAAAAACTATTACAGTGAAGCCATTTTAGTGATCAACGTGTTATTTATCCGTAACTAGTCAATATTAAATCCTAAACGGGTCTATTTAAAATTTGAAATAAACCGGGTTGTAATTGTCATGGTTTATTTTACTTCATTATACGTTTATTTTTTATCACAAGAAAATCCCGCGATTTTCGAATGTTATCAGTTGGCTATTTTTTACATAACTAATTGTCGATTTCATTTTACTGTTTAGAACCTTATGTTTTATTTTGATTGGCTTACATTTTTAAACATCAGAAAAAAATATTTTGAGTTGTTTATACTTTTGACACAAATATTTTATCGTAACAATAATTTAGCCTCTGATCGAAGTATTCAAATGAGATTCGACTTACGTAAATTTCCTCTTTCGATTTCGTAAAAACACTGAACCAAAAATGGCGGCAACGGAATTCTGCTACAGGACCAAGAAAATCCGATTCCTATCCACGCGGACTGCACAGGTATAGTGGAAAAAGTAGTAGCAATAGTATCTCAGCGACAGAAAGGCTGAATTAAGTCACATACATCATATATTAGATATTATGAACAACTTCATGGCAAAACGTAGTTACTTGACAGACCCCATTGTCCCAGAGGGGACCGGTCTAGTTTTGCTTGTAGCCCTAATGTTCCATATGGAACTCTGGCAAGCAAATCAGGTACTCAAGAAGATCGAGTATCAATAGACGGCTCTAACCTTTGGTTAGGTCCACACGCTCTGAATCGCCTTCTTCACAAAATGATCAGCAAGAGCATTCAAAGAAGGGTACCAAAAAGGCCGCCCAAGAGTACTGGCAAAAGTCCACTGATGATTACAAAAAGATAGCAAGACCTTTGAACCGAAAGTCACATCATCAGTGGCAGGTGCTGCCAAAGTGTTTTGGCAAAAGCGGCTAAAGGGAGAGATCCTAAAGCGGAAGTTAGAAACTGCAAGTATACCATCTTACTGCAGCTCTCTACTTTCCAAATGTACCAACACAGAAATTTGGAAAATACTGTCAAACTTCCATAGGTCAACTGATGTAAAAATGCATACAGAATAGGCACTCAGCGTCAGTTGCTCCTGAGAGTTTCTTCTGTTTTGGTAGAGAAATCCAATATGCAATTCAACATTGATACAAAGGGTCCACTAAACGACCTCAAGAAAGCAATGTGCTTAGCGAGTACCCCGAAAATGCTATATCAATTTAGGCGCCACCTGACGAAACCATCATTGCCTAAGGAGCACATAGGCTTGGCAACAGAAGTCGAAGATGACTCTCAATGGCTCTTTGGTTTCTCAGCATGTGAGAGGCTCGAGAAGCTAAAAAAAGGAGAACCAGCTAAAATCCCTCCTGGAAAAAGGAAAGTAGAGCCAGCATCAAAGAAAAGGCCCTCTTACAAGGCCTAAAAGGGCACGTCAAAATTTCACGGAAACGATACAGAAACAACAACAGCAACAGCTTCCCAAAACATACCAACAGAAAAAACTAAAAGATGTTTCTAAGATGAAGAGTAATTAATTCCAGATCTGTTTCTCTCAAGTATCATTTTGATCAGTGGAAAAGCATAACCACGGACATTGAGATCCTTCAGCAGTCTCAGGTATGCACATCCTAGTACACCAGATACCTTAAACCCCGTACCAGACATACCTCTGGATGCCACAAGGATAATCTTCATCGATGAAGAAATCAAAAGCGTACCGGGAAAAGGTGTGATAACGTTATCTCCTCCATATTCGTTACAGAGAAATCAGATCCCAGCCGGCCCACCAACGTCGCAGAGACGTCGTCCGACGTCGCGTCGTAGCCACGACCATACACCGACGTCTATACAACGTCGTGTGCCAGCTGAGATAGGGTAGTTTAGGCTAACCATAAACTTAAAAAAACTAAGATGCAAACCTTAACTTCGATCCTTTCTTTAATCCAACAAGGCATGTGCTGGATATTAAAGATGCATACTATAGCATACCAGAAGCTCCTAAAATTCCAAAGGAGTAAGGTTTATGTGTCCCTTGTACTCCTTTGGTTATACAGATGGTCCCCGGAAATTCACCAAGATTATAAAACCACTCTTATTTAAATTAAGAAAAGAGCAGGTAATTATTGCAGACTATATTGATGACTTAATCACAATGAACGTTAGTAAACAACCGCTACAATAATGTACACAAAACCGTGGTGATGTTAAATTCACTGGAATTTACAATCCATCCAGATAAATCCGAGTTTGAGCCCAAACAAGTTTTAGAGTTCCTTGGATTTGTCATTGACACAGTGATAAAGTGACACAGAAAGAGACAATATCTATAATAACTCTAGCACGATTAATAGGCAAGTTTACCAGCAGCCTTATTGGGGTATCACATGGTCGACTCTACTATAGAGCTACCGAAAGACTAAAAATTGAGTCTTTAAGAAAGAGTGCTGGCAACTTACAATCTTAAAATGCGTCAACAAACAAATAGATTTTTTATGTCTTAATCTAAAATTGTGTTCCATAATAACTGGTCACTAGTAAGGTCTTTGGAATGTAAAATTGTTTATTGAATATCTTGTGTGATACCTGTGTTTTATTTCTAGAACAGTTTCTAGAAATAAGGCTTTGGGTGAAAAACCATACTTGATTTTATACATAAACAACAGGACCTGGTGTATGTTCCGTTTATCGACCGCCTAAGGGCGGTCATTTCCAGCCGGTCACGTGCGAGAATTTGCAGCACGGTTCAAATCTCGCACGCAGCTAATAATCTTCCATGTTTTCTATTGTTTTCGAAAAACCGTCGCACGCATAGGAAAATTACTATGGTGGTTCAAGTACCACCGTAGTAACGAAATTGTCGTTGTTCCGGCCCTGCGCCTGTCCTGGGTCCCTTATGACCTGAGCAATGCCGTTTTTTCACAAAATAGTTAAGCACAGGTTTTAAAATTTATGCTTGCAAAGAAATATTTCAATGTGCATTTAATGCACTTGAATTCCCTTCTTTTTTATTGCTACTGCTCTTCTTACAATAATAAATTAAACCTCGCTGCGTGGTAATACTATTTTGGCATCCTCGTGTCCCCAGGGTCCTTTGGGCCCTAAAAAGGCAAAATGCCCTGGGAACGAGGTATTTTAGAGTACTTTATCGTCCAATTTTGTTTTAATCTTCTAAATTCTTTAAATTCTGGGAGTATATTTTCTTAACAAGCGATAATCTTTTGTTGTCTTTCATGTCAGTTCTTTTAACCGCCTGACTTTTTTTACTATACTTTCTATTTTTCCATTGAATTTGGATGTTCGAGATAGCGCAAGATATGACCGTATGATGAAACATTTTACTAAGGGGCGGTCGTCCAAGAGTGTTTTAACGCTACCTAGTTATGAGAACACAACTTCTGAGTTCAGTTTCATGTTCAACCTCGTCCCCAGGACTATTTGCTTCTCAACGGGCGCGGCGATTTCTGATAGTTCTAGCGGTAAAAAAGGTGCTGGGGTCGAGCTTGTTTCATGTTGTTAAAAAACTGAATAAAAAACCGCGTGCCGTCGGAAAACATGAAATTTTAGTGTGTTTGATTCGAATTTAAGGGAGTGCGGGCATAAATACGCTCTGGCGTGTTATAAAACGTGGTTTACAACCTCGTTCCCAGGGCTCTTTTTTCACTTTTTTTATGGCTGACGGCGCTCAAGAAAGAAGCCCTGGGAACGAGGTTGACGTGGTTTATGCACCAAACCTCGTCTTCGTAAAATCCTGGAAACGAAGTTGGCTAAGCACGAAATCATTGAAGTAAATCACCGTGGTTTGTTGTCGTTTGTTACTTTTGCTTGGAAAATTAAATCATTCTAACTATTAAACTATTATAACGACAAAACAATACAGTACAATAAAATGTATAATTACGTCTCAGAACGGGGGTTCAAGTATGCGAATGATTTCATAAGCCCTGGATTGACGGGGGTTATGGTGTAAATCGTTTTTTAAAAAATACGAAACTGAATAATTAAAAATGTTTGAAAATAAATTTATATCGTAATGTATTTACATTTTTCATTTTTCTTTCGGGTAGCATAAGAAAAAGCAACATAAAAAAACAAGTGGTTACTTTATGTACAGAAAAACAACTCCCTAAATTTTGATTTCGTGTTGTAAACGCTGAACATGCGAACTCACCGGTTATCATAGCAAGTAACATGATCGCGGCGATCGTTATGCATGCTTCAACGTTTTCGCTAGCCGCTGAAAGAATCGTAGCGCAAACAAATAGTTTTTAACAAAACCTATGGTGTTTCTTTAAAAATAATTATTTAAACGTTGTGGCTAGGGAAATGTACTTAAAATATGGCAGAAAGTAAAGCAGAAAATACAGAAGAAAGTGTAAAAGAAAGTATAAAAGTAGAAGAAGAAACTTTGCCAAGTTTTGTTTACAAAAACGATACTCCGATCTCATCGCCAAACGTTAGCGCAGATGGAGCTTCCGAATCCGTGAATGATGAGGAAACGCCAGTGGTTCAGAGCGACGAAAGTGTGAGTAATAATTATCAGGATGTTGAAGAATTAGAAGAGTTGCTCATCAAAGAAGTACAGTCAAACAGATGTATTTGGGATATAAAAGCAAAAACGTACAGTCATGGTCAGACCAGACAACAAGCATGGCTAGAGATAGCGAGGAAACTCGGGGAAGATGGTATATATTCCTTCTAATTTTTTATTTATTTTTTATTGGGTGTCTCCTGGGAGGTTTGTACGATTTGCACGATTCGTCTAGCATGCAACCCATATAGCTGGGGATTTTTTTGAGTGTATCAAGGGGACATTTCAAACACTTCTGATGTGTTTAACTAGATCCTTTGAGCCAAGCTGTGTATGGTTCATTTTAATCTGCTCCTAAGTTTGCCTATTTTGGTAGGTAGAAAATATAAACATTCAAAAAAAAAATGTATGCTCAAAATTGATGAAACATTTTTAAAAAGAGATTAATTATTTTGGATCTTGTGTTTCTATGTCGGAATTTTGTTCTGATTGTCCTTCTTTTTAATTAACCAGAATACACATGCATCATGTAAGCAAATATGCAAACTTTTGTAAATGTTTGCAAGTTAACTATGTAAGGTTAACCCTATTTGGTCCAGGCTTCTTTGGGGCTCTAGACCCAAATAAACATTAAATTAAATTACACTGATTACGCATAAAAAAGGCTAAAATATGACTGTGATTGTTAACCCCTTATTACCTGCAACCAATGTAATATTATGTTCCTGCAAAGCTTGTATATATAGATTCACTGGCGTGATAGTATGCAATTGATAAAGCCTTTCATTAAACTGATGGAATATTACGTTAAAGACCCTGCAATGGGCGTGTGAATAATAACCACTAATGCACAGACTCACTTAAAAACAAAGCATTCAAAATAAACTTTCAAAAATAGATATAAGCATGTTCGGTATATATAAGGCTTGCTTGCTCGCTAAAGTTAATTTGTACTGTCACTAAAAGTAAAAAATTTATAAATAGGGGGGGTCTCCCCCTTAAAGATAAGCAGTGGGTGGGTGGGTGGGGGGCGGTTATTCGGGACCTTCAGTAGGGATCCAATTCTTTTCGTTATTGCTTGTTAACCAATTAGTCATCATGTAACATCATAAACACATGTAACATCATAAATACTCATGTTTTGTTTATATATATTTTTAAAAACTTTTGTTTACATTTATACATAATAATTGGCTGACCAAATTGTGGAAACAATTTAAATTTACCCTCACAAACTTTAAAATTACAGGGAATGTAACTGCTTCGTATGGACAAAGTGACTATTAAACTTTGTTATTGTTGTCCATTCTTTTAAAGGTTAACCCTTTTAATATTTGATTTTTTTTTCCACATAATTAGTTATTTTCAGAATATATATATATATATATATATATATAACACTCTTGCTACAATTTTATAGCTATATATATATATATATAATCTATTATCTTTCACCAAAAATATTCAGTTTCAGCAATTTCTTTTTAAACTGCTTAAATAATTATTTCCCCCCGAATATATAGTTCCAGTGCTATGCGCTAGTAAAGTTATTATTCTACAGGTCCACAACTAGTTTTTCATTAAAAAAATATAAATTTTTGTTCCTAGGCATTATTGTTGGGAAATTTCTGTGCACTTCTCTTAGAAATCATTTACTTCAAACATTTTTCCCAATCTCTGTGTTTAATTTGCATTTCTCAGTTTGTTGTTTTACTCACCCTTTACTTTACTATTGAATTTGCTGGGAATATTAACTTGGTGTGCAAATGGATCCTAAAACTTAAAGAGGTACCTAAACTGGGATCGGGGGTGAAAAGTAAAGTGAGTGGGTGGAAGTAAGTTGCAGTTATTGTGGGTCAATTATTCAGAGTGAATCATCCTAGGTGAGAATTTTTTCTGAATGCCTAATGATGACTTATGTCATTTAGCTTTAAAGAAGTTTACAATGTGTATAATGCATTATGATTTTGACTAAAGAACTCTTCTATATTATGTAGCTACAGTTTTTTTTATGAAAAAAAAAGTTTATAGCCTGGATTTTTCTTCATTCCTAACTTTGGAGATTTTCTGAAAATTAGTAGAAGCAGACTTATACTTAGCAGAAGCTCTTTCAGTATACCAAGTCCCTTTTTTTTTTAATTTTCCTAATTAAAAGTTAGCAATTACTTGTATGCATGTTTAGTTCAAATATTTACGAATTCGGATGAAAATTCTGACCTCAAAGTAAGCTTTTACCCAGATATTCATTTTGAGGGCAGAAACAACTTTTTATTTGATCACTAATATCATTTGTCAGATTTTTGTCAAAATCTCCGAAGATATGGAATGTTTTTAGTGTTTTCTTCTAAAATTTGATCTCTAAATCTCCTGAATTTTCAAAAAAATCTCTGTGTACAAGGTATATATTCCCTATGCCGTATGTGGTAGTTTTCACAGTGTTGACATGAAAAAAAAATCCATATAAACACAATGCTATTCAAATTTTGATGAGTTAAAACCAATTTAAAATTTCGCTTGAAATCTGTTAAATGCTATAAAGACTGTTTTGTTAAACTTTCGTGACTTATGGTATTTCTAATTTTCGACGTCAGTGACATAAAGCTTCTCTTGTTTTTGGTAAATGCTCTTCATGCAAAATTATAGCTACTTATGCAGTTATAAGCCTGACTGTTGTCTTTTTTATAAAATTCCATAAAATTTTATACTTTGAAAGCCAAGTATTATTAAAGTCTGATTAGAATGTCATAAGTTAAAAAAAGTCAAAACAAATAACCAGAAGATAACATCTGAACCAGATTATTTGTTTTCACTTTCTAACTTATGTCATTCTGATCAGACGTCATTAATACTTGTAAGTCTTGTGCGTTCTAATTTGTCTGCGTTCGTTCAATTTATTACAAACATTATACTAAAACGCTCAAATATATTGTTCGGTATTGTTAAGATTAACCAAAGAAGCATTTTTCGGTATTGGTGAAATAGACATGCTCCCTTGTCACACACTTTCTTAATTTTATACTTATAACCTTTGAACAATATGGTTCATCACATTCCTAGTTCTTTTTGCAAATGAAAATAATTCCCTGCACAATATGTGCATTTTATTTTTAGACGTTAAAATGACCAAATTTTAGGATTCTTATATACCGACAGATCTAATAAAATCCATGTTTGTAGCTATACAACATAAGATTTTTTAGGTTTGAACTGACTTTTAATTTGTTGTTGTTTTTCCCTCAGCTTTAATCCTGGTCATTTTCAAACTGCACAAAGCCTTTTCACTCCTTCAATAATATTTCCTTTATCCGTGACTGCTTCATATTTTTTAGAACACCTACTGCGAAAGAAATGGAAGAACTTGCGTGACACCTTAATAAAGTGTTTAAAGAAAAGAACGATGATAGCACGTTCCGGGCTTAGTGGACATAGTAAATTGCCGAATTGCAAATTTTTTAAAGAGTTGTCTTTTTTATGCGAAATTCTGCCCTTTCCAGCAGTTACGCAAGATCTCGGTAAACCTTTATTTAGCGCTAAACACGTCACTCCGGCAAATACAGTAAATTCAGCCAACTTGGTGTCGATATGTCCGCCAGTGCACACCAGTGCGCAGGTGATTCTTAAGAATCCTTGTGTCACGAGTAGTAAAGTCTTGAAAAGACTAGCTCCGCTTCCCACCATCAGTGTTTACAGCAGCCCTTCAGACGTTTCCGCTAAAAAAGCTTTCACAGGGTACGATGAAACGCCTGACGCTCTATTTTGTCGCAGTTTAATACCGACATTAAAAAACTTATCACCAAGATCGAATAGATTGGCGAAGATGGAAATCCAAAAAATAATGTTCAAGTACGAATTTGGTGAAGAATGCAGCACATGAGTTGTCAGTTGTGTTTTAAACAGTAGGCTTAGAAAGATCTGCATGGTTACTTGCATATGTTAATGTAATATAATATTGACACTTCAGTCATTAATTTTATTGTATTTTATATTCACATATTGCTGAACGTAGAGAGGATTTTTTTGTTTTTTGTAATTTTGTTTTTGACACATTGACAATTTATCCTCAAAGTCGACATTTTTGCAGAACTTACATCTGTATATGTCAGTGCGAGAATAGGAAACGTACAGGGATAATAAAATAGTATAAACTACGATACTAATTGATGCAAGATTTCGTAACTTTTCGCAGCGGGTTGTCTTGCGAGAAAATTTTAAGTCTTTGATTTAACCTTGTTAGTTGAAGAATTAGCTATTTTTCCCGTGTCTTTTCTTGACCATATTACAAAAAATCAACTAATCGTGTAGTTAACTTGAACTGCTAAATTTAGTTTCTGTGTTAGGCTGAAAATATAGGTTTTGTCATTTCCTATCTCCCGGAATATATATAAAAAAAATCATTAAAACAGTAGGGTGGCATGGTTATCTGTCACATTGAAAAAGCTGAGAATTTATATTTATGTTTTTTTATAAGCACAGCACATATTCAGGCTCAGATTGGGGAAGTTTTTAAGCATATGTTAAGCATATTACTCACCCTTGGTGGATCCTTCTTACTTTTTTCATATATGTCATGGGTATTTTTACTAGACGCAGTCAAAGCTTAACACCAAAACTATCTGAAATTGATCTTGTGTTTGCTTTGTGGTTGTTCTTTTTGAAGTTTGAATTTGTTTCTCTAATAAGCATAATGTAAGCATTCTCTATGATTGTGTTTTCGCATAAGCATATACCAGCCTGATTTCGAATTTTCACCTGCTTATAAAAACCTAAATCCTGTGCTCAGAGTTATATTACTGGTCAATGTTATAATGTATATATGTTTTTAAAAGATTATGTTTCAACGATTTTCTTCGAAGAATAGAAATTTCCTGGATGTGTTTAGATGAGCAGAAAGAGTTTCGTATTTTTTATAAATTGTATCTTTGAAATGTATTGCACATTGTAATGTTATCACGTGACCTCTACCTTGCACGTGTAGTGTGAGGAAGTAAACTTTTTCCATTATTGTGAATATTTTTAGAGAAGCCGTAGTTTAAGTAAAGTCGTTTTTAATCACGTCGGCACTCGGAATTGGCGACGCGATTGCCGAAGTGTTAACAAAGCAGGCAGCAAATAACATTCCTATTTGTCAATAAAATTAAATTAGAAAAGCTGAAGTGTAAATATAGCGACATGGCAACAAAGGGTAGCAGCGGTAAAAATTAGTCTATCGTATCTGCGTTTCAATAAACAGGCTCAGACATACCGTAAAAGTCTTAATTTTCGCGAGGGTTTAATTTTACGAATAGCACTACCAGAGCATTGTGGGGTGGCGAGAGCACAAACAAACATAAACAGTATGGGAAGCTACTGCAGACGTTTTCGTTTGTTTGTACTGTCGACATTACACAATGCTTCGCTCCGCGCTATTATCGAGCAAATAGGCTTTTTGCAATTGCGAAACGTTCAAAAATGAAATAAAAATACTTTACACTTATGAGCTCAAGACATTGTGGGGTTCAAAAAAGGACATTTAGCGCCAAAAATACTGCACTATCAAAAAATGTTATTCACCTGAAATCGTAACACGAAGAAGAAATTAGTGTTTTCAAAAATGTTCGTGAGTTTTTAATTAGGCGATAAGCCGTCTCTGAAAAATTTGGCGAATTCAAGACTTTCGAAAATTAAGACTTTTTAAGGTAATTTGGTAAACTGTAAATTTATTGATAAAGGTACTTGTGAGTGAAAGCAAATATGATGCTTGATTAAAACACCCTCGATACTACACTGGATCTCCGTTGCAGACCAGGAAAAGTACCCTGAACTAAGATAACGCAAGATCAGATATATTGTAAAAAATAAACAGGTTTACAATAATACGTATAAACAACTTTCTTTTAAATATGTAGTGCTTTTCTGTTTTAAAATATAAATAATAATATACATATACGTACGTAGTTTTAACAGAAGAGTCAAGTAAGAAAATATTTTCACTCTAATAAATATATAATGAAAAGTCCTTGCAGGCTAAAAGATTTCAGATTCTTGTTCTCGTGTAATTTTGTTCCCTATACCTTTCGCCAGTAGCCTGTTTTGTACAGAACTTCTACAATGTTGTTCCGTCATTTCAAACAAATAGGTATTGTCTCATGGTATTATATAGAACTTGCAAAATGTTTCATGTAGTGCGTGAGATATAGGATAGAACAAACCAACGCGTTACTTTTAGGGCAAAGCGAGGGTCATTAGTTTAAAGTAGCCCAAAGCGGTAAAAAAACAATAATAAAAAGACTATCAAAAACTTGCGCGAAAAATAATACGCGCGAAGGTGCTCGTGAGCAAAGAGAACGGGTCAATACACTTATAAGCAGGTGGTCGTAATATCTAACCATGTAACAATGCACAAACGATAAAAAAGCAATTATTGACTACAGTTGTTTTATTAACGATTAGAAAATAGAGTTTTCGTAAAAATGTCATTGTGGCGGTTTAGTTTATACAGTTGTATGTATCAACATTGGCGTACAATCAATGTTCTTGAGAATGTGCGTTTTGTTCTTCGAGGTTGGTGAAATAGGTTGCAAGTTGGGAGTCAATACTGTCCAGTTAGGCGGCAGCAAACTAATGTATATTATTCCAGTTTTCTGTGTGGCAAATGACTGTGAAACAATCATTCGTAATACATTTTAATAGGCTCCACGCTATACCGCTGTGTTATCGGTCTTGAGTAACGAGATAATACGATGGTATTCAAATTATACCGGTCGAAGTTATATGCGGATTCAACAGTTGTAGAACTAATGGTCCGTAAAGCGAGCAGGGATATATGCTCCATGTTTTTCTTCTCCGAATGATGAACGGAATACAATATAGAAGAATTCTGCTTGTTTAGCATCGTGTTAAACTTTACAAGATGAATAAATAATTATTCTTGATTCTCCACCACATTTTCAACACATAAGAAGAAAAAAAAGAGCTTCCGCATTCGCCACCACATTTTTTAATACAACATTGGTCGCACTTACTACCATAACATTTGTTATATTACAACCTTACGCAATCAATTTTTAATTTCGTAAATAAAAACACGTTATTATCACTATGTTTTTTTCTAATTTGAATATATCTCCGTAAGGTTTAGCTAACCTTGACAAAATTGTCGATGTCGCGGAGGAACCGGAGGAGTACTACCACGGCAAAACTTATACGCTATCCGCTTACACCTGCTACCGTAATAAGTTATGTATCAATCGCTTGTCTGATAACTTTGTTTATTAGTATAACATTAACAACCTTCATAAAATCAAATGAAGAGAGGATACGATACTGTGGAAAACTATTTTTCAACGTCGGAAACTCAAGATCGGGCGAATTTGCAATTAAGAAATTTTAATTTTTAGCGCAGTATGAACAAAAATATTACTAAATCTGACAATGAAATTGTATTTTCAGGTGACAATCAACCTTTCAGTTGACTTCCATGGCAACAGTGTATATATACGACTAAGGAACTATCCTGTAAAATTATTCGTTTAATGGTATAAAAATAAACCTGGACTGACAGTCACCGTTGTCCTTCCTTAGAAGTTTCACTTATAATTTAGTAGAAAATATCAGTTTATGTAACAGTAGAAAATATCAGTTTATGTAACAGTAGAAAATATCAGTTTAAGTAACAGTAGAAAATATCAGTTTATGTAACAGTAGAAAATATCAGTTTATGTAACAGTAGAAAATATCAGTTTATGTAACAGTAGAAAATATCAGTTTAAGTAACAGTAGAAAATATCAGTTTATGTAACAGTAGAAAATATCAGTTTATGTAACAGTAGAAAATATCAGTTTATGTAACAGTAGAAAATATCAGTTTATGTAACAGTAGAAAATATCAGTTTATGTAACAGTAGAAAATATCAGTTTATGTAACAGTAGAAAATATCAGTTTATGTGACAGTAGAAAATATCAGTTTATGTAACAGTAGAAAATATCAGTTTAAGTAACAGTAGAAAATATCAGTTTATGTAACAGTAGAAAATATCAGTTTATGTAACAGTAGAAAATATCAGTTTATGTGACAGTAGAAAATATCAGTTTAAGTAACAGTAGAAAATATCAGTTTATGTAACAGTAGAAAATATCAGTTTATGTAACAGTAGAAAATATCAGTTTATGTGACAGTAGAAAATATCAGTTTATGTAACAGTAGAAAATATCAGTTTATGTAACAGTAGAAAATATCAGTTTAAGTAACAGTAGAAAATATCAGTTTATGTAACAGTAGAAAATATCAGTTTAAGTAACAGTAGAAAATATCAGTTTATGTGACAGTAGAAAATATCAGTTTATGTAACAGTAGAAAATATCAGTTTATGTAACAGTAGAAAATATCAGTTTATGTAACAGTAGAAAATATCAGTTTAAGTAACAGTAGAAAATATCAGTTTATGTAACAGTAGAAAATATCAGTTTAAGTAACAGTAGAAAATATCAGTTTATGTGACAGTAGAAAATATCAGTTTATGTAACAGTAGAAAATATCAGTTTATGTAACAGTAGAAAATATCAGTTTATGTAACAGTAGAAAATATCAGTTTATGTAACAGTAGAAAATATCAGTTTATGTAACAGTAGAAAATATCAGTTTATGTAACAGTAGAAAATATCAGCTTATGTAACAGTAGAAAATATCAGTTTATGTAACAGTAGAAAATATCAGTTTAAGTAACAGTAGAAAATATCAGTTTATGTAACAGTAGAAAATATCAGTTTATGTAACAGTAAGAAAATATCAGTTTATGTAACAGTAGAAATATCAGTTTATGTAACAGTAGAAAATATCAGTTTATGTAACAGTAGAAAATATCAGCTTATGTAACAGTAGAAAATATCAGTTTATGTGACAGTAGAAAATATCAGTTTATGTGACAGTAGAAAATATCAGTTTATGTAACAGTAGAAAATATCAGTTTATGTAACAGTAGAAAATATCAGTTTATGTAACAGTAGAAATATCAGTTTATGTAACAGTAGAAAATATCAGTTTATGTAACAGTAGTAAATATCAGTTTATGTGACAGTAGAAAATATCAGTTTATGTAACAGTAGAAAATATCAGTTTATGTAACAGTAGAAAATATCAGTTTATGTAACAGTAGAAAATATCAGTTTATGTGACAGTAGAAAATATCAGTTTATGTAACAGTAGAAAATATCAGTTTATGTAACAGTAGAAAATATCAGTTTAAGTAAGAGTAGAAAAAATCAGTTTATGTAACAGTAGAAAATATCAGTTTAAGTAACAGTAGAAAATATCAGTTTATGTGACAGTAGAAAATATCAGTTTATGTAACAGTAGAAAATATCAGTTTATGTAACAGTAGAAAATATCAGTTTATGTAACAGTAGAAAATATCAGTTTAAGTAACAGTAGAAAATATCAGTTTATGTAACAGTAGAAAATATCAGTTTAAGTAACAGTAGAAAATATCAGTTTATGTGACAGTAGAAAATATCAGTTTATGTAACAGT
Source organism: Hydractinia echinata (assembly GCA_030067915.1). NCBI lineage: Eukaryota > Metazoa > Cnidaria > Hydrozoa > Anthoathecata > Hydractiniidae > Hydractinia > Hydractinia echinata. The sequence goes on along the minus strand of JASGCC010000137.1, from coordinate 575,948 downwards.
AGAAAATATCAGTTTATGTAACAGTAGAAAATATCAGTTTATGTAACAGTAGAAAATATCAGTTTATGTAACATAAGAAAATATCAGTTTATGTAACAGTAGAAAATATCAGTTTATGTAACAGTAGAAAATATCAGTTTATGTAACAGTAGAAAATATCAGCTTATGTAACAGTAGAAAATATCAGTTTATGTGACAGTAGAAAATATCAGTTTATGTAACAGTAGAAAATATCAGTTTATGTAACAGTAGAAAATATCAGTTTATGTAATAGTAGAAAATATCAGTTTATGTAACAGTAGAAAATATCAGTTTATGTAACAGTAGAAAATATCAGTTTATGTAACAGTAGAAAATATCAGTTTATGTAACAGTAGTAAATATCAGTTTATGTGACAGTAGAAAATATCAGTTTATGTAACAGTAGAAAATATCAGTTTATGTAACAGTAGAAAATATCAGTTTATGTAACAGTAGAAAATATCAGTTTATGTGACAGTAGAAAATATCAGTTTATGTAACAGTAGAAAATATCAGTTTATGTAACAGTAGAAAATATCAGTTTATGTAACAGTAGAAAATATCAGTTTATGTAACAGTAGAAAATATCAGTTTAAGTAACAGTAGAAAATATCAGTTTATGTAACAGTAGAAAATATCAGTTTATGTAACAGTAGAAAATATCAGTTTAAGTAACAGTGGAAAATATCAGTTTATGTGACAGTAGAAAATATCAGTTTATGTAACAGTAGAAAATATCAGTTTAAGTAACAGTAGAAAATATCAGTTTATGTAACAGTAGAAAATATCAGTTTATGTAACAGTAGAAAATATCAGTTTAAATAACAGTAGAAAATATCAGTTTATGTAACAGTAGAAAATATCAGTTTATGTAACAGTAGAAAATATCAGTTTATGTAACAGTAGAAAATATCAGTTTAAGTAACAGTAGAAAATATCTGTTTATGTAACAGTAGAAAATATCAGTTTATGTAACAGTAGAAAATATCAGTTTATGTAACAGTAGAAAATATCAGTTTATGTAACAGTAGAAAATATCAGTTTATGTAACAGTAGAAAATATCAGTTTATGTAACAGTAGAAAATATCAGTTTAAGTAACAGTAGAAAATATCTGTTTATGTAACAGTAGAAAATATCAGTTTATGTAACAGTAGAAAATATCAGTTTAAGTAACAGTAGAAAATATCTGTTTATGTAACAGTAGAAAATATCAGTTTATGTAACAGTAGAAAATATCAGTTTTTGTGACAGTAGAAAATATCAGTTTATGTAACAGTAGAAAATATCAGTTTATGTAACAGTAGAAAATATCAGTTGATGTAACAGTAGAAAATATCAGTTTATGTAACAGATTTTATCATTAAGCATTAAGGATGTTATTACACGATCTCTTTTCCAGACTTTCTTTCTCACTTTTAATGTCTCGCTGGTGCGAAGAAAGTAAAAACTTAGTTTTTATTTTATTTTCTGTGGACATTAAGTGTTTATCATACACTTTTTTAAATGTTTTTTGTTGTATAGGTGAATTCCTGATAAATATTCCCAATATCCACAAAGAAAGCGAGGAAAAAGCTCTCAGAATAAGATAATTAGTTACTTATCCTAACTTAAAATGTCTAAACATTGAAAATATTTTTGGGTAAAGTCCAAGCTGCAAGCACAGCACAAAAAGCCCTGGGTAAGAGGTTAGGTAAAAGGAGTAATATCCCATATAAATTCATTATTGAAATTAACCAAATCATATTTTATTTATTTTCTTAAATATCCATTCGATAATAAGACCTGTTTACAATGTGTACGATGAAATAGGAATGGTGAGCCAATTTTATATTGACATGAATACGTACATTCATCACTTTATACACTTGTAATGGCAGAATCGTAATTCAGTCGAAATGCTTATTTGAAAGTTAAAAATTAAAATCAACTGTAAGCGGAGTACTACAAGATTTGTCAATAAAATTTGCTTTGGTTTGTGGGAAGAGTAAAAAACGCGAAGTTCAAACTGTTCGAAGCTACTATATACTCTGGCAGCAATGGGGAAGAAAAGCTTTTTTCAAAACCGCAGAAGTAATTCTGAGAAATCCAGTAGAACACCGCGTTTGCGACTTACGAAAGTTATCACTGAAATGCACGAGTTTCAAAATCGTACGGAAAACGAGCTAGTGATCGGAATAAAAACGGAAGCTCGCGAGCTAGCTTGGTTTTTCAGTTTATTTGTCGTCTACGTTCTATTCGGTGCTTTCGTGTTTTTTTATATTGAAGAATGTTCTGGTGCGTCGATGGTTGATGATGGCAGTACACCGTCTCTTTACGATAAATTAACATGGGCAGATTTCAAACATGTGAATAATACTTGTTATATGCTTTATACAGAATCTTTGATTAGTCTAACCAACTTTACATCCACCAGTAACGCAACTCTCTGGAGTAACACAAGTTATAATAGGTTCATTGTCACGTGTTCTGAACTATTAACATCGTCTCTACGTCCCATTGTTACATCAGGCTACCATAGAAATTGCGTAGCAGATGAATTTCAAATATTAAAATATGCAGAATTTACTATTTTTACTCTTCTTACTGTTGGTAAGTATTATTCGCTTGCTGGTGCTGTTGTTGTTGTTTTTGTTGTTGCAACTCATGTAATTGAATCCGTATCCTCGTCCCCAGGGTCTTGTGACCGCTGAGCCGTTATTACGGCAAAATTCCCTGGGAACGAGGTTGTTATTTACTAAAAAATCTGTCGCACAAGAGATCGATATCAGATAAATTACAAAAAATCACAAACTTTTGGACCTAGAAATCATAGCTAATTTTCCGTAGGATTTTACTGCGTACCAAATAACACAAAGAAATAAGCCATGTCCCATAAAGTATGACACCTCTTCTTTCACCAAAATTGGTGGGGTAATTGCAATACTTGCAATTTAGTCATTTTAGAGTTTTAGAGTCCAAATTGCTTGTAAGACATTTCTTTATTGCAAAGCTTTTTTCTCCATTTCAGTATTTGTTTTACATTCTAAAACATAGGAATACGTCACTGGGGACTGCATGACCTTTCTTAAATCCCAATTCTATATGTAAACGTGGTAACAGACAATTGTGCCAACTTTTGTTGCCATGCGTGAATATTTTGGATGGTACCAAAGCGATGCCAAATAGCAAATATGAAAGAAAAAGGTTAACAAAATATTTTAAGCAATATATCATGAAGGTCTGAGCTTCGACTGCCGATGTATATCATTATTTGTATCCTGCTAACCATACATCTGTTTTACATTGACACTCGCAAGATAAAAGAGTTTACTAAACTGACATTTTTAATTTTCTCTAGTTTCTAATCCTTGCTACATTTGTAAAAAATTCACTTTTTACCGAATACATTTTTTAAAAAAATTATTAAAAATTTAAAGCATGCGCTATTTGAAATAGAAATGGATGATAAATAATCATAAATTTTCTTCTTTTATAACAATTTCAACACAAATTGTAAACTCACAATCTTTGTATCCTTTGTACCCTTTTATTTTTTAGGCATTTTGTTTCCGGTAACCATTCGTTGGTAAAAAAAAATTCGGTAAAAGTGTGATCAGTGAAAAATAATTAGTCAACCGAGCTAAAATTTGGTCACGGTTTACCGACTCTTTTTACCGCGAAATAGTAGCTATTCTCCATTAAATCGCCGAAAAAGCGATGTAATGAGCCGTTGCTTCGATAATCAAACAAAACATAATTCATCACATCTCTCTAAATCTTACTGCTTTCATTTTAGGTTACGGTAACACAACGCCAGTGACAATAATTGGACGGTATATTTTGGTGTTTTATGCGATCATTGGTGTCCCTATTGCTGTTACAATGTATAGTGTCGCTGGCAAGCTTTTAGTTCAAGTTTCCACAGTGTTAATCAAGTCTATTGATCGTAAGATTTTAAAACAAGAGTCTAGCCAGAACGTTCTTCGAATAAAAGTATTATTCGCAACTCTCTTGGCAATGACAATAACTTTATTATTAGGGTGCTTAATCACAACACAAGACAACATGGAAAACTGGTCATTTCACACTAGCATTTATTTTTGGTTTATAAGCACAACAACAATAGGTTTCGGTGACATTCATTTTGATCGTAATAAACATCTTCAATCACCTCACTTCTTAATGTTAGCGGCTGCTAATCTACTGTTCGGCCTTGGTATTGTTGCTGCTGTTATTGAAGCTTTTGCTTTGGCACTTGAGCGACACGGAGAAGGAATAGGGGCTGAACTAGCGGGACAGAACGTAAAAGATGCATCACTAAGAGGAAGAAGCAGAAATCTTCCGCATTTGCTTAGGATTATAAAAGACACTGATTTTATTGCTAAGACTGTTATGGTAGGAGGCCTCGCACTTGAAATTAATTCTCGAGGAAGATCAGCACGACCTAAAATTAGCCAAGCTTTAACAGCTGGTGGATTCGTGTACGACAATATTGGCTTGAAAGAGTTGCCTTACGAAATTGATTTGAGCAGTATAGAAGAAGACACTCATGCGGATAAAAGTAGTAGTAGTAGCAGCAGTAACACAAGTTATCTTCATGTACAAATAGATACTTAATAAACTACAGATTGGTGCAGTTTGTTCATTTGTTTTAAAATTTTTGTATTAATGCGTGCTTATTAATATTCTTATTTTAATATATTGCACCCGTGATTATTACCATGTGTTTGTAGGCGGTGTGCGGTGTACTTGTTGTTTTGGAAACATTTCGTTGGCGTAGCATTGTCACAAAAAAAGAGAATAGTCACGCTAATGAAATACCATCTGAGTCTCCTCGGACACAACATTATCAACAAAAGAACCACCACTGATCAACAATAGCAATAACTACAAACTTCAGTATTGCAAACTTAACTTGTTGTTTGCATTACACGTGCACCTAAAAGTAGACTGAGCACTAAAAAGAACATCAATTGTGTAAGTTGCCTTATATTGCCGGAGTCATCAGACTTCTTTTTCATATAGTTGCAGAAAAAAAAAGAGTTCAAGCCAAGAAGATTTTCTTCGACTACGCTTCGTTGGAAAAGAATTTCTCGAAGAAAATTTTGATCCGTATTAAAAATGCTCATCATGAAAATTTTAAAATGCTAATGTACGTATTAGCAACAACGCTATTTCGGTTGGGTAAAAATGAAGGTGTAACTCTAAACTGTAAAAGATATTGCTTCCGAGTAATTGATTCATAGTCAATCGGGATAATAAATTTTATGTTTAGGGGAATAAATTTACTTAAACGTTGAAATTAAAACCATTTGCAGTTACTACGCAATTAGGACCGCGGTTGAAGAAAAAAAGACTTTAATAAATAACGTGTTTAAGGAATCCTGGACATAATATCAGTGGAAATGATGGTTTTATGCTTCTAGAAGAAAAGGAAAGGAAGGCCTTTTTATTAGTAGCAATAATTAATGCCTCGAAGTCAGTAAAAATATGGCAAACCGAAATAATTTACGTCGCACAGTGCAAAAAGTAGAATTCAATTACATTGTCATTCTCCTAGCATTCGTATAGCTTTTCCACACAGGTTCATCTGTGAAATGTGTGAACTTTATTCTGTTTGTTCTCAAAGCATACATTATGGCTTCATGCCTTGGTTTACTTGAAATAAGCCCACCTCACTTGCTTCTAAAAAAAATTTGTCAGTTTTGAAAAACTAAAGAAAATCAGATAATGAAAGTAATTAAGAAAGGAATTATTTCTTATCATTATTGTTTTAATGTTTAAAGATTTCAACCAATATTCAGTGCCCTAGTTTTCATCTTATTCACGAAACAAGTTAACCCCATTTGATCCGGGATATTTCAAATATATTATGAAGAGGAATTGGAACTTAGCACATAGTACGTCATAAAAAGAACAAAATAGCAGCAATAAATTTTTGCTTATGTCATCACTTTCTCTTTGACGTCGTCAAAAGCCTTAAATTTGTCCAAAATACCACTATCTGCTTTAAATTTAATTACTGTGGCTCTGAAACGAATATGACAGCCAAACAATAGTTATTTAACATATTGTCCGTTTTGTATATAATTTGCATCAAAAAGCCGTCCACAATCTTGCTTTCAAATTTTCCCCGATTTTTGGGTAAAATCCGAGCAAATCGAAAAATCAAACTAAAGGTCTGAGAGGTATGGGACCTAAAAAGTGTCTAATAAATAAATAAAGTAAGTATCATAGCAGTAGATTGAAAACCGAGAATTATAGGGTAAACAAATCATTGAGTATTCAAATCTCAATTATTATTTTAACTAACCCGCAATGTTACAATACAACTAAATAAATTAACCTATGGTATTTTAAAAATATAGTTAAATCTATAACAGGATATTTACAAAACTATCTGGGAAATTTCAGGATAAAAATCCAGATATGTATAGACCTTGACGATTCGAATATAATAACTTCTGAACAAGTCCAATTTCAATGAACGAAGTAGTTCATTGTTTATTAATTCAGGAATAAATACATTTTAGCATTTGAATATTTCAGTTTTTACGCCTTCAAAATTTACTCTCTTGTAAGAAGATTTTTTGAAAATGCTGATGGTGGATGTTTTGATAACAGGTGATCTAAAAAAGAAAAAACGTTTCAAAAATGTGAAACAAGAATACAATTTTACCATAAACTGAATTAACACCAGGTTACTTTATTATTGTCTCTTTACCTCTTTGATTTAACAAGTCAAATTTTTGGATTTCATAAATCGATGGCCCTTTTCGTGAGACAATTTAAAAGAGGGCAATAAGATTTTTTTTAAGGAAATTGTGATTTCCCGCCAAACAGGAACAAATTTTAAAACTGTTTTTTGGAAAGTTTTCGAGAATAGTGGTATACATTTTCAGATTGTAAAAACTACAGGATTTTTTTGTAAAGGGGTTAGAGATTTTTAAAAATCGAGAATTTTCTAACAAATCTTAGAAAAATATTTTTGAATACTTTGGGGGAGTTTAAGAAAGTTTTTCAAGAAAATTAGGCACTCAGGAAGGACTGATAATTAGCCTGTAACATGATAGTTAGCCGATGCAGAATAACTATATCGTTTGAGTAGCTAATTATGCTGTACGTACGTACAGTTAATTAGCTGCTCAAGCGGTTAATTATACGGTAGAGATCTTTTCTACTTAAATTTCTACACCTGTCTTCGTTATCGATCTCTCCATAGCCATCTATATAGTTCCACCTAATGTACTGCTTTAATGAAAACTAAAACAAGAACAAGAAACGAAACAAGATATTAGTTTTACTGTATAATTACCTAGAGCAGCTAATTAGCCGTATGTCGTATCATTAAACAACGCACTATTCCATATTCAAGAAAAAACATAGAAAAGACATAGTCAGTTGTGAAGAACATAAAAAAGCCTTTTGCATCGGCTAACTATTCTGTTACAGGCTAACTATCAGTTCACTGTGGCTGTTGCGTGCCAGCAACAATACACTTTTGTCAAGCTTCTGTGACGAATATATTTTTATCCGGTAGAAGTAGTCATACAAAGGAAGTTTTTTTTAGCTCACTTTTTCCCCAAAGTGGAGGGCTTGGGTGTCCAGCCCTCGTGTAAATTATGCAACGCAGGACAAAGATTTTTTGTTCCTGGCTCCTTAGGAAAAAAGGCGCTCTAATCAAAGCAAAATGATCGTTAAATTGACAGAGATTAAAATGAAGCATCATCATTGACTTTTGAGAAAATAGAAATTTCTGAGGGTAAATGTTTTGGCCTGGACACAAACAACTAGGCAGAGTCCGCACTCTGTGCTGTATCTATCTATCTATAATAAGGGATCTTAAGGGTTCCATTTTATCTTTGTCACTTCCAGAAAATGGCCGATAAGACGCGTTTAATATAACAAAAACTGCACTATAACGCAACATCAGTCTCCACATAACAGAAGCTTTAAAAAAATTACCAGACGCGAATGTTAAAACCAGGATGCTTTATACTCCTTAGATTTTAAATATTATTATAGTGTCACTTAGCAACATGTAACTGTATAACATTGAAGTTATTCTCTCACCTTTTTTATCAATGTGATATTGAAAAGTAATGAAATGTTTTATTCATATCAATTGAGATGTGTGGAGAACTGAATTACAAATTGATCAATCATCCAATGGTAAGTAAATCAACAAACGATTTCATCTTGTTAAACTCAACTACTTCCTTTGCCGAAGGTACGTTCCATGCTCATGAATTATTCAAGTAACTGTTATGAGAAGAAACAAGCTCGTTTTTTCATCATGAAATGACAGAAATAAAAATCAAGAACACATATTTTTTTTGGTAGTAAAATGAAATGAGAAATGAGTAAAAAAAATGGATAGACCCTGTAATTCTAACCAAGCACCTCTAGATTCTCGTCGCGTGTCACGAGTTTTATCAGAGATGCACGAGTATGAGCACAGAACACGCAAAGAATTAATAGCAAGCATCAAAGAGCAGGCCAAAGAACTCGGTTTCTTCTTCACTTTATTTCTTGTTTATGTTTTATTCGGAGCGATTGTGTTCTTTTATGTTGAAGAATGCTCTGGAGCGTCAATGGCACAGGATGGAAGCACACCATCTCTAGAAGACACAGAAACTGCTGTTAAGTTCAAAAATTTGACTAGTACTTGTAACACCTTGTATTACATATTGCAAAATCAATCACACACGGATCAAAAGAACATAACACAGTTCATAGCTGAATGCAAGCCAATAGTACAATCGAGTGCTTCTCCTTTTATAACGAAAGGCTACACCACTTCTTGTAAAGTAGATGAATTCCAAATGCTCAAATATGCTGAATATTGCATTTTTACGTTATTAACTGTCGGTAAGTATGTCTGTATTGCTATGTTTTGATGTTAGTTCAAAACTTTATCATTTCTCGTTGGCTTACTGAACACAAATGGAAAATAATCTCCCATTAAAGGAGGTTAAAGGTTAAAAAACATCATAAGGTTAACATTGTGTTACATGACGAATTCCTATTCAGCCAGGCAATGTTTTTTTAACAATATTAAAACGGTGCTATGGACAGTAAAACATGGGTAATGGCAAAGTGTAATGATATGTGTAGGTTTGTCTGACTTAAAACTGATTCGTTTTATCCGTTATGGATATTCCCATTCCATCCAAGTGTGTTCGTATAACGACATTTACCTTTAGGTTACGGTAACACGACACCTGTCACCATCATTGGTAGATACATCATGATCATGTATGCGATATTTGGTGTACCTATTGCAGTATCAATGTACAGTGTAGCCGGGAAACTTTTAGTACAGATTTTTACTTTTTTGGTGCGATTTTCTGAGCATAAAATCCTCGGACGACCATCATGTGAAAAAACCCTTCAAGTGAAAGTTCTGCTCGTCAGTATCTTTACAATGATCGCTATCATGCTACTGGGAAGTTCCATCGCCATGAGAGATGACATGGAAAATTGGACTTTTAGTACAAGCATATATTTTTGGTTCGTAAGTTTGACCACGATTGGATACGGGGATATCCACTTTAATCGGTTGAAACATTTGGAATCGATACACTTTCTTTTGATTTCGGCTGGAAATCTGCTATTTGGTTTAGGAATTTCTGCAGCAATTATCGAATCCTTTGCATTGGCGTTAGAAAAACGAGAAGATCTCGTTTTAAATGACGATGGCGAGACTGAAGATGCACAGGATGAAATGGAAAACGTGGAAACCAGTGTTTCAAGTGAAAACATGGTAGATAATAGTACCATGATTACCCTGGTGACGGCAATCGATTCAGAAGATACATTTGAAAGTCATATGCAAGACGATGATGAAATTGATGAAATTATAGAAAATCAGTATGCAAGACTTGCGGAGGAGGGTGCCAGTAAAGAAAATATGAGTGACAAGATATCTGACGAAAGGAACATAACAAGGAAGAGGGTTTCTTGGAAGGATGAATATAACAAAGAGCTTCCCTCATCGAGAAATGAAGATACTACTATTGAAGAATTTTATCCATCTAAGGAATAAAGGGATAGATGATGATAACATAGACATTTGCGATTGCAGTATCTTTTGAAAATGCAATGTGCAGTAATCTGAAATTATTGGGAGCTAAAACATAACATAAATCTGGTAAATATCGAATCATAAGTTAAACATAGCCTTTTAAATACTTTTAGCACTGTCGCAAAAGTAACATATGCTTTAGCTAAAAAGTCTGTTATATTTTATATAGAATTAAAGCCTCGTTTGGAGAAGTGAACCTTAGGCTAACTAAGAAATTTGTTGTAATCCAGCTAGCATTGTAACATTTGCAAAGACACTATACATAGTTGCACTGGAATGAATTAAAAAAATCATCTTTATGCAGATAAATTGAATTGGGTAGTGTATATATTTATGGAAAGCAATAACTATAACAAGAGCGTTTTTCCTGCAGACTACAAAGGGATGGTACTTTTGTAATTTTACATAGCGATACTCTTTCGTAAGAAATGAGATTTAGCATATGTTAAATTATATTCGCAGATGTTGTAAACCTCGTTCCCAGGGCAGAACACTCCTAGGGACGAGGTTGAGATGTCATAGTACAGCACAACAAAAAGGCTTTATTTTAGGGGGAAAGTGGAGATGGAAGTAGAAGCATTGTCCCATACAGCATTAAAAAATTCAAACACATTGTCGGCATGTAAAAACAATGAAACATGTTAAATAAGATCATCGGTATGCATGATGCCAAAAATCTGATTCTAATGATTCGATTGGTCCACATCTCATTTTAAGGGGACATGACAATTTGTTGCGGAAGCCATTAAATAAATTGGTAAACAAAACAATGTAAACAAACAAAAAACGAACATGTACGGCGCGAACATGTTTTTGTGAATTAACACTATAGTTCAAATAGAATGTTTCGAATTAAAAAAAAAACAGCTTTAAAAATATAACCACTAAAAAACTTTTCCATTTTTGTGCAATATAAAATGCCAAGACCTTGGACGTGGCCTTGTTTCTGGGCTTCTTTTGCCTAGAGCTGGTATAACAACAGTTAAATTCATTCTAAATGAAAAGTATAATGCCCTGGGAATAAGGTTCATTACCTCGTAAGCTCGATTCCCACTTTTTTTCCCCGGCCTTTGTATTCCAACATTAAAACCATACAGTGACGCTAATATAAATTCTTAATTTGTTTTAAACTAAATATTTAAAATGAGGTTTTAAATTCTGACCGCAGCAGACGTGGAATTGCAACAACAACAAAAAACGAAAAAAAAAACAGCATACCGTAAAATGCCGTAATCAAGCGCAGCGCTTATCAGCGGTGATAGTAAGACGTTGGTGCGCTTATCCACGGGTGCGCTTATTATCGAGTATAAAAAGTGCAAGGGAAAGCGAGAGAATAATTTTTTGAAAGAATAATTTTTTCTAACGATGTGTATTGTCCCATAAAGTTCATATAAAGTACAAAGTAAAATTGCTCTGTATGCTCTAAAATGTCTCTTCTCCTTTATCTTCGTCAGTTGTTGAATCATCAGAAATATCCGAATATCACTTACATGTTATTGTGTTGCTGAAATAAAATCGAGAGTTAAAAGACACCATATTTAAGCCTTTTCCGTGAATGAAAACTTGATATGTCTCAGAGATGACATTCACACCAACAATGCTATTATAGTTATGGAAAAGAACGACAAGAAACAGAAGAAAGGTTTGTATTGTGAAACAGGTAGAATGATGAAAAAGTGGCGAAATTTATGGATGGAAGCAGTCATTACTGGTGAAAAGCTTTGTGCCCCTAAAGGCACTTAGGCTCCTGGATGAGGAATTAAATTTCCGTGTACATATTACATATATGCTGCAAAAAATTCAAAAAACTATATTCGTAACAAAATTAAAGAAGAAGAAAAAAATGTTGTATTTTAAGTGAAACAAAACCTTATTTTTTTCAATTTAATTGTTTTCGATATCTCCTTCCTCTAAAGGCGCTTATGTAAAGGTGCGCTTATAAACGGTAATAAAAATTTGAGTATAATTTGGTGTGCTTACGGATGCGCTTGATTACGGCATTTTACGCTATATGATTAGGTGTTAACTCTATTTTGTCAGGGAAGGCAGATTCCGCCCCTCTCCACCCTTCCGGATTTTGGTGCATGTTTATGATACTTTCTGAGTTTTCATATAAAACTACTAGAGACATAGATGCCAATTTCTAGGTCCCATATCTCTGATGAACTTTAGTTATTGGTCATTACTCGAAACTATCCCTTTAATCTTTTATGAAATCCTTAAGCTAGTATAGAGATGGAATATAAACACACTTTTCCAAAAACCGCGGTCAAACTCTCATAAAAAATATCATTCAGAATTTTGCTTGTGACGTCACAACTTTTCATCACGCTCCATTGCATAAAATACCGTTGATCATCAGCAAAAATCCACTGATCATCAACGCATGCGCAATAAAAATGTATCCAATACATAGGTGTAATCTTCGGACTAGCGTTGAAATCTATATATAAATGAGCTGGTTTAAAACACAGGACATGTGCAACGAGGCTGTTGAAAGGGACCCCTGATGCTCAAGGATATACCATATCAGTTTAAAACGCAGGACATGTGCAACGAAGCTGTTGAAAAAGATCCCGGGATGATCAGGCACGTGCCGGATCATATAAAAACGCAGGACATGTGCAATAAGGCCGTTGAAAAGTATCCCCACATGCTAAGGCATGTCCCGGATAGGTTCAAGACGCAAGACATGTGCAACAGCCTCGTTGCAAGGTTTTCCCACCTATCCAAATATGTGCCGGATCGGTTCAAGACGCAAGACATATGTAATATATTTACCAGCGAGGTACATGCCGTGATGTTCAAAACGCGAAACATGTGTAATGAGGCTGTTGAAAGGGAGCCCCTGATGCTCAAGTATGTGGCGAATCGGTTCAAAACGCGAGGCATGTGCAAAGGGGCCATCGAAAAATATCCCCGGGCGTTCCAGTATGTGCCGGATTGGTTCAAGACGCAAGGCATGTGTAATGAGGTTGTTGAAAGGTATCCCCCTGCACTCAGACATGTACCAGATCAACTCAAGACACAGGACATGTGTAATGGGGCTGTTGGGGATGATCCCCGCGTGCTCGAGGATGTGCCGGATCAATTCAAGACTTGGGGCATGTGCAACGGGGCTGTTGAAAGGTATCCCGAAATGCTCAAGCATGTCCCTAAAAGGTTCAATATGTAGGTGAAATTCATATGTCATCTTACAACCCCTCGGGGCTATAGGATGAAATAAAAAATACTACTAATAAATGTGCATTAGCTGCTAGAGAAAATTTGATATATTTGGAATCGTCGTCATCATGACCTTCGCGACCGGCGTCGGTCTCTCCCTACCACTAATGGCCCTAACCCTGGTACAAGAAGCAGAGAAGAAGGAGAAGGAACGAAGAATTAAATACCTATGGGATCGCTTTAATGCCCGAGAAATAAATGAATGAAGAACAATGTAAGGACTGTGAACGTATGCTGGATGAATATGACAGATGTACATGCGGGCGAAGGCTCATGGTAAATGGTAAATTGTTATGTTGGCGGTGCTATCAGGAATATATCATATATAACGGGGGCGGCTGCGTATGCAATTCTCTAAAGTCTTTTGAATTACAATAAAACAAGATGCTACAATTTGAGAAAGAGCTTGTCAACCCTAAAATTTTCTACAACTTTGCCGCTACCTTTACAGGCATTAATGATATCAATGTGGACTGCCTGACAGTGTCAGATCCAATACCTGCCAACGGGGGCAAGGATCAGCGGTACATCATAGGGTACCATACACAAGACCTCGTGGTAGCACTCAGGGTAAAAACACCCAAAATATGGTCCCCGAATGGAGTGACCCGGTACAATGCCAATGCCGTACCAGCAATGAGTCTTGATTTTGAAGAGTACCCCGACTGGGTTGCGAAGTATCGTCAAATATGGAGCAAAATCGAAGAGTTGATATCTGAGCAATTGACGACAGAGCCCGTGAAAAAGGACCGTTACGTGAACGCCAAGCTCAAATATTACAAAGACGCGATCACAACCAAATTCCATGGTATGCCGGTACCCTATGATGAGCCATGTCAAGTCAGTGCAATCATGGCCATTTCATCGGTGTATGTGCAGGGCAAAAACCATTATCCTCAGGTACATATTGTGGAATGCCGGTATAGGGACTTGAAAAAAGAATGGCTGCCGAATGAGGATTAAAAAAAAACCCATATATTTTATAGGTCATACAGGACCTATAAAATATGTATAAAATTATGGCCTATACTCAGGTGGAGGGTCTACATAGCGCTTGCATACTGCGCAGATTGTACGTTTTTTAAAAACTCTTCCCTACCCTCTTGCCTCCCCCTAGCAACTAGCTTGGCACGCTCCTGTTCATTGATGGAGTCAACAATGCGATTGAACCGCTGCCTCATCTGTTCCTTAAGTACCATATACTTTTGCTTCTCTTGCATAATCAGACTAAACTCATACTTATCAATCTCCCCATTTTCTACAGCCCTTGAGATTAGATCAACGATTGAGTTCAATTTAGCCTCGGCGATCAGCCTTATATTCTCATGCTTTTTCGATTTAACACCCAGCCTTTTTCCAGCAGTTCTCAGACCCGCCTGCCCTACCCCTACAGCCACGGTCAGGCCACCCATTGCCACGGCTAGCGGTACACCCATTCCGGATAACAGGGTACCAATACCGATCCCGGACGTGATCACGCTTATACCTAACAGACCATGGTCACAGTAGCGTACCCAGGTCCCATGCATCTTAAACTTTCTCATCTCATTAAGTCTATAATTTTGGCTTTCCTCCGGCATATCGGCACTTTATGCAGGTGCACTTGGTAAATTTGGGTACAGCTTGGTTATATCAGCCATTTATTTATTCTATGAGAAGGCACATCGTTATCCCAGTGAACGAAACGTTTTTGTCGTGGTGGAATTCGTCTGTCAGCATAAACTCCAAACGATCCGTGGACCCCTTCAGGGGCATGTAAATTGGGGTCTCAAAACTCCATGTAAGCATATCCCCCCAAGCATTTAATTCCTTGGTGGGTAACAAAGCGAGAATTTTAGACTTTTTGCCATCCAGCAGGGCATCACAATCGTCCAGCTGGGGGCAAACGAGTCGTAGCCGAATGTAGACGTCGGTCTTATGGAAGGCATCATAATCACCCTTCATATAGTATTTTTTACTAGGATTGTAGGGTAGGCCCAAGAACTCCTGCAGTTGTCGATGAATCACCACCGTGTACCCGTCAGTGACACGGAGCCTACAGAGTCCATTTTTCAGGACAAACAGTTTTATCCTGTCCTGTGCCTGACTGTTCACGATAGCCGCCAAGTTCTCGATCCTGTATAGGCCGTTCATAATTTCGATCCTAATTTCTCTCTGATCAGGCCCCATCTTACGTATGACGAGCTCATTATTGCTGTAAAGGTTCAGCCATACGGACCTGATGCTTATCGATTTCAAGGCAATTCTAGTGTCCTGTCCCAGGTAGTCCTCAAATATGGTAGGTTTAAGGATGTCAGTGATGTAGAGTTGCTTCATCTTTGTTTTAAAACAAAGATGAACATATATTCATACAACCCCAAGGTAAAGTACAATTCCAACAGGGGAGAATGGCCACTTGGTGTAACCAACTTGGAGCATCAGGACCTGTATGTATCGACGGAGTCACACATTTCTGTGGCATTCTCCGAGTTTACCAAATACCCCATCAAGGTTACAACAACCTACCTGAACGACCCTGTCATTCAGGGCTGGACAAGAAGACAAGCCCTGGACTACTGGAATATTCAGGTGAACTTTGCAACCCATTGCGCAAGCACTGCACTAGGTATATCCGCTAAGCACCTAACAGGCTCCGTACCACTTGTAAACTCCATATTCAAATTCCATGTATACTATCATATACGTCGTATCCTGGCAAGGATGAAGGTACCCATGTCTTTTAACGATGGGTTTTCACAGTACAAAAACCCCTACTCAACCTCCGGGTATGCGCAGGTATGTAGAGAGTACGGTGCGGACCCTAACGGTCTATACAAGACCAAATCAGTAAGTGCATCATTGACTAACGGTTCATGGTGGCCACAAGTTGAGGGTGATTGGACCAAATTCATCATCCCAACAAGTCAGGGCTTGACGTCGGAAGGCCTGACCAAACTAAGCGAAAGTATCCGGGCTTACGTGGTCTTGTTACTTGGATCGCAGGCAGGTGCCAAGGCATCCCTACTTGGGTCTGGTGCAGATAATTACACAGCAAGGCAGATTTTGATGCAGAAATTCGAAGCTATGGTGCAGCGTCAGGAAAATGTGGGGCATGATATCACGGAATTCCAGAAGGTGTTGCAATATGCCCGGACTTCAGTGAATTTTGATGTCATGCCCAGCGTGTACATGTTGCCCTCGGACATGAATTTACGTATAGGTAAGAGTGAGGGGTATAACAATAATATTTTGATCGCACCCGCCAATGTAAATGTGGGGGTCCAGGTTGATGTAAATAACAAACCTATTGCTAGGGGTGCGGTAGCCGCACCCCTCAAGCATACTATCAAAATACCTATACATACCACACCTCCAAAGCATACTACACCTCCCAGGCATGCTATCAAAATACCTATACATACCACACCCCTTAGGCATACCGAGCATACCATCAAACATGTTACGCCTCCTATACATCCTCCCGAACAACCCCGACAAAACCAACATGAGGATACCAAGGCCGCATTAATCACGACAGGGGTAGGAATCACCATTGCCTGTATATGGCTTAAGAATAACTAATATTAGACCCCCCTAACATAGAACACGGCAAACCCGGTAGCGGCCGCGATGGCCATGTACAGATGCTTGGCTGCGTATTCAACAACAGTTGCCGCTACCCTCAAAAAGAATGAGACTATGGTACCCATAATCCCCGGCAATGCAACACCTGCCTTACCTGCTAGGTATTTCAGGAACTTTCCGAGCCTTTCAAGCTGCTTCTCCACAAATCCCTTCCCTGCGGCACTTCCTCCCGCAGCACCCGCCGCGGCACCCCCTCCCTTAGCCGCAAGTACGATGGTGCTTATTAATAGACCAATGGCGGAGACTATGCTCGCTATGGTTATACCCTGCTCCCTGAAGAGGATCTTTAGCTTCTCCAGCAAAGACGTGTCATCTCCAGCAATTTTCATCAACGTTTCCTTGATGATCCTCAGCTGGCTGTAAATTTCCGAGGAAAGTAGGCTACGTGCATTCTGCGTGGCCTCTTTTTTATCATTCAATTCTTCGATCTTATCAATAAGATTTCCTATTTCTATATCAATTTTAGCCTTTTGCTCCTCGGTTGCCCCGGCCTTCTTCCCCTTAAGTTTTTTTTTATCTCACCCTTTGCCTTGTCAATCTCGCTATTAAACGAAATGATCTTACTTGCCAGGCTTTTCAGGTTACCTCTTATAGTTTGGAGCTCGAGGTTAAGCCCCCTTCTTTCACGTTCAGTGATTTCATCAGTGCCGCCAAATGAAGTTTCTTCCATAAAGCTCTCCGTGGCATCCACAAATTCCTCTATCGATTCCATCGAAATGATATCATCGGCCATATCCTTCCTCACAATGTCATCAACCTTTTGCCCATGTGCCTGGGCCGCTGCCTTGCACATGTTGGGTGTAGTAACATAGTCGGGAAAGCCTAGGGCCCGCACGAGATCTGCCTTCAATCTCTTGATCATCTCCCCGGTAGCTCGCAACCCACCCTTATCTTTTGTAATTAATGCCGTAAGCTCTATATCGTTGAAAAAAAGACGTTTCCCCTCCAGCCTAAACTCGTCGTAGCGTATCGCAATAGGCTTCCCCAACCTCTCCTCAAAACGTTTGTAGAGGTCGTTGACCCTATCCTCTAGCAATTTTTTCCAGGAGATCCCCTGGAGCACCTTGTTATTCTCCTTGGGTTGAAGGCCCCGGTGTTGATGGGAGTTTTGGCGTTCCAGGGAGTTTTGACGTAGTATCATCGGGTTTATCATCCCTCCCACCCTCCTCATCCGGAAGATCGTGATTAAATACTGGATTAGTTGGCATTTATTTAAAGATTTTCCTTATATAATAAACATGAGTACATTCGGAACGACCCTGGATCCCTACGCAGAGACAAAGCAGCTCTTTGGTATCAAGGGACGCCGTCAAAGAGTTCAGATAAGCCACATACCAAGCACCGTTAACCAGAATGAGGACCTATACGTTGATATACCCAACATGTCTCAGAATGACGTCATATTTCCTGGAAGTCTCAAACTCCTGTTTAGCCTGGAGCTGACGGGGACCAATACGAAGCGTACCCTGGTCAGAAATATCGGTAAAAGCCTGGTGAGAAATCTGCGGGTTACCCTGGATGGCAATGAGATATAAAATATATCTGATTACAATATCCTGGCAGTGTACCGGGACTTGTGGCTGCCCAAATTCGGGAAAACAACCTCCTTTTAGAAGGCATCAACCCCAACAATGGTACAATCAGAGCCCTGCAGGTCAAGGCTACTGAGTACGTCGGTACGGATGAGGAAAAAGCCATCGTTGCGGCGTATAGCAACACCTTCTGCACCCCATTGGGCAAAATGTTTGAGTTAACGAGGGATTTACCATTTTATCCGGCTGAGCTAAATGACAGATTGCAGTTCGTTCTGCATTTCGCACAGCACAGCGACGTCATCAAAGATACAAGGACAGACAGCCGTGGGATCTGCGGCAGCCAAGGCAGCAGATGCTGCGTACAAGATCACCAATATCAAGCTAGAGTTTGACAAGATCACCCATGAAGGTCTCGCAAGTGCCATGATGTCAAGGTATAATCGTCTCGCTTTGCCCTACGAAAGGATACTAAGAAGCAAGGTGGTGACCATGAAAAAGGCTGATACAAGCTACAACCTCCAAATCGATACGCCAGCAAAGAGTCTCAAGGGTGTCTTGTTACTCTTTATAGACCCTGGGAAAGTGAAGGCCTATTCCGGTGTAAATGAAGTCTTCTATAATCCCAAAATAGAGAAGATATCCATCACGGTGGAAGGTGAACCTAACGAACTGTATAGCCATGCCATGCTTCCCAAGGATCATCTGGAGCAGATTGTCAACCTCTTTGGTAGTCACGACTCGAATGTGACAATTGACCAATTCTTCAATGAACGGTATGCGTTATTCGTTGATTTCAGGGCATCTCCCGACCATACCCTACATGGTAGTGGGAGACCGCTACAGAGGCTTAGTGACGGCATTACTCTCCATATGACCAAAAAAGCCAACGGAACTGGGAATATACGCTGTTATGTGTACTTGCTGATGGATGCTCAATTAAACATTCTAGGCGGCCGTTATCATTCTGTGGAATATTAGTGACCACAATTTGTATTTGTCCTATGGGGATAAATAAAAATCAATATGGAAGAAAACAAGAGATGTCCAAATTGTAAAAAAGTGTTGGCCTTGAATGCATTTAAGGTGTTGAAAAATGGTCAAGCTACAAAGGCATGCATCAAATGCCTGGATAAAAGGAAATAGCAGCGTGCCAAAAATAAATGCCCCCATGGTAGGCGGATGGAGCAGTGTAAAGACTGTGGGGGAAATCAAATATGCCCCCATGAAAGGGTGAGGGCCTATTGTAAAGAATGTAAGGGCAGTCAGATTTGTCCCCATGAGAGACAGAGGGCTTGCTGCATAGACTGTAAGGGCAGTCAGATATGCCCCCGTGAAAAACAAAAACGGCAATGTAAGGAGTGCAAGGGGAGTCAAATCTGCCAGCATGAAAAAAGGAAAGCGCAATGCAAGGAATGCAAGGGCAGTCAGATATGTGAACATGAGAAATTGAGGTATCGCTGCAAGGAATGCAAGAAGGGCAAACATTTGGAGGGAGCCAGGAGTTGCCCAAATTGTAAAAAGAGTCTTTTACCGGATGCATTCAAGGTGGTGAAAAATGGTCAAACTACAAAGACATGCATCAAATGCCTGGATAAAAAGAAGGCGTCATGTTAACGTAACAAATGCCCCCATGAAAAACAGAGGGCCTGCTGTAAGGAATGCAAGGGCAGTCAGTTTTCTAAGCATGAAAGGATAAGATCCCGGTGTAAAGAGTGCAAGGGTAGTCAAATCTGCCAGCATGAAAAAAGGAGGGCCTATTCTAAGGAGTGCAAGGGTAGTCAGATATGCGAACATGAAAAACAGAGGGCTTCCTGCAAAGACTGCAAGGGTAGTCAGATTTGCCCTCATGAGAAATTGGGGTATCGCTGCAAGGAATGCAAGAAGGACAAACAGTCGGAATAAATACGGTTTCATTCCGTGGAGTAGACCACAATTTGTATTTGTCCCAGGGGCAAATACAAATCAATATGGAAGGAACTAAGAGCTGCTCGAGATGTAAACACTTTCTTTCTTTGGACAATTTTAGGATCAAACGTAATGGTCGAACGACAAAACAGTGCATTAAATGCCTCGATGATAACAAGGCGTCAAGGGAGCGTACAAGGTGCCATCATGAAAAGAAGAGGTATCAATGCAAGGATTGTGGGGGTGATGGTATCTGTGAGGGGCATGGTATGATAAGATCCCAGTGCAAGGAGTGTAAGGGCAGCCAGATTTGCGACCATCAAAGGTTAAAATCCACCTGTAAGGACTGCGGGGGTGTAATCTTCTGCGACCATAAAAAACGAAGGAATATATGCCTCATTTGCGACCCTCCCGGACATCTCGCCCATAATGTACGCAGTCAAACCAGCAAAGTTTTACGGGGAAACAAGGAGCTTACCTCCCAGGAGTATATCGGGTGTGATATGGCTAAGCTGCGAGCCCATATTGAGACCCAGTTTGCCGGGGGTATGACCTGGGACAATTATGGAGAGTGGCATATCGATCACAAGGTGCCAATTAAATATAAGGAAAATGGGGATGATACATCGCTTGATGATGTTGGTAGGAGATTGCACTACACCAATACGCAACCTATGTGGGCGAGTGAAAACATTGCAAAGGGCAATCGTTTCGTCTCAGAATAAATGGCTACTATCGCTGTGATCGTTGCCGGGGCGGCCATAAACGCCCTTGCATTCTCCGGAACAAATTTTCTATTTTCTAAGCTCTCGGGGCATGGGGAGGCGGAGAGGAAGAGGCATGATGAAGCAGTGGAGAAATTGAATGAGGCTCAGGCAGAGTGGATTAGGGAGAGGCAGGCAAAAATAGACTGGTTTGGTAAGCAACGTGAGATGCAAATTAAGGCCGGTAAAAGCCTTCGTGAATTGGATGACGACATGTACAAATTCTATATAGCATCAAGCAAGAAGGCCCCGCAATTGAAGGATTTTTACGCACCCTCCAAAAAACAACAAGATGGCGAACTCACATTCGTCGTTGGATCACTGCCTACAAGTATTTGTAAGAACGTTTTCTGACATATAATAAACATGTCAGAAAAACCACATATCGTTACCGAGAAGGAGGCGGAGAAATTAGGCCAAATTTACTATACCCCGGAACATCTGTGAATCGAACGGAAAGCTATCAAGCTGCTTGCGAATGAGAGCGGTTTATCTAAAAAACTAGTCACCCACTGGCTGTCCCGTCAACTCTTGTGGCTGAGACACATCAAGGGCCCAAAACATATTGATTACCCTCATTTTACCATTACGGTCCCGAACGAGATGCATCAGTTTGATCTGCTGTATATGCCCCACGATAAGCTGTATGGAAACACCTACAAGTATATTCTCACGGGTATTGACGCAGCTTCAAGGTACAAGGTAGCGAGACCCCTACGTACCAAAAAAAGCCGGCGAGGTCGCGGATATGATCAAAGACATCTACAGGGCAGGACCTTTACGATACCCTAAGATTTTTCAATGTGACAATGGCTCCGAATTCAAATCGGATGTAACGAAGTTACTAGAGGATAAGGGTGTTGTGATTAAACGGGCCACCACCAAATACCACCATACATTCACGGCCTTTGTAGAGTCGTACAACAAGGTACTTGCCGAAAGACTCTTTAGGCCACAAGATGCACAGGAGTTGGTCTCTGGGGAGTCTAGTACCATTTGGGTCAAGCATCTGTACACTAAAAGAAAAAAAAGTCTCAATAATACCAAGACTGCCATGATTGGCCTAAAACCTAACAAGGCTATTAAACTCGATGATGTCCCGCTTGCGAAAAGTCAAGAATACCCCGAAGAAAAACCCTTACCTGAGGATGGTTTGTACTTGTACCTGCTACAACCAGGAGAGGAGCATGATGATTCGAAAAGGCGCGCAACCAACGCCGTTTGGAACAAACATACTTACAGGTTGGATCGTATCGTAGCGGGTAGCCGTATTTTATACTATTTGAAGGACGGCCCTGATCGTAGCTTCGTGTCAGAAGAACTCATGCTAATTCCTGAAGATGTTCAGGTACCTCCGGATGTTATCAAAGAGTGGTAATAGCTCTTCATTTGTCATCATCATCATTCGGATCTCGCAGATAATCCAAAGGATGTAGGGTATAGAACGGGTATCCATAGACGATACCTTTGATGAAATTGGGCTCATTTTCCAAATCAATATCGACTAGACGTCTATCCGTTATCGGAAAGTTGAGCATATTGCCTATTGTTGATATATCAGCCAAATCTGATAGCTTCAAGTCCCTATCCTTGATGACCTGATAACAGAGTGCCCCATAGTTGTTCTCCATAACCGCAACGATATTGACCCTAGGCGCTCAATATCATCCTCTAAATCCTCGTCGATCTCGCTTCTTACAAATGTACCCCATGCCTTTTCGTCTGATGCTACCCTGTTTAAAAGCTCTTCGTCGGTTTTATATTCAAACCCCTCGTAGTATACCCCATCTCGATACCTAAAATTTTCCAGGCAGGTAGGACAATATCCAGTCACTGACTCTGCCTTGATACAACAGTGTAGCACGGGTACTTGTATATCGTAGTTGATTGTAAATTGATTTTTTTTTATGTATGCCTCCATCTTTTGATATTTCAATGGTTTTTAACATACAACCAAACGGGTCTAAAATGTATATTTTTCCAAAGCGTCCCTACACTTTAGAAAAATTAAACCTATTCCGCTAGCTCCAGGAGATGTTCATGCGTGTAGTGCTCGCCAAGCCTGAAATGTCTCACACGCTCGGGGTTTACCTCGATACATCCACGCTCCCTGAGCCAGTTGTAGTGTACGATGGCATTTGGTGTCTCTGCCAGTACGACAATCTCACCCCTGCGGTGGTCAACAAGTTTGTTTCTAATCTTTTGCGCCACATACCCCTGCTGGCCACAGATGGCGAGGTATGGAAAGGGGTCGTTGTTCTTCTTCTGGATCACAACCATACCGTTATCTTTTCCAGGATCTTCTAGGTAAGGCACGGCACGTTGCTGTAATGCTTCTACTTGATCCTGGAGCTCATCAAGCTTGTCCTCCAGGAAGACAATTTGATCCTCATTGGTCTCTAAATCACCCGCCATTATAGCCATGGCCGTATCTCTGTCCTCGATAGCTGCAGCAAGCCTTCGCATTTCCCTCGGTGGCACCTCTTCTACAACCCACTCCAAAAATGATTCTGCTTCGGACTGACCACATCTCAACAGAAAACAAAAGAGGCCGGGTTCAGTCAGCAAAACCGTGTCTGAATGTAGGTGGACAGATCTGTCCACCCCTTGGAGATCGGGAAAAGTGGTACCTAGCCGCATTTTATACTTCTTGGGAACATATCGCTGAATGGCTTTTACTCCCGCTCCTCGCTTATATCCCGCGGCCCTCCAAACATCGGAGGCTACGATACATTGACCTTTATCCTCGACATAAAATGATCGGACTTGTTTTCCTTGGAAATAATCAACTGCTGTAAGAGACATCCTTGTTCCATTTTCAGGTAGAATTTGGATTTTTTGTATGGTCAGTAGAGAATCTTCCAACCCCTAGGGTGTTCAAGCCCTACGTATAGGCATGCATGCTTAGATCTTTTCAATTCACCCTTGATATCATCCCAAACCGAAATCATATTCGTCTCCTCATCTATCATTTTCATATCACTCCTTTCTGAGGGATACCAGAGAAAGAGTTGCTTCTTTTGACGTCGAAGGTTCTTGGGCAAAGCCGTATACGCTTGGGTTAATAGCCACAAGCTGTGCTTGCAATGCCTACCACTGATGGCCAATTCAAGCAGGGACTGTCGACGCTTATCGAGGCCCTCGTCTGATATCATGTCGTCAACTATGAAAAGACTCTCCTCGTCTGCCAGCAGCGACGACAATTTCGCTATCCATTCAAACAGCTGATCCTTGGGGTCTATCAGGAACACGTAAGGGTCCCTCCAGAGCGAGGCCCTTTCCAAATAGGTGGTATTCCATCGTAGGGTAGGACAAAGTATCACTATGTTGTGATAGTGTTTTATATATTCATTTTCCAGTAAATTAAGGACACGTTGTGTTTTTCCGCATGACGTCGGGCCTGTAAAGATAGCCGTGTGGGGTTCCCTCACAACGTTCATTTACTAATAATATAACCACTTTTGATTATGGATTTTTGAATATACTCCGGCACAGCTTAAACATTTCAACACACCGCCGTGATTGTTCACCAAAGACCCCCGGCAGGCAGGACAGAGCTTGGTATTTTGGGTCTTATATTCAAGGGGTAGTGGAGAATATCTTAATTTGCCTACAAGGCACCGCAGTACCTTACGATATCTCTCAATTAGCAGTGCCTTTTCCTGGCTGACATCGGTTGGCGCTACGATGAGTTCGGTGTACCGAGGTATGATACCATATGTCAACAGGGTATACAAAAGTAGATAATTCTCATCCTGCTCAAGCCCTTGAATCTCTCTATCAATAGCAAGTGGATCTACCTCGTATTCGATCACAGGGTCCTTACATTTTGTACGCCGCCGCCCCTTCGCTTTATCCAGGCAGCATATTAAACTTTTTGTCCTACTATTACCCCTAATCTTGAACATGTCCAGGGTTAAGACTTTTTTGCATTTGGAACAACATTTTTTACTTTCCATTTACTATCCAGAGATTCGCCTTGTGCAATGCCCTGGCAACATCAGCAACCGTTGGAGACCTACTTGTTTCCATATATCTAAACGGAATCTTGTGGTGAATATGTAAGAACTCATAATCTTCCCAGGTCATCCCCCCAGAAAACTGGGCCTCAATGTGACCTCTACAGATAGTAATTAGCTCATACAAGGGCTGGTTGCCGGAGTGGCACTTTGTACGACGTTTGCGTGATGTCTTGCTAATATTGAGGCAATTTATGCACTGTTGATTTAGCTGACCACAAGGCTTGATCCTGAAATTGTCCAGGGTTAAGACTTTTTTGCATTTTGAGCAATCCTTACCCTCCTCCATTTTCTATTTACCCTCGGGGACAAATAGAAAATTTTACCGGGCGCTCTATTTTGGTTTTGGCACAATACTTGCGGGGATCCACTTTTTGGAGACAGCCATTTCACGACTTGCTCTCCCTGCCGCGAAGTACGCCGTCATTTTGAGGACGTCATTCATGTCCATTTTGGCAGATGGCCTTGTTATACCAAAAAATTTCTTGCCCGCCATAGCATAGGCGAACGTGAAGCTAAGGTCCACAACGGTCTCATATAGCATATCCAGGATCTCCTTCTCTTTTGGGGTAACGTTGCTTGTAGTCATTTATATTATAACATTTTAAAGAATTCAGGATGAGCCTTGCCCTTTTGTTGAGGTTCGGGGGTTGGTTTGTGGGCTCCTCCGCCATTTTTGCCACCCCTACTAAATTTATACTAGACGCCAACAGCTATCGCAAGCACGGCAAGCGTACCTACACCATAAAGGTATACATTATCCATGGACTGTACGGAACTGGTCCCAGAAGAGGCTTTGACTGCAGGCTCTACAGTACCTTCTTGTTGTTTCATTTCTTCCTTTCTTTTCTTCATCAGTGCTGCCAACTTGTGACCCTGGGCCACACGCCCCGGATGCTTTACTTGTTTTGTAATGACCCTCTCTTCTTGTTTTTGTTCTTCTTCACTCATTTTATTATACAGTCCGGGGCTCTTCTTTGGCCTCTGCCTCCGCCTCCGCCTCCTCCTGTTTCTTTTTACTTTGCCTTGCGGTGTGCCCCGCTACCAAAATTGGCGCTAGGCACCTCCCAATGGTGCAGTACACAAGGATCCCGAGATCTGTCATAGAGTCTCGGATAATAGGATCTTCTTCGATATCTCGACGTAATTCATCAACACTGTCGATATCCACTATATTTCCAATCATGCTAGCATAGAGGCCGATAACATGGGTAGACAGTGCCCTGGCCGTCTTTTCCCCCTTTTCATGGAGTTCTCGCTGAAGGTACTCAGTATGTACCTTGTCAATGGCCTCATCTGGGGCCTTGTCAACAAAGCCCTCTGTGCATTTTTTTAGGTAGAAGATATCCCTTGCCTTTACGCAGGGTTTCCTTCAGGACCTGACGCTTATCGATAGGCTTTTCAACATGTTCATATTCTGTAGAGGCTGTGTCGAATACTTGTGCGATATCGGACATCCTTTTTATTATACGTCGAAATTTTAGATAGGATAGTAGTATTATCACATAGGGTAGAAATATAGCTATATACAAACACACTTCCATTTATAGCAAGTGTGTTTCATCGACAGCGTTAGAATACGTTCTACCCGGAGATATATCGATTACCTTTCGTTTGATTATCCGAAACCCACATGGGCTGCATGTTAGTGTAGTGGAGTCTTGCAATTTGCACCTCTTCGCTAGAATATTCTCCGTTCTCCCTGTATTTTATTGGTATACTGTGATCGAACTGCCACTGTCCTCTATTCCCCCAATTCATCCCACCTCTAAACTGTGCTTGGATGTGCTTCATGAATGTTATAATATCACATCCTAGATATTCCTGGGATGATATCTCTGTATCATGATTTAGGGCATGATGAATCCTGTTCAAAATAAGCCTATACCGATAACCTAGGGGATCACATATAGGGCATTCCCGCCTTCGTTTTTGATGGGGGCACTTTGTACGTTCTATCTACGCCCTCTTTATATCAAGGCACATGATGCATAGCCTTGTTCGTTGCCCGTTACGTTGGATCACCTTGAAGTTGCATAGTGGTAAAGCCTGCTTACACTGTGTGCATTTCCTGGTCCCCTCCATAATGTTCTTGTTTTGTAAAGTACTACCTTTACAAAACTTTGGACAGCTTTTGGAAAACCTCGTCATTCAAAAATGTTTAAAAAGCAAGCGGGGAGGTATGTATCCCGTCATCGTGTACAACTCTTTTATCGTAAAAGGCCGAGAGCCCGAGCTTGTTTTGTTCGTACGTGATCATACCCTGCTCATGTACCCGAAAACCTACGTTTTTGGCCATGTCTAAACCACCCCTCAGAGCACTCAGGTATCTACTCCAGGTCACGGCATTTTGCCTCTTTGACATGCCCTTGCACGAAAATTTCGTACCTTCTTTACCCTCCACAAAATAACACTTGGCTGTCAGGGCAATCATCCGAAACCCAATAAATTCCGCTTTAAATAGCCCTCCTGTTCGACTCGAGTATTTATCGGTGACAAGCCAGTTTTTTACATCCTTATCGTAAGTGTCAAGCAGTTTGGGACGAACGACATCCCGCAGCCCTTCCCCATATATGGCAAAATACGCACTGTCGGTGTCCATGTAAATATACTCAAAGTCCCGACGATCCACGTACTTGTCCAGAAAATCGTAGTAAAATTCGAGCATGCGCAACTTCGCGAGTTGATACACCACGATACCACATTGGTAGGCTCTATCGATAGTACACTTGTGCTTGCCCCTTCTTACCTCATACGCATCCCCAATCTCTTCAAGGTCCTCGAGGTACGGGCTTCGCAGGGCTGCCTCAACCTCCTTTTCATTGCGTGTGAATGTTGTGTTTGCGTGCCTCGCTAGGTCCTCAATCATTTTGCCGTAGAAGCTGTTACCTTTCAACTTGGCCGTATCTCCCGCAATACGTTTATCGGGGTCCTTATCGGCTTGTCGTCGTGCATCGGCAATCTCTTCAGGGAACCATTCAAAGGGCCTACCCCTAGCATACTTGAGGAACTGGTAAAAGGCAGTCATTTTCAACCCATGATCGAGGTACCATTTTAGCACAGGGGTATATAGTAGAATCTTTTCAGCCTTTAGCAACCCCAAAAGCTTACGCGTACCTGGAACACGCTTGCGGCCCGTACTTTTCAGGTACTCGTGCATATGCTCGGGGATTTGATCGTCGGGTATCTCCTTCACAACAAACAGTGGAGCCATTTCGCTGAATTTGTCACGCAGATCCTCAGGTACTTCGATATCAACCTGGGCAAATCCAAACAACGATGCATCTAGTACACCTCGCGCTAGTATCTCTAAGTTATGTGCTGATGTCGGTGTAGCGACCTTGATCAGCTTTTCCTTCCCACAAGGAAAATCCTGCATCAAGGTACTCGGATAAAGCATGTTTGCATCATACCCTAGGATGGTCTTGCATTTGTGGGGTTCCTTATACACGTTAGATCTTATGCCCGTCACGTCTCGTTCATGGTACCTACAGAATACGATAGCGGGGCCACCCACCATCCCCGTCCGTAAGAGCTCGTAGGCCTCATTCCTAGTACATTTTTCACAGGTTTTCCGTATCTTCTTGCAGGCCTTACAGGTCTTGGTGTAGCAAGATTCCTTACACCTATGCCTACATGGGTCTCCCGAGGCGTATAGCTCTAACTTTGGGTTCAGCCGTAGGGACTTGTTCAATACGTAGCGCATCGACACGCCTGGAATACTGACCGCGTCCTTCAAAATATCTATCTCGTCATCGTAATACTGCAACCTCGTCTTGTCCACGGCTTCAATGAACGGTTCCACATCAGCTAGGTTGTACTCACGTAACCAGTCCATCATGGTGACGCAGCCTCGCCTGTAAAACTCGGCGCAGAATGTCTCGTATTTTTCGCGAGATAGTGTGTTTTTCCCACTTAGCCGGCTATAAAAATCCTCGTGCGCGACAGGTCCAACATGGCTCAACTTGCCGTGGCAAGTCAACCATTCATAAGGAAACAAGAGCTTTTGCAGCTTACATTCCAACGACTTGCACCAACCATCATAGCTTAGACCAGGAGCAAGGAAATTTTTTATATCTAAAAATTTAAACCTCGAGGTGGTGAGGAACATTTAGTCGTTATCTTTTTTTGCCACCTTGATCTTATCGCCCTGCGCGATCTCTTCGACAAAATACCGCTTAATCAGGTTGATGTCGTACTTGCCAGAATTAAACCCGATTACAGATACTTGGCCTACCCACTCTTTCCACAACTCCTGGTTCTTTTTGGAGAGCATGTCAAAGTCGTCAGGCTTTGGGTACATTCTCTCGACCTCCTTCACAATCAGGGCATGCCTCTTTTCCAGCTGCCCCACAAACTGTTTGACCAAGACCTTGGGATTCTCGTGCTCGATGAACGTCGGGTCCCCATTCAAACTATCGGCAATACCCATGTACAGGTGCTTGACCGCATATTCTAAGACCTTTGTTGTTTTTGAAAAAAATGAAGAAATTACCATACCAGGGATACCAGGTAGCGCGGCACCTACCTTCGACGCTAGGTATTTAAGAAATCCCCCCAATTTTTCTAATTGCTCCCCAATAAACTTTTTAACCAAAACCCAAAATGTCGGGTATTTTTCAGGCTATCAGCAATAGCCACGCTTACGGGAATGTGTCGAGAAATATATGTCAAATCAGAGGTTTGTTGATAATTTAAGATATAGTGGGGATATGGCCTAAACTCCTTCTTAAAATACCTCCTGATTTTGGGTGGTTTTTCACATTCCCAGGCTGTGACGAGGTTGTACCCCTGTTCCCGTATCATCCTTTCCCTAGACTGGGTTGCAGCGTAATGGGCTTTTTCCGCGTCGGTTCTCTCGGACAGGCAGGGACATCCGTGCCACTTACAACCGTGGTACTCATAAACGGTTTTTGTGATGGGTTCATAACCATCAACTTTCCACTCCTTTTTGCCCTCACGGATAACGCGTTCACCACCATGACCACATAGGGCATGATGAATATGTCTTCCGGTTTGTTTTGACATGTATTCTACCCATCTTAAGGCATCATAGCTAAAACCCTCATCGTAAAAGACTTTCTCGGCCCTGCCCGGCATACGTTTGACCTTCCCCCCTTTGCAAATGATTGTCGTCTTGACACCCTCGCATTCATTCTTCTAATGCCGCGTAAGGGAAAAGGCGTAATTAAACTTCTGTTTACATACCTCGCATTCCCAGTGTTGGGTCAGCACATCTAATTCCTTGATGTAAAAACAGTGCCCGTCCAGCATACCAAGATTGATGCCATCTAAACCCTTTTTGTACTGCTTTTGACCATAGACGAGTCGCCATGGTGCTTTCTCAGAGTTTAATTTGGGCTCAAAGACTCTGATGTTGATCTTGAATTGTTTGGCAACGCCCTCCAGATCCACCAGCCTCGTGGGTCGCACATCTTTACGCTTTAGCTTGGGGTCCCCATAGTACTTTCGAGCTAACGCGAGAGCTGTTTTCGTTAGACGTTCTGTTCCTGGTGCTACGTTGGCCCTCTCCATCACACCTAAGCATCTCCAGAAACATAGGTTGTCTGTTCGTTCTTTTCCCCCGTCCATGGCGTAGATGCACCTCTTTTTTCGCAGCCAGCCCGGGAGAGGGCCGCATCCCAAGAGGGGCTCACGCGTGCTTATTACCTTAATCTGTACGTGATCGAAGATAATTTTGCCTTCATACGCTCCAGGGGTCTCGGTGGTTCTAACAAGTGGTAAATAAGCCCTGGTCCAGAATTCGTGATCCTCCAGATCGAGGCGCTTCATCTCGCATTCTTCTACGAACGCTTCGATTTCGGCGATGCTTGATAGTGACCTGGAGCTCTTAGTTTTGTGGTAATCAGACACATCGCCCCCACCCTTGTAAATATCACAGCTGAAGCTGTACACAACCTTAACGCGCATTTCTATGTGGGTTTCAATTTTTCGCATGATCGCGTCCCTTTGGGGTTGATTTAGATACTTGTTAAACCTCCATGTCTTGATCCTATTTCCGTCTTCCAGCATCTGTATATCGTCCCCCTGGATGTCCTCCGTGTAGTCCTCCCTTGCCTCCTGTTCAATCTCATCGTGAAGCGTTGTACCTCCTGAAATTTGTTCCTTTGCCTTGTTGTAATATAATGCAACGGTATCCCTCACACTCTGTAGTCGATCGGCAAGAGCGTCGCGGGTTGCTGCCACTGGTGCCGACACGGTGCTATATAGTTTGCTGATGGCATTCTTAAACCAACTCATCCCTTTCTTATATACACATTTTAACAAAGTCCGAAGATTACAAAGCACTCATTTTTTTTTTTATTGCGCATGCGTTGATGATCAGTGGATTTTTGCTGATGATCAACGGTATTTTATGCAATGGAGCGTGATGAAAAGTTGTGACGTCACAAGCAAAATTCTGAATGATATTTTTTATGAGAGTTTGACCGTGGTTTTTGGAAAAGTGTGTTTATATCTCTATACTCTATACTCTATACTCTATACTAGCTCCTTATACTCGGGAAAGTATAATAATTTTGTTAGGATTACCCTTAACTCTTGAAATTCACAACACTTTTATATTCCATCCGAGGGAATCACTCTATTCACTTTGCACACGTGATTAATCCGATTTTCCGATTTTTTCGGATTTTATCCGAAAATTGGAGTCATCAGACTTTCGCCAGTCGTAATATCCCGGATATCGCTATTTCGTTCATCCGGAGCACAAAGTAGCAATTCGGCTACCATTTTGAACAAATAGGGCAATTGTTATCGAGACTAGTCCAACCTCGTTCCCAGGGCATTTTGCCTTGTTGATAAGTTGATAGCGGCGAAAAGGCCCTGGAACATGCTGGTCACATGATCGCTTATAATTTATGATAATTATACCCAAACAATAATTTATGAACAGTTCTTGCCCTGCAAAAATTTATTTCTGCCCCGCGCGGGAGTTTCATGTAAACAAGAGTACAACAAATATGGCGGTCGATTTATTTTGTGGAGTGGATAAAAAGACCAGCTAAAGTTTTGCATCAACTTTAGGGAGACTCGTTTGAGAACTATGTTAAAAAGATACTAATTTTAGTTCTACATGATATAAATCAAATATTTCTTGATAATTAAATTGATATATGTGGGGTGTTTGTCTTTCCCTGCAAAACTGCTGATAGTTAGCTAGCTAGCGTGTATACCGTCCAAATTACGTGAACATCTTAATTAATAGCTAGTAGCCATATATATCAATGTTGTTGAAGTCTTTACCCTACTTGGGTGCAAAACTAATGTTTTTAGTCAGTGTTTGATTCTATTTTTATAAATGTTTTGATGACAAGCTGGCTGTGTTCTCTTTAAATCTTACTAAATCTTATGCGGGCAAATTAGCTAAATTAAGCGTTACATTTTTAAGAAACATTTTGTTGGCTAAAAACCATGCAGCTGACTTTCATCGTGACGCGTGTTGTTTATAATGCCCAAACCTCTTACACAAATCGGCAGGCAAAATAATGCAGGCGGTAAGCCGTGTACCAGTCCATTCCAAACTTTATTTCAGGTAGAGACATCTATTGAAAATGAAATTAAAATATATATATAACTTGCATGTAGTTTAGATTTAGAACACATATACAGGACAGAAGTTTTTAACCATAATTTGACTTTCTTCACCTAAGGTCTGCATTTTTTTGCCTGTCAATTTTCTGATTTTTTCCGGGCATGCACGAATCTCTTTAAAAGATAAACATTGGAACCCATGTAGATAAGTAGGTAAATATAATGAGCTTATTTGATATACTAACCATCCCATGGGATGCACATTAAGTACTATTTACATTAGGCACTTGAATGTAACCACCTGTAGTGCACTTTTTTAGCATTGCTTGAAGAATGAAGAAAACTCTCACAAATTCGTCATATCACAAATGTTATTCCTATTTATCTCTATATACATAAGGATAGACATAAAGAATGATTTTGTATTAGCTCTACTTTCTATGTTGCAGAAGTTGAGCTATTTAAATGAGGCTGATAAAGGTTGTGTAACAAAACTTTTAAATCTGGACCAAACAAACAAGTAAGGTTTTTGATTAATTAATTGAATTAATTCTAAGGTCAATGTACCATACTGAGGTCAAAAGGTGCTGTTTTTTATTTTGGACCAGTGATTGATTATGCTCCAACGGTATATTTTCACATATCGTGGCCAAGTACAAATTGAATTTTTGGAATTAATACACTACACATATATAATAAACCAACTTTAACTTAACCCATTATTTATCCCTTTTACAAAATAAGATCTTGCAAAATATGTAAATATTAATCTGTGAAAAAAGGGTTTCTTGTCTTGGTGGCAGTTTATATATATATATAATTAAGAACAACATGGCAAAAGTTTACATTTTAAAACTGGTAGGAATAAAGTTTTTATTCTCGGGTCTTTGTTATGATAATTTTAAAAAGAAAACAAAAAACTTTTGGAAAAACTGATTTAGCTACACATTTGTTATATTTTAATTTTATAAGAGTTTGACTGTAATATTCAACTGTAGTGAACCATTTTCACTGCAGTTGATTTGCGTAGTCATTTCATTATAAAATATCAAAGGTTTTGCTACTAGGGGCAGTTTACTTAGAGTATAAAGTTGAAAAATGCAAGATACCATAAATTTTGAAGCGGAATTCAATGAAAATGTCAAGCATGTTAACCCGGATCCGAGAATAATCCCTAAATTTAGCACTACAACCTGTCATTCTTAGCTTTGATTTTAAAAAATTAATTTTGAAAAATTGTTGTGCATCTTAGAAAAATTTGTGTGCAACATTAGAGTACCCAGATTTTCTCATACAATTTTTAACATGTTCTCAACAAAATCACCTTCCTGGAAAATAAATAGCCATTGAATATGTCGTTGAGTAAAGCTGCCTCAGGATGTCACGTTAGCTAGCTAGGTACCTATATATAGTACACAGTCCAGCTAGCTAGCTAGAGCTCATGAATTTTAATGGAAATAACTTCCAAAACATTTTTTAAATTAAAGGCCTTTCGCCAATATTGAACAATCAAGCTAAGCCAGATCAATAGAGTAAAGTCAGTAATATTCTGACAATTTTGCTTTTATTGACAAAAAAGTTCCTTTGATGTTGTGCCTTTTTTTCGCCCGCCATTTCTAAATCTTAAGGCGAGCGCCAAATTTGCATCTCATTATCTTTGGAATTTCAAAAATGCCCAGTATATCTGGGCATTTTTGTGTCACATGACCAGCCTGTTCCACGGTCATTGTTGGCCACTCCGTAATAACGGAGACCCTGGGGACGAGGTTGAGACTAGTCATTAGCCTGTGGAAAAATCGACGTAAAATTTTTCCACCGTACATATGTCGCATTTGCTATTTCGTGCATAAATATTTCCCGTGTCCGTAACATCAGTCATTAGCCTGTAAAAGAATTCACGGGTCGGCCAGACCTCACGTTTTTGCCTGCGTAGAATCGCTATTTCGTGCAATTTGTATCACGACATCACTCACTGTGACAGACAAAACACGGCTATTATTATTGAGACAGTACAGTAAGTAATAGACGTACCTGCTCAAGGCACAGAAATTAAAAAGATTATACTGGTATTTAAAGAGAAACACGTTTATACATAATTACTGGTTCTTTTATCCTATGTTTTATCGAATCGTTACCTTCTAAAAACAAAGAGAAACGCGCTAGAAGAGGTGATAATTGAATATAAGGTAAGTCCTGTAAGGTTTATCAAACACTGTCAAACATTGGTGCCACATTGTATCTGAAGAACGAGACAACTCAGCAGAAAGCAAGAAAACACTGCTTTTTAAAAGAATACACAGGTTTGTTTAATGTCTGGTTAGTATCAAGTGCAGGCTTGTAAGAACATGGGGAGGGGAGCAATCGCCTAAAAATAACTTAAGATTCTAAGATCAGCAATATTTGATTAAACCACAAGTAGCTACATAACGGATAATGGTAAGCTATGGTACTAAGTAAAATTGGCATCAAATTTCTCCAATTGCTTCAAAACTAATAAAAGTGAAAAATAAAAATATTTGAAAATCTTTAAACGGTTTAAATCTTCACTTTGAATTGGGTAGCTCGTCTGAGTTTAATTTCTCCAACTTTCTTCATCACATAACCTCTACAACGTACGTAGTAATGTAAAAGCAGATATAATCCTGGGACAAAATAGACATCGTCTCCACATGGTTCCCTTCTTGGCCTGCTCTACCACAAAATACTCCTTCTTCTTGATCTTCGGGAAAAGAAGTGTTGTCCCTTGTTTTCGGCCTCAGACAATAAGTACTACTACTAAAAAAGAAAGAGAGAGAGAAAAAAAGAAAGAGAGAAAGAAAGAAAGAGAGAAAGAAAGAAAGAGAGAAAGAGAGACAGATTTAGTGTCATTTCTACAAAAGTTAGATAACCCAAGAAAACTACCTTTGTTTGAAGTTATAAAAGTGGGAAAACTGATGTTAGTTATGCCTGCTACAAATGCTGTTAGGGAACGATGTTTCCAGCTTTGAACCGCATAAAAACTTACCTTCGAGCTACAACCACTGATACACGGATGAATAATTTGATGGTATTACATATTCACAAATCATACACTGATAATATGAAGTAGCAAACAAATTTATTGAAAAGAGAGAAAGTCGTTCAGGAATATTCGGATACTTCCAATAGATCATTATTATAAAAATCACTGAATGTTTTAAGGGGACTGGCAGCACATTTTAAAATGTCCAATGCGATGTAAATTTTCTAAAAAGTGCCAGCACCCTTAAAATTTCTAGTGTTCTTATTATTTTTTATATTATTGTAGTCGTGTAATGTAAATACGTATCTCTTTCTACCTTTTGGTTTCTAATGAAAAATTTTATCTAAATTTTGATGCCAATTAAACAATGCATTTTCTAAATTACTAAAATATCGAAACATTCATCGTGATTTTTAACATTGAACCATGAGATCGTTGACGTCTGGAAGAACATTTTCCGCCAATCTAGAGATGTAAAATTTGAAAATTTAGTAATTTTTCTATATTATTGCTCTGTCCCATATTTTTAAGGTTATAGGTTATAGCTAGATGAGAAAGTTAGACAACACTTATCGCCGAGATGTTGCCCACAACTTTCACTACCACACAACCTGGTCTTATTTGAGTATGAAAATAGTTATAAACGTGACAAATTGAGGAATCCGTTATCCCCCGCAAACACTGACGTAATTTTTTATTTGCACGAAAATGAGGCGAGACTTGTATCATATGTTCGCTCTGAGGGTTTGAAGCATAAATAGTTAACATAACACCTAAAGTTATGACACACATTCTGTGGATTTATCTGCATACCAACTTTGATACCAGGGTTACTTCTTTCATTAAGAAACGAAAGAAAGAAGACCTGTGAACGAAATTGTCTACATGCCTGTTTGAGTGAGACAATTATAAGCCTTGTTTACTTTTCCTTTGACATAAATAATTTGTTTTGCGTATAGAAACGGATATAGAGATGCATTATAATCAAAGAAGCTGATTGAATTTCTTTTTATCGAAAGTCAAATTATTTAAAAGCTCTCCTGCCGATTTTAATGTAATTCATTCCCTGGGTTGATGTTCTGAGTTGTCAGAAGAACAAAAATTATTTTGGTGCAAAGTTGTCCAGTTCTCACACAGTCATAGAATCAATCATGTATTTACGACACTATTTTGACGGAAAATTTAAAGCCGTTAAATCAGAATAATTTAAGGAAATCAAATGTAGAGATTTGCAACTAAATAAACATGTATTATAATAACAATAAATCAATTCAATAAGAAATTAACCCATATGTTCACACGTGTGTGTAAACTGCAGAATGCAATAAGTATCGCGCTGTCGCCGAAATGTAAACACTGACTTTTTATAAATAGCTGATCAGATTAAACGGGATGTTTTAAATCGATTTGCACTGGCACAGACAGGATATGGTAAAAACTGTTAAGTCGGCTTTGTGGAAGATTGTAAAAGATTTACAAACAAAAGACAACATAGATATAGAATTAAAGTATGACAAACAATATTCTTCTATTCCTCACCGTTATATTCAGCTGAAAGCGTCACGTCAGTAACAACTGCGGATATTTTTGGAGACAAACTGTACGTGAGCGGTGTACAAGAAGAGCGATACGATAAGATCCTGGTACTCATCAATACAAACTCAACCTCGTGTGGAGAGCAACAACTTATATAAATAGAGAAGAATGAGTTCCTTCTTGATCAAAAACTTGCTCAACTCAGATAAACTTTCAGTAAACAAGAAAACTGCTGAGCACGATGACATGCCCTATGAATTACGTGAGAGAATTTCAAACGGACCACCGCCGAGGAATGCTCATATGTCATCAAAACTTGTTGTGGCAGACATTTTGAAATATCTGAGAAGACATCATATTGTTTACAACCATCAACGATACCAAAGTAGCATGGATCTGAGTGAAACAAAGGAGATACAATCTAACTCTTGCAAATGCGATGTGTGTTCGTGCTCGGTGTGCTATGAGTGGTATATGAAGTGGGAGAAGTATTATTCTCTTCCACGACATGGCTTCTCGATACGACAATCGTGTGTCACCAGTGGTATGCATGCTTAACCCTATTTATTTTGTGGTGTTTGAGTAACTAACTTCTGTTTTATATGAGATATAAGCCAGAAATTTTTTGACTTTTACTTTTTCCCTATTGACGTCTGCAAAAAACAATGAAGTCAGCATTTTTGATGTCAAATCACTTATTCTTTTCTGCTTACTTACTGTGACAAGTTTAATAATCACATCGCAAAACTACCACCCAAAATGCCCCCTCCACCTAAAATAGGGTTAATATGATATGAATTATGGTGTGGATGTTTCTAATCTTTGGAGTTACTTTTCCCTAGCAGTATTTATTGTAAAGAAGTTCTTACCTTCAAAAAAAAAATTTGATCTGTTTACGAGATTTGTAAGGTTAATTTTTAGAATCTATCCCTCAGTTTTCATCACCACCACCACAATCATCAAGGTTATCAAAACCCTATGGACTCTATTTCCCATACCCTAGAGGACTCAACGAACCGGATTGTAATACAAACGGTTTTCGTAGAAGACACAGGACGATTTTCTCTGATGAACAGCTTCAACTGTTGGAAAGAATGTTCAGTCAAACACACTATCCCGACGTACTGATGCGCGAAAAAATTGCACAGATAATAAATTTAACAGAAGAAAAAGTCGAGGTGAGTTAATATGAAGACAAAAAAAATTAAATATTTAACAAAACCAACGAGTCAATTAGTTTGAAACACTTCCGAAATAGAATCAAATCTGTCCGAAAGATAGCCAAAAAAAGAATTTCGTGCACTGTTTACACAATTAGAAAAGTTTTGGATTGAAAAAATAGCGGTATTATAATGAAAAACCAAACAAAATTTAGGTCAAAAATAAACATAGAGAGTTTTTTTTGGTTGCGTGAGGGTAATTACTTCATTTTTGGATTGAAGACTTCTTTCACATTACGGTAAAATATTATTTGGGAGAATATTTTCCCACTTTAAGTTCTTTCTACATTCTTGACATCTTAACTCTAAATTTACTTTTTTCCCTGTTTTTAATTGGATCATACTTAACCGAACGTTATAGAATTGTTTGTTTATATTTTACCGAATGTTTTGACATTGTTTGAAAAAACAAAGTCGATTAATATTTGAAAATGAAAACAATATTTTATATCTTCAATGATAATTGTAAGATTTGACTACTTCTTATAGGCTATTGTTGAATACAATAAGAATTATAAACGCTTCAATGTGATAATCCGTTTATAGCGTAGAAATCACCAGTCGCTATCTTCTTTTTTAAGAGAGAATTTTAACTTTAAAATTTCTTTCAATATGTTACAACTTAACTAATTCTTCAGTCGGTTGATAAATAAAAACCACCGCAAAAAGGTGCTACCATTTTAATATTACAATAATTTGGAATGGCTGATTATTAAAATCAGAGGGAGAAGAGGTGTAATTTAAACATTTCGTGCAAGTTGTGTGAAAATTATTACCGTTGTTTTTCTACACGAAATTCATAGTTATCATCGATAGAGATCGAGTATGAAAAAACGAAATTAAAAAATAATTTAATAAAATACAAATTACTTTTGCTTTACCAATGACCTAAAACCGAGTCAGAAAAGATCTGGTCTTTATTTTGTTTTAAATACAGCGATAAGAAAAAAATGGTTATCGTGTGTTCATCCTCGGGGGTTTTAATCCTAGACTTTGCTCCTGAATAAGAGTCGAGCTGCTTTCATTTCCTATTTTCTGAATTCGCATTTAGGCGATAAAAATTCGATCGGTATAAATTATTCACATTTCTTTTTACTTCTTTATACTTTCCCCTCCAAACAAACAACTTTCCGCTCTCTCAAAGCACGTTTGCTATAACCAATCTTCCATCATATCATAAAAGCATACTAAATTGGCAAGTAAACTAAAATTAAAAACTACTTTTTTAGGTATGGTTCAAAAACAGACGAGCGCGGTGGAGAAAACAAAAGAAAGAAGTTCACGAGACCGAAAAATACAAACGTCAATTTTTAAAAAAATCCGATACAGGCGTTCTAAATTTGGACAGCAAAAGTACGTTATCGCCGTCATCTCCATGCAAAATATTAGCAACATTCATACCGACACGTCCGAGAAATTATGTTGGCGTGAGAAAAGACAGCGAAGATGTGACAAAAATAAACACGAACGTTTAAACTGGTTTCCAATATGTTAAATATATTATAAACTAATATTTGTATATATTTACTTCATAAAAGGATTAACGAAAATCGTTTGTTAGTTCCTATAGACCATGAACGTCTGATAGACATTGGATATATACTCCTCATTTTAAGAAGCCATTTATAATACCTATTGTGTGAACGTGACAAAACCATGTCGGCATAAGAGGAGATACATTTTAAAAAATAAACTTTAATCTATGATTCCCCATTCTCGTTTCCAGAGCTCGTAATCCTGAAGAGGGTTATCAAGAGATCTGAGGATGAGAATGAGATTCAAAGTCACTCAATCCTTCTAATTACTTTTAGGCTTAAAAAAATCACACCCTGTCAAAACATTATTTTTTAGTAACACAGATTACACGCATTTTTGTGTCGTCTTCTCGCATGTTTTCTTGCCAACCTTGTCAACAATTTCTTGGATACGATCTTGTTTTTTTTAAAGAAATTTCCGCCACGTGATTGAAACGTTCTGATATTTTGTCAATTTCCTTAAAATTTTATATGACTTACCATGGTAAAAAAAATTCATAGTTTTTCGGGGATAGCTATTTTGTTGACAGTATTATCGGAAACATAATGAGATTAACATAATGAGATTTTCTATTATTATTTTAAATCAAAACCTTCAAAACTGTCTAATTCGTTTTAATTCCACTGTATTTGTTGCAATTATTGTTTATTTATCACTTAGAGTTATTTAGATTGCATTCTCGATTAAGTCTATTTTGCAGACCAGAATATTTGTAATTCACATATTTTTAGAATTTAAAGATACCGATTACTATTATATTCTCCTAACATAAACGTGTTTATTTTTATTTTTTTGCATTTTTATCAAAGAGTCTGGTTATCTATAGGAGAGTATTGGAATATTATTACTTATATATTAACTTGGTAATAGAATTCGCGGAATATTTTACCAGATTATTACTGTTCAAAACCATTTTCTTCCAGCCATAAAGTCCAAAGATAGGTACTGATATTTGCTAATCGTATAAAATAACGTCCAGTATCATTAACGTGACCAAAATATATATTTTTTTTCATCCTAATCTGTCATATTACATTGAAGTTTATTTGTACCAGGTGTCATGCGTCAACCATTCACGGAGCCTGAGATCTTTAGTGGGGGAGGGCATAAAGGGTAAAAAAAAACATTGCTAATAGGGGTTAATACACTGTGCTAAAATGAAAGAAGCGGAGCTACCTGC
Source organism: Hydractinia echinata (assembly GCA_030067915.1). Lineage (NCBI taxonomy): Eukaryota > Metazoa > Cnidaria > Hydrozoa > Anthoathecata > Hydractiniidae > Hydractinia > Hydractinia echinata. The sequence goes on along the minus strand of JASGCC010000137.1, from coordinate 534,760 downwards.
AATTACCGATTGACTGTCACGAATAGGAGACAGAATTTTTTTAATTAGCTTTTTAAATCTGCAATTAACAGCTTTTCTTCCCTTTTTAATAACATTATCATATTTTATAAATTCAGCTGTTCCGTCTTTTTGCACGTATTAACAGTTGTTGTTTTAAAAAAGTTTGTTAGTTGCTTTAAAATGCACCTTAAACGATTAATAAATTTGACAAGACCCCTCCCCTTTCTTTTCCCTTATCCATTAATTTAATGAAGGACTGGGCGAGAATTCAGAAAGCTAAAAACGAGTCAGTTGGACGAAATATTCATTTAAAAAATTGGTGAAAATTCGGGAATTGGGGGAGGGGGTAAAGGAATGATTTCTGCGGCGAACGCTTTTTAATATTTCATGAAAGATAGAATACACCATTTGTAAATCATTTAACAGTGTTTAAAAATATCGTCGAGAAAAACCTTATAGTATGGGAATGTGTACAAGAAATGTTAGAACTTTATTTTTTCCAACAACGTTTACGTACAACATTAGGACATACTTATTACATACAAAAAATAAACAACAGGTCTTTCACACGGTTTTGTTAGTCTTGGCTTGCATTATTCTCAATTGAATGTAATACATTTTGAAACAATACTCTGGCATATATTTGCACTTTTCGTGAAGGTTTTGTGGTCGCAAGGTTTTTGATCTTACAAGCAGTGCTGTGAAATTTGCTGAAACCATTGATGCTCATGTTCGGTGCAGTTAAAACATTTATCCAAAATTAGAAAATGTTGCATGCCAAATTTGTTATGGCTTGAATGTCTTTTCACGCAGGAATAAAGTGATCTCATAACAAAAGTATACTTCATTGTTTAAAACGCGTGATTTGTTTTAATTGTCTTTCAGAAATTATGACCTCGTTAATTCGCTTATTTTTTCCTGCCTTTGATTTTCACTGCCGTTTTAATGCACCTATGTAAAAGAGTACAGAACTGATGGAGTTCCGTGTGCTACAAAAGAAACCGTTTATTATTTATAATTACGATAATGACGAAAGTATCACAACAAATATTTAGGGAGATTAAAATATCTGTCTGTGTTCTCTCGTGATGCCCCTCAGTTCTCAGTTCTTTTGATGATTCAAACTCGAAAATTTAATGACGTTATTCCCTTTGACGTCAAATTATGTTGCTAAATAATTTCCATATGGTGCCGTATTAATTAGGCGTCATAAAGCCCGCGTAATTATCTTATTCAATATGTGAGGTCGAGCACAACGCTTCAGAACGCACGATGAAAATGAAGAAAAGGAAATGAACTTGACAACCGCTAAAGTTAAACTTTTATCAAAGCGGAAGGAAAGATTGCATTTTCGTTCTTTATATCTCTTTAGCACAACAAACAGGTTTCGTAAATATACTTATACCATCGTGAATTCCACTCCTTTCGAATATTTTATCTTGTTAACTGTTATAACAAGTTGCATTTTACTTGTGGCGCAAGGTCCAAATCATTCTACAACAAACCTAAATGACCCGTATATCATTAGCAACCTTGTTTTAAATGGTATCTTTGCCGTGGAAGCAATTTTAAAAATAATAGCCTATGGATTTGTGCTTCACAGAGATGCATATCTTCGGAGCAGCTGGAATGTCTTTGACTTTATTGTTGTTGTTAGTGGTATGTAGCTATTGTGTCGAGCATTTGTTTTCTTTTTTGATGCCGGAAAAAATGTTCATTGGTTTCTATATAATTCCTTTATAATATAATAATTGATTATTTTCAATTCTATTTTTATGATACGTAAATTAGGAAGACTCTGTGTAATACTTTACGAAAAAATAGTCTGTGTGAAATTTGCTGCTCGTTTTAAAACATTAACATACGGCCATAGTATAATATCGTAAGAGCAAGTCACGAAGGACATGCAAGTTAAAAGGATACTGCCTTCATCTGACCAGTTGAAAGTCATTCTAATGTGCGACCTATCATAAAGTATGGTAACCAAAGCCTAATGACAAGTATTACAGGAGAATTTAAATCATACTTTCTTTTTCCAGGATCAATTTCGGACGTGTTAGTTTTATCTGAAAGTGTTGATAAATCGTTCAGTTTAAAGTTTTTGCGGCTATTTCGGATACTGCGGCCATTAAGACTCATCTCAAAATCGGAAAATTTGAAAGTAGTTTTAGACACCATCATCAAATCCTTCGCACAAGTCATCCATGTCTTGATGTTTATGCTCCTCATTATACTTCTGTATGCAATCAGTGGTATTGAACTTTTTGGAGGTAATATATTTATGTTTGAGGCTTTATTTAGTTTGTTTACCTTTAGGAAATAATGTCCAGTTAAACGCAAAACTATTCTATTGACAGGTATGCTACATACAGCTTGCTTTAACAACACATCTGGAAATCTTATCGAACCTTTAACAATATGCAAGTCATCGGTCAGTTGTTCACAGTTTGGAAATGCGTCTTGTGAAGAAAAATGGCCTGGTATTGAAGGTGGTTTGACATCTTTTGATGGCATCGAATTAGCGATGCTGACGGTACTTCAAGTTGTAACAATGGAAGACTGGGTGTTTATTCTGTATAAGGTAAACAAAAAGTTTTTTAAAACGTATACAACATTTTCTTACTTTGATCTATATTGATCTATATTTTCAAAAAACTTTTAACCGTAGTTTGAGCGCCGTAATTAATAATGGACAAACTTCTCCCCAACCTTCTCTCTCTAATACAAGGCATTATCAGGACCGACACTTTGTGGATCATAAACATGTTAATACCGCTAAACAAATAAAAAATTAAAACAGCATGTTGTTGTTTCTTGTTTGTTTTTTTACTACACTGAGTCAAGACAGATTTAATAACCCATCCTATACAACAGCCCCTTTTGAAACAGCACTGGAACGCCGCCTTAGTGTATAGTATTAATTTCGATCCAAATTAAATCAAGGATTTCTTTTTGTGGCACTGTTAAATCTTCGATCCTACAAAGCCTTTTTCATTTCAGCTGAACGTTGTGATATCACCAATAATCACGTGGACATATTTTGTCTCGCTTATTTTGTTTGGTAGTTACTTTGCTGTCGATTTACTAATGGGCGTATTAGGTAATCAATACTTGCGGACAAAACAGTTTATCAAAAATGTAAACAATTTGAAGAGAATCGAAGAAAAAAGAAAATCGGAGGTTTTAGGTAAGTTCTCTTGTCAGTAGAATTCAGCTGCTGAAAAATCTTTATCGTCAGGTCTTAAGTTAACAAAGGAATGACATGATCTTTTTTGGTGTGTAAACCAGCCCTTACGCTTAATTTTCCCAACAAAGGAAATGGGTTAAATATTTGTTTATTTCATTCCAAATTTTAGTGTGCGGGTAAAATGTATGTCTAAGCGAACAAAACCCTGTTAAGCCAATAAAAGTGACGAAATTTTCTTGGACGATAATCTGTAGCTTAATTCTCCAGAAAAACTACGCTCTTTCCTACCATATACACTCTTTTTTATATATCGAATAATGTTTTAAGTGACAGAAATTTTGCATCTACGCCGGCCTATAATGTCACATTATAATAAGACAATCTCTATAGATGAGTTGCGAAAGTTTACAAATTTCGCGCACGCATCCGCACAAGCAAGAAAAGAAGGACTACATAGGCGAGATTGACTATTTGCGCTAATTTATAGATTTTTGGGAATATAAGATTAAAAATGCATTGGAATTTCTTTTTCTCAACTATTATCTTCCCTGTTTAAAAACAGACATCATTAAATACTTTTTTTTTACTTAATATCTTCGATCGTTGCGTTCTGTTGTTTATATTTTTTGCCTGTACATATGCGCATGTCTATTGTTCTCGATGCAAAATCAAAACATTACGTCACGCTGCAACCCACCTATTAGGTATAACTCTATTAGTTACAGAACATATTACGGCTCAAAAACTGTTGCCTACGTTATTCCTTGTTGTTAGTTTGACCACGGTTAGCGTGGTCAAATCAACTATAAATATATTTTTCGTGTCACTACGACTTCATGTAAATACTGCTTGCCTTAACTACAAAGAATGCGAAAATTATGTATGAGTATATTTAGTTATTATTTCATTCTTTAGACAACGCGATTAGTTTAACGTTTAAGAATGAGCAGCAAAACGACCTGCCACCGCCTACTCATCAATTGGACATGCCGGATCGATACCTGTCAACATTGGTACCTTTGTATTATAGAGCCAAAAGGTCCTGCGTAAAACTCATACAATTGAAGCATTTCTTTTGGGTTGTGATGTTTATTATTGGTATCGACGTAGTAGTGAGTACAACGTACGCACACATACCAAGCAATCCAGGCAATGACATCTCTTACATATTCATCAAGGTAGTGATATTCATCGCGTACTTTGCAGAAGGGCTGGTAATATTTCTTGCAAATGGACCAAAGAAGTCCATGCGGAATGGATACTTTCTGTTCAACTCTGTCATTTTTGTTATCAGCCTTGTCGAGTTGCTGATTTATCTCATTTCACGTTATTTTTATATTGGTTTAAGTGTGGTTAGAGCTGTTGGTTTAATCCAAGTATTCCGTCAAACTAGATTCTGGGATCAGCTGTCAGCTATAATTTCATCTTTTGTCGACTCCATTAAAGGGGTCAGTGGATTGGTAGGTTTACTATCCGTAGTTTTAACAAATTACGCGTTGCTTGGAAACCAGCTCTTTGGAAGACCAGACCTAGCGAGAGATAGTGTTGGAACATTCGATAATTTTGGTAGTTCATTACTATTGTCTTTTGTTTTACTGACTGGAGATAACTGGACCACCATCATGGTTGAGAACATGACGTTATCGTCAAGTCTGGCGCACAAAATTGTAACGGTGATATTTTTTTTATCCTTTGTCGTGGTTGGTAACTTCATACTGATGAATGTGTTTCTTGGAATTATTGTGGATAACTTGGCAAGTGATTTGGAAGAACATGATACCGACGAACCTAAAAAGGTCTCATTGAAAACGGTCGCATGGATTACAACTTTCCTAAACGGAACAAAAGACAAGGTGTCGTCAGGGGAAAACGTCAAAGGAATGTTATGTTGTACACAAGATACTAGTGAAACAAATCATATGGAATCTGATCAGGAAAAAGTGTCATGCCCACCTACGACAAGCTCGAGTCAAAATTGCGTCGAGAAGAAAAAAGTGCACTTTGATATAAACTCGATAGAAAAACTCAGAATGTTCACAGGAAGAGAAAAAAGACAGAGTTTCGCAATGCGCATGGAAATTGAAAGAAGGGCACGTGTACGAGCACTATCACTTTTGCTCGACCCAGAAATTGCAAACCCAATGCCACAACACAAATCATTGTTTCTATTTAGCGAGCGTAACAAATTTCGAAAGAGCGTATTTGCTATTGTTACAAGTTCAAACTTCACCATACTGGTTTGCTTCGCTGTTGTTTTGAGCAGTTGCGTGATGGCATTCGATGACCCGTTGAATGAAGACAATCAAGTTATGAAGATCATGGAAATATTTGAGTATGTTTTCACAGGTTAGTATTATTTCTATTATTTGCTCTTAGACATTTCAGTTGGTCTAAATGTTTAGATCAACAAAGTGGCCGGACTATTGCTTGTAATAGAATTATCATATCAAGCTACAACCAATGGTAAAACAACAACTAATGGAAAAGTTATAAATTATTTGTCATGTAGTATCACCATATGTTTTAGCATTCTTTGTTGTGGAAATAATACTGAAATCGATAGCATATGGCTTTTTGTGTGGACACCGAAACTGCTTCTTACGCGATCCAATGAACGTCGTTGACGCAATTGTTGTTACCGTCTCATTGGTCAACATAGGACTTACAGTTGGTGGATACGAAAATCACGTCCATTTAAGAATCCTCCGTGTCGTGCGTTTGGTGCGAATATTAAAGATATCGTTGCAACTGAAACGAGTGATCAATTGTTTAATCAGCAGTGTACAGAAGATTGGCTATTTTTTGGTTTTGTATGTCTTGGTTCTTTTCGTGTATTCTGTTGTTGGTATGTTGGTTTTATTATATCTAGCTTGTCTTTTTAATAAGCACGTCCTTCTGTCGTTTTTACTATAGTGTTTCTTAAAACTAGTAGGTAAAAGTAAGTAAGGCCAGCAATTCTCACTTCATTGCACTGGCTCAAAAGATTTTCTAGTAAAGAAAGAACCAACAGATGTTTGTTAAAAAACCTCACAGCATTTTAGCAATTGCATTGAAATATTTTTATAGGTGTACATTTGTACCGTGGTGCACTCGGCACGTGTTCTGAACTTTCCATCACTCAAAGAACGGTCTGCGAGAACCAACATGGCACATGGAGAGCCAGTCAATTAGGTTTTGACAACATTGGCGATGGAATGTCCACTTTGTTTGTTATTAGTACCATGGATGATTGGTTTCTGTTTTTACAAAAATTAATGAAAACCGAAAACAATATGGACATAGTTGCTATTACCTACATGACCTCATTTATCCTAATTATCAGTTTCGTTATGTTAAACGTGCTAATCGGTTTTGTTATTGTTGTGTTCCATAAAGAGAAGGAGAGAGAAGAAAAGTATAAAGTGCTTGACCGATCATCTAAAGAATGCTTGCTTGCCGCATTGTCAGAGAATCCATTGTCTCAAGATATATTTAAAAATAACCCGTTTAGGCAGACTTTGAACAAGTTTGTCAGCACCAATTGGTTTCAGGGAGTCACTTTCGGATTAATTGTACTAAATACGATCTTTCTTATGACAAAAAGATATCAACAAGGGGAGACTTTGACGTTGGTTCAACATTATGCAAACATTGGATTCACTTTTTTCTTCACCATTGAAATACTGATCAAGTTAATGGCTATGTCATTCAAAACGTTTATCAAAGACGAATGGAACGTGTTTGATATTGTTGTAATCGTTGGAAGCTGGATCGATATTGTGTTAAGTGAATTAAACGTCCCATTTTTAAACTTAAGCTTGTTGAGATTGTTTAGAGCTGCTCGTTTGGCAAAAATTGTTGGGAAGGGTGGAAACCTGCGGCAGTTGTTTGCAACATTTCTCAAATCAATTCGAAGCGTACCGTCGATAGCTTTTCTGCTGGCAATGATTTTGTACTTATACGCAATACTGGGAATGGAGGTAGGCAGACTAGCTACCCTAAGTTAAGTTCTATATTTTTGCATACTTTGAAAAAATTGCGAGGCATTTCTCCACAATTTAAATAAAATACTTACGTTACTAATGATAACAAACCTTGGCCCAAATTACTACTTTTTAAAAACGGATATTGAAACCTAAATTCTACCTTAAAGCCTTCAACAGTCAAATAATAATTAGCAACGTTATGTAGTTAGGTTAAACCCTTAGAATTCATGCGTTTTCTTTTAGCTATTTGGAAACATACGCTTGGATTCTGAAACAGCCATCAACAAAGACGCAAACTTTCAAACATTTTTCAGTGCGATAACAGTGTTAATCCGTGTCACAACACTTGATGCCTGGCATGAGATCATGTTAGTGTGTGCAGACACCATAGCAGAAAATTGTCAAAACAAATCCGGAAATTGCGGCTCGTATGTCAGCTATCCTTACTTCGTATCCTTTGTTTTCATTTGTTCGTATATCATGACAAATTTATTTCTGGCAGTTATTATGGAGAACTTTGTTTATCTTACCAACGACAAGGCGACAGTTGATGTACGCCATATTCAAAGATTTACAGATGCTTGGAGCACGTACGACAAAACCGGAAGTGGCAAAATAACAGTAGATAATGTGATTTTATTGCTGCGAGCTTTGGATCCTCCGTTGGGTGTCGGGTGTCTTTGTCCACCGCGTATGGTGTATAGTTATCTCTTACGCCTAAAAATACCTATTGAAAGAAATAACATTGTGAAGTTTAAAGAGTTACTGTTAGCCTTGTTACTACATTCGTTAAAGTTAAAAGGCTCCAATGAATCGATACAGGAAGATATGCAAGAGCTATGGCCTGACATTGATGATGATTTTTTAGATAGACTATTACCAGTTTATTATGACCCAAGAACTTACAACAAATGGGAAACCAGATTTTATGAAATATGTGCTGTAAATGTCATCTCGGAATATTATAAAGTTTATCGAGGCAAGCGTAATAAAATCCGTCCAAAGAAAGATAATCAAACTCAAGTTGGGAAAAAGTGTGTTAAAAAAGTGTTCGTCATCTTTACACTTGCATAACCATACTACAAGAATGGAAGAGAAAAAAGATGCATTCATAAATGTAATTCGTAGTTGTAGATCCTTTTAACAAATTTAAAGAGTATCTGGATTTTTTGTTTGTTTGTTCATGTGTTTGTTTGTTTGCTTGCTTGTATTTTACTCTTAGCCTAACAACCCCTTGTTTTTCTCCACCCTAAACCAAATTTTACCCGATCTTCAATAAAGCGCGCGGAGCTTAATGATGCATGTCAACGCACTATTTCCCACATTCGGTGTGTATGGTTTCGTCTGCGTTTGTCGTGGTGGCGTGAAAGAAAAAAATGCGTCGCCTACTGGTGTATTCACAATTTTAAAATGGCGATTTTAAGCAGCAGTTCGACTGGCCACCATTGTCACCATTGTCAGTGTAGCTGCTAAGCAAAGTACCTACTGTATATAGAGAAATATAGAGTATGTACATATACATATAGAGAAAAAATTATTAATTGCCAGAAAATAGTCAGGCAGGTAGAAAGAAAAGAAAAGAAAATTAAAACAAGTCAAAGTTTTGAACCGGGAACTCCTGCTTTTTATGCAAGAAATTAAACCACTCAGTCAATTACACTTCCCTGCTAAATTTAGAACTTTAAAGTGTTGTTTTTTCTTTTTTCAAATATCAAGTTGTTGTTTTTTAAATTTCGAACTTCTATCAAAAATAATTTGATCAATGCTTGAACGTAGGTGATACTTGCGTGTTTCTTTATTTTTAAAAAAAACTGATCAAGCTTCAAGAAACAACTTTTGGGTAACTCTCTTTATTGAAATCTAAAGCATGCACCAAGTATTCAAAAAATTGTAATTTGTTTCCACAGCTTTATAGAACCTTTTCGGTGGATGAGTTCGCGGAATCATTCAGAGGAAAGGAGGAAACAGACAATCACCAGTAGCACCTACTGTATGATTGATGATGCGCCTAAGTATCGTCCCGCTTTTTGGTGGTTTGGTTGCCACGATCGTCTGAAACTTGCATGTCATGTTTCATTCTAATTTATTGACCCTAGACATGCGTTAAAAGTTAGACCAACGTCTCCATTTCCCGACCTCGAACTTTTCCAGAACATTTTAAGTCGGCGTACTGACAACTAGTTTTCAATATCTATCTTGTGATGATTCGAATGCGTGATCAAACCGGGTGGTTTTTCTTGTTCTAATTAACTCAGAAGTAATTATTTTGAAAGGCCATTTTTAACGCTGATCCATCTTGGCGTTATTTTGTGTTTGTTTACGGTGGAAATTTTGTACATGACTACGTTACACAAAGTTTATCCATTTAATGATATCTCTATATTAAACTCTTATTCTTTCCATTCGCATTTCAAAATGGTAGCTTATATTCGTTTGATTTTTCTGCAACTTTTTAGAAACCAGGGGATTATTAAAGCGAAAACCCTTATTAAAAAAGCGCATATAAACATTAGTAATGACTTATGTCCAAGTTTCATTACTTCATGTTAACAGGCAGACAAAAATGTACGAAATAGCGATGCGGAAAATATGTACGGCGTGCGTCGGAGTAGTCTGTATATTGTACTGTTCGCTGTCTGTGTAAACCAAATATGGTAGCTGTGGAGTAGCGACGGGCGAATTCTCGTGTATTTCCACGGTTTGTAAGTATATGACTTGCGTTATGTCGCTACCTTTTTTAATTTCTATTGTATATTTACCGCAGTCTGCAACTTATACCTTTAAAGCGATATATGTTTTTGTTGCTATTTGAACGTAAGTTTCTTTATTTTCGAATGTGAATTGAACCATAAAAGGAATTTCAAATTTTCAGAGGCATATATACATGCATATAAATCTTGAGCATGATTTTCTGCATATTCTTCTACCGTACGCTTTTGTTTATTGTTACGCTTCAATGTTCTTAAACGCTGAAGAAGGGAACTGGTCAAGACCTTTGTTCGAAATATTGCGAATGAAATATAATCCTCAAAATGATGGATACTTGATGTATATTTTAAATTTAAAGATGGCAGCCGAAGAATAAGAAGAAAGGTGTAGATAACTTATGTTAGCAAATTATTGCAACTTCGTATAAAATAAAACAGTATAAAATAAAATAGTAAAGTATAAAACAGTAAATATATCGAACAGTATAATTAAACGTACTAAATAGGTGAATCATGACTTGGGATACAAGGTGGGGCAGTGTAAGTTCGAATCAGCGTAGGGAAAAGAAAAGAAAAGAAAATATTGCTCAGAGACAGTTTCTTATCAACTCCAGTGATAACGACAGCAATGACGAAGAGTGGATACAGCAGTTGGAAAGGGATTACGGTAAACGACAGCTCAAAAAAACGAAATGGACAAGACTCGAGAAATTATTACTAGCAGCTCTTGGTTGTACCCTCATATTTGTATCCGTTTTACTAACCGCTATGTTTTACTCGCGGTATAAACACGGCGAGACTTTGCTCGAATTTACTTTAGGAGGACAGAAATTTTGTAACGAGAAGGGCTGCGTTGAAGCTAGTCATAGAGTTTTTACTTACATGAGTGACGCTTTGGACCCATGCGATAGTTTTTATGATCACGCGTGTGGCTCGTGGCTAAAAAACGAGATACTTCCACCGACACATACAAAATGGACAAGTTTTGGACAAGCGTCGGATCATAACCAACGCAAACTTAAAAGTATATTAGATCGGTTGGAAAAGGGGACAGAAAATAGTCTCGCTTTACGAAAGGTACGACAGTATTATAAAGCTTGTCTAAGAAAAGACTTTATCGAATCTCACGGTAACGAAACATTGATAGCATTGATTAATGACGTTGGTTCGTGGTCCCTAACAAATAGATCAACGTGGAATGAAGAACAATGGAATTTTGATCATTCTTTATCGAAGATTCATCACTTGAAGAGCATGCCTTTATTTTATATGTACGTTGCGCCCGATGACAAGAACTCTAGCAGAAACGTTATTCAGGTAAAAAGATTACAATTATTGAGAACCATGCGTAAAACCATAGTTCAATCTCCATCAAATGTCGAATGGAATGTCCAATTTCTACTGTTCAATTTGCAGGGCAGTTTTCCTCAAACTGAATTAAATTTTTGCAGGTTACTAACCTTAGCCAATTAAGTAATAAACCAATATGATTGGATGCGAAAAGGAGAGTGCAAGAATATATGATTGGACGCAAGAAATGCAACGCTTAAACCTGTTTGTTTACAATAGTTTTACGCCAAATTCGTCACATGCTGTTCCTATTTTTGACAAAATGTTCCATGTATAGCTTCGAATTTTGCGTTTTGTATGTGATATAACTGTTCCGTTTTCTGTAAAAATTCGTATGTGAAATAACTTTTCCGTTTTCTGTAAAAATTTTAGATTGAACAATCCGGTGTTACACTATCAGATGAGAGCATATATAGGAGACCAGCTGAAGATAAGGTTAGCTAATACACTCCTCGCCTCCAATGTTAGCAAAGTATTTCAATATGATGTGTTATGTAACCCTTTATTAAATAACATTAATTTATTTAGAAAGGTATAAAATTGACACTGAATTTTTTTAAAAGAATTGCAGCCTCGAACACAACCAAAGCTGTTTAGCCGTTAGAAAACTTTAAAATAATGATAAAGAAAATTCCACGGGGGGTCGCCCGACGTGCACTTTTCCACATCACTATTTCGAATATCCTTGCCCGCCTGTTAGCATGAAGTAATCAAATTCATTGGGACGGGCTATTGCTATGAATATAGATGCTAACAAGCAATGCTGTTTTAAGTGAGTAACTCTGTGTTTTTGTTAAGATTGTGAAGGCTTACAAGAAACTAATGATAAACGTTGGTCTCCTGCTTGGCGCTGAGAAGGAGAGCACAAAGAAGCAAATGGATGAAATCTTCGAGTTTGAGAAGAAACTTTCGGAGATATACGAAGACAGAGAGAGACTTCAACAAGCTGATCAAATCTATCACAAGATGAATATTGAAGAATTGCAACGTTTGTGTCCTGCTGTGAGTTAAACTGTTTACTATGTCAATTTCTATTCTTTGGTAAAAGCAGTTTTGTTCATTTATCACAACGAAACTGCCCTTTATTTTGCACAAAATATTTCATTTTGTGTAAACAAAATTATAAAGATTGTCTGGTGTATTCCATCATGTGTACTATATCTATGAAGCTTATACAGTAATGATTATTTCCAACTTGTTGATGGAGAAAATGAAGAAAAAAAACAGTATGTAAAGGGTTACCCTTTATATACTGGGTTTTTTCTTTATTTTTTTAATCGAGGGATTCTATAATTTTGGAGAGCTAAAAAAGCTATATGAATCATGACAGAGTCATTGACTGTTTCTTATTAGAAACCATAATTCAAAATGGAAAATAATTGTTGTTGATGTTAAAAAAAAAAGTGATTAGTTACAACAGGCTAAAAACTGTCTATTGTAAGGCTGTTAAAATATGGGCTATATCATTCAGGTGTATAAGAATGTAAATGAAAAGATATTTTCCTTAATTATTACAATTATTTTTTTATCTAAAACATGCAAAATGTTTAAAATCAAATAAAACTACAAACAAGAGAATGTTACTCCGTCAAATGATGTCATCAGAACATTTTGACGTCACAGTGACGTCACAATTAATTTGTCATTATGTCATAATGGTATGATGAAAAGAAAAAGAAAAAAAAAATGAGAAGCGACCATAAATATTGCAGAAATGTGCGCGACATTTAACTCAATCGCTGAAAAAAAAAATGTACAGCTGGTCAAACCCACTAACAATAGTAAGATACGAGTAAATGTTTTCCGCCTTTCAATGGCATAAAATGATATTCAATTGAGAAGGTTGAAAACTTTAGTGGCACTTCTTCATGACATTTATTATCGTGTGCACAAATAAAGAACGCTAGGAAAGACTTCTAACTTCTTGTTGCATCGTTACCGCAAATAAACAAACCAACCAATAAGTTTTTTCTTCACTTTTAGATTCCCTGGCTGGATTATCTGAACAGCATGTTTACAGCACCTGTTAAATCCAGTGAACCGGTTATTGTGTATACGCCAAACTATTTTAAAAACATGTCTGATCTTGTTATACGGACAGAAAGAAGGTATGCACTTCAATGGCCACATCCACATGTGGCGTGAGAGTACATTCAGACAATGAATAGGTTTTAGAAAGTGAGATGGGGTAAATGTTTTTCCAGTCAAATTTTTTAAAAGGTGGTATACACAGACAGGTATCAAGAACATGCATGCGTGCAAGCGTGATAGCAGATAGCAATAAGGTATAACCAACTTAGAGTTTGGTTAAATTCATTTTACCTGTTTCTTTTAAGAATCATAGCAAATTATATGGTGTGGCATCTGATCAAGCCCATTCTACCCTTGCTGTCACAACAATACCGCAGTGCTGCGATTGAACTGGCTTCTAAGGAGACTGGGATGCAGGGAAGCCAAGATAGTTGGAAGAACTGCGTAACAAAAACAGATTCTGTGCTTGGATTTGCGACTGGATATTTGTTTGTAAGAGAAATGGAAAATGAAGGCAAATACATGAAACACGAGGTAATGATTTGATAATCAATTGTTAGTTTTTGTACTCTTCAAAGCAGTAGTAAACCCTCTGACTGTTTAAAATGAGTCTAGAATTTCAACACTTATAGCATGTGGTAACACTGTTTTGCAGTAAACTGAAAATTCGTTTGAAAATGTGTTCTATTAATGTCATCGATTCATCGATAATTACCGATATTGTCAGTATAATAACTCGCGTGATATTACAAACACACGAGTAGGGTAATTTAAAGTTTTTTCACTGCCTATGATTAAATTTTTAGGATTGTTTCGCCTGTTCTAATCTTTGACAAAATATGAATAGACACCCTCCCCCCCCCTCCCCACCCCCACTCGCCCAACTTCCCCCAATTTCAAGGTTAAATTTTGAAGACGAAACACTGCTTTGATCCCAACACTGACTGTGGGAGAAGAGCGGACCAAAACTTTATACTTGTCCACTTATTTATATGTGCAAGATTGTAATCGCTTCCTCGTAAACTAATATGTTGCGTTTGAAACACATTTAAAAATCATTTCAGGTTAACGAAATGTTACAGACGATAAAGGAAGAATTCATTTCAAATTTACATTCAGTGAAATGGATGGATGACGTCACAAAGAAACGTGCAGTACAAAAGGTATGTGTCCGTTATATAAAATGTCCGTATTTGGAGAGTGGTTACTTTCTGTTATTGTGGTAACTTGTGACGCTGGAGCAGAATTTATGCTTTATGAAAAGTAGGCTTAGTGATATGAATTTATAGATTTTGAAATTACTCCCAGGTGCTTATAATAAGGCATATATAAGGCGCGTATAAGACTTTTGACTGGGCTTTTTCGATACTTTTCTGAATACTTCTAAATTTCTTTTTCTAATGTTTTATTTCATCTCTCTGCATTATCATTTTCGTGATCACTTAAAAAGTTCTCCAAATTGGAAATTGGACCACTTTTTTTTTACTTTTTTTTTTTGCTAGGCAACCTCAATTATCAACATGATTGGTTATCCAGAATGGGTCAAATCAATTGGAAAGTTAGATAAATATTACGATGGCGTAAGTTTTTTACATAAACCTCCTTTTCGTTCAGCTTCTTCATTGTTTTTTATGCACAAAGTCCAGATATTGCCTAGTACAAAGTTGCAGCAGCTTTCTACGTTGCAAATTATTTCCTATAAGAAAAGTTGGGAGAATTTAACTAACAAATTTTTGTATTCATAGCTTGAAATATCTGACAATCCATTGTCAAATTTCCTAAATGCAAGACAGTTCTACCATGAAAAGACAATGCAGAGAAGAGGAAAAGCTGTGCAAAGGGACGAGTAAGCATACTCACATGTTTTGTGTTGAATATACGACAACTGTTGATTTTTATTTCAATAATCTTGCTAAAAAATCCTCTCCCTTTTTTTAGATGGCATATGGCACCCACTGAAGTTAATGCCTACTACAATTCACCAAATAATTATATAGGTAGGTCAGTCATGCGTTTATTCGGTACCGTAACTTACGGTACCGTACCTTTGCATTTATCAAATTTTTGGAAACCATTTATACGAACTTTATGTCTGCTATGCGCAAAAAAAATTTGTGATATGCAGATAAATATCGAAACGTAGTAGCTCTCAATATGAAAGTGATTAACCTATGCAGAGAGTTTATCTTTCATATATCTTTCACATCCAACAAGCATAATTTTACTAGGACAAATATATCAAATTTATCCTTATTTCCCACGGTATCTTGCATAGAGCCGTTATCACCGGACGGAGGAAGTTCATTAAATGTAAACTCCTCTGGGAACGGGGTCCAACTATTATGGAACAATCCGCTAATCGACCCGGAAGTTTCCAAAAACTTGGGGAATTGGGTCGTGCTGTCAAGCAAACTAGGATCCTAAGTCTTAATTCCTCTGTGAATATTAATATGTGAGATTACCAAGTTTGGAGTGCATGTTACTCACATGGAAACGGTTTTCTCAATTGCTTGTGTCAACGAACTTTCAAATTTCAGCTCCTTTGCACTAATTCATGATCGACTTTGTTTACTGAAGGCAGTAAAAGAGAATTGTCGCTACGAAAATGTCGTTATGACATTTTCTTTTGTTCAAAATCCATTACTGTCAGCTAAGAACACAGCTAAAGCGATTTTACCTTACTAAAGCCTACAGCCGCCTCCTTCATAACTGCTTCTGAAGAAAATTGGCCATTTATTTAACACGTCTGGTAGTTTTTTTCCTAATGGAGATATGGTTAAAACACGCTCAAAAATGTCTGCATCAATTCGCGAATTATCTCTGGTTGTTGTTTTTATGTTCGGTTTCGAAGAAATTCTGTTGTTATTTTAAATAGTTAAACTGAAATTAGAACGAATGTCGAAAGGGGGTGTGTCTAATTTTATCTTCAACTGTATTTTGCTCTGGCCATCCTTAAACAATTGTTAGCTTATTCATTTTCTTATCACAAGCGTGATCTCGACTCCAGGGCTATTTCATTTTGCATTGTTAGCCTATTCGCATTCATTGACTGTTTGAATAATTGACCTAATCTGAGAAAACAAATTCAATCTCCGTCGTGAAACAGCATCTCATTTGTTTCCTTTTCCTTCTTTTTTTTCGCAAAGAGATGAGCTAAAGAAAAATCCAGCCATATGTTGTAAGCAACGCAACAGGAATTACAACGTAGTTGGTTAGATTTGCGGTATATTCTTTTGAGCTTTCAGTTCCATTCTTTAAAATAATTCATGTTAGCTATATCAGCCTAGAAAACGGAACCATGTTTGTACTTTTGAATGCACCAAACAGAATTTTAAATCTAAAGAAAAATAAATATGGGAATCTTTGTTCGCCTCTGCGGGACGATCCTGAATTGCAGCTTGAGTTTTTCTTTTTAAAAAATCGATGTAACTTTAAACAGATGGCTTTTTTTTTTCTTTGCCTACATGATATGTTATCGTTTTATTTTATCATCTCTGATTTTAAACCTACCTTAAACCTTTTTTCGACGTTTTCTTAGTTTATAAATAATTTCAATTTGTTTATTTTATCATAATTCCGTAAACATATTTACTGAATTATTTAAACGTAAAAAATCTGTGTCTTTTCCGACAATGTTTTACGTCATAGGGCATTGTCGTAAACTGCCATTCAGATTTAAATAATATTTTCATGGCAATGCACGCGATGAAATCTTACTCAAAGTTCTCCTGATTTATTTGCTAAAATCATACGGCATTGAAAAACATATGAAAGCTGCTTTAATCTCTATCGTTGTCAACATGTCAAATTTATTTTAGTATGTGTTTTGTGGTAACATTTTCTTACGGCAGTCTTAGATACAGCGGCTTGATTACCACAAATCACGCGACGAAAACTAACGGTAGCCCGTGGATAAATCCACGTGTTCGCCCGTCCTTTATAGCTATATCGCATTTCGTGTGTGCCTTGCACGACGTTTTTCTTGCGGATAGACACGCAGAATACGGCTATTATTAATATAGAGACATACAAGCACATCCTCAGTATGGCTACACCTGTGACGTCATCACTAAGATTAAGTTTCCCCTTTTCAAGGCGCATGATTGATAGCGTTGTTGGAAATTTATAAATAATAAACTGTTTATAACTTCCTCAAATGGAATTTCTTATTTCTTGAATATTAAAAAATACATATTGAGATTACTTTGATTTAGGCGGTGTTTTTTTGGAATAACAGATGGCAGTCTTGGGAACATCTGGGCTCTTTGATGTAATTTTAAGATTTGACTTTACCAGATAAAATCACGGAAAACGAAATTTAAGTACTAATTTAATAAACCCTTGAAACCCTCCGATAAAAAAAAGAATGAAATGAAATTACTTGCAACAAATTTAAAACCACCAACTGAATATTATAATTACCATTAATTATTTTTCATTTATATATTTTATATTTTTATTTAATTTCAGCATTTCCTGCTGGGATCCTTCAGCCACCATTCTTCGATCATGGTTACCCGATGTGAGTTTTTTAATAATGCTTGCACAATGTGGCACGCCCAAATCTTCTTTAGTATTACATGTCCCAGGATAACAATTATAATGTCAAACAGAGGTGCAAAAATGCTCGGGGAGATCTTAATTCCATTTCGAACTATTTACTCGATAATCAGTTTAGATAAATTTGAAATCAAATAAATAGTTCATGGAATACACCGTTTCCCACTTCTGTTTCATAAAACGTTGGGTTTGTAAACACTTTCCAGATTAGCATAAAAAATTAGTTCCTTTGTGATTTTCAACTAAATTCAACCTCAATTAGTGCAATTATTAAGACGTTTAAAGCCTTAATTTACTTGTCCTACCACTGCTGGATTTCAAACAGGAATTTCATACAAAAATTGAAAAGGTGTAATAATTCATCCATAGTTCACTGTTTCAAAATAAACATGCTTTTTCTTTTGGTTCCACACTATAACCTTGCAATTTCAGAGAAGTGTAGCTAGGTATCTATTGAATAATTTACTGATAAGACTTCCAAATATTGCCAAACTTAAAGAAGTCTAATATTCTTTTAGATCTGTAAATTTTGGATCATTAGGGTTTGTAATGGGACATGAATTGACTCACGGATTTGATTCACAAGGTAATTTTATGGTTATGGATTACTCGTCTTCGATAAAGAACGTTACGTTAAATTTTAAAGAAAAAAATGCTCGCTTTTTATTCTATACTTTTAAGACATCAAACGTTCAATCTTCCAGCTTTACCCACTGTTAAAATTTTTAAGCTTGCCGTGCTTTCTCACGAAATGTAATATAAAAGTAGATCAAGTGAATTAATTCGAAAGTGAATTTGATGACAAGACTCCAACTACCATGTTTTTCAGGACGACATTATGATCAATTTGGTAATATGATAAAATGGTGGACTAACGCAACAACAAAAGCATTTTTAAATCGAACAAAGTGTTTAGAAAACCAATATGCAGCGTTTGGAAGCAAGGTAAATTCTCATTATATACTTAATCAAAAATTAGTCACGCTGGTAATTTTGTCTTTCCTCTGACTACCATGGCAACATGTAGAGAAATGTTGCTTCCATCCTTGAGAAACCTCGAGAAACTAAAACTAATAAGATATGTATACGTTATAAATATGCAACATCATAAACATAAGATTTCTCGACGCTATTGTATATTAAGTATTACATGTTTAATATTTCTATGCTGACTATTGATCAATGGCATTACTTGAACGAATAAAACCTGCAAATGCTTTTTACCTTCCCCTCTTTTTAGACTAAAGCAAAGCAAACATTAGCTGAAAATATTGCAGATAATGGAGGATTGAAAATTGCTTATAATGTAAGTCTGATATAATTAAGGAGTGAAATGTACGTGATACCTTCTTCCTGCTTCTTTATTTTGAGCCTATGTATTTGTAGGCGTTCAAAGCAACAGAATACCTCCATGGTGCAGATAAACTCCTTCCTGGATTCAAACTTACTCCAGATCAGCTATTCTTCTTGGGTTTTGCACAGGTAACTCCTTTAACGATGTTCTGGAGAGAAAAATTAAAAGTTAAAATTAGTTTGCGTCACAAAAAAATTATTGTTTTAATTAATTTGGGTTCAAAAGGAAATTCCGATTTTACTGCGACCGTTAATTAAATCAATAATCCCATACATAAACATGTATGGAAGATGGACTTCTAACCAACTAGGAGAACATGTATTCCCTTAACTTCCTGTTTAAACGCCTGAGTACTTTAATTTTTTAAAGATAACACAGAATCTGTACCTACTTGCCAACAGCTTACCTTTCAAGGTTTATGTTCAATAACGCAAGTTAAAACAATGTAGCAATTACTCGCTTTCTTATAGGAATAATGTTTTTCCATTTCAGTATGAATATTAACTTTTGGGCAAAAATCATTCTCATATTTTCTTGTGCTAAGAGAGCACAGTTAAAAGATCTGATGATGCAAACTGGTGTAAAATTGTTGTTTAAGCTGCCTCATTCATTTGAGAGACAACTAGATTTTGATGGGGGGAGGGGATAACATTATAAATAAAACTTGTTGCTTTTTGCTATCAGCATGCAAGAAAAATTTATAAATAAGCATATTCTTAACTTTTTTGTCTAATTTTATCTTAAATTTTAGTATAGACTATATTCTTATAAAAAAGCGTGCATTGCTTATGTATAAAAAAGTCACCATATTGCCATCATATCGCCATCATATTGCCATCATATTGCCATCATATTGCCATCATATTGCCATCATATTCTTCATATTCTTCGCTTTATCTTATTATCAGTCGCAGCAATTGAAAGTCCGCATCGCAAAAATATTTCACCTACAAAAAATTGTTTCAATTTGTAGAAAAGATAAATTGACATATCGTTAACGATTTTTATTGTTTTTTTAGACATGGTGTACATTGGCCACACAAGAGAAAAAAGAACAATCTGGTCAATTAAGTATCCATAGCAACGAAAAAACAAGGTTTGTCTCTTCAATTGTGCTTTACTATCCCTAACTCTTTATTTGTATTGCTCAATATGAAAGCCTTTTATGCTGCAATATGCATTACGTAAGAAATATAAGGCTGTTAGGAATAATCTAACTGGATACCACATCAATTGAGGTTTTAATATAGGCTAAAGGTTTGTTTCATTTGGGGTCGTTGGCTGTAGTGTTCAACGTTCAGTATCAAAGCTTGCAAGCTGAATTTATTTTTTTTTTTTTTGAGATTAAGCACCAACGTTTAGACTTTGCTGACCATAGCCAAAAATACTTTATTGAAAACCGCTTTTTTATTTTGTTTGCTAAGTCAAACCAAACAAGAGAAAATTAAAGGTAATGGCTCAGGTTTACATGTTTTGTGTTTAACTGGTTTTCTGTCCTTTAAAGCTTTTTGTTTATACCAAAAAATCGTTCTGTAGAGTGGATGTCGTGCTATCAAACTCCAAAGAATTTGCTAAAGCCTACAACTGCCCAGTTGGCAGCAAAATGAACCCTGCGAAGAAGTGCAATATATGGTAACAGAAGAATGTTCTCGCCCACATTTATAAAATACGATGTTATTTAAACATCTTTCAGCAGGTTTAAAATGTTCTGAAGAAACTTGATATTTATGTGCATATTTTTAAAGTGTAGATTGTAGTTTTCATAGAAATAGTACCAGTAACGAGAAAGTGATAATGTGACTCTGACGTAACGTATTTGCAACGTAATAGGATATTGTATTTATTTTTTTATTGTTTAAAATGTAGCAACTTAGCATCGCTTACTGTTTCACCTCTCTCCAAATGGTTAATGACATCATATCTAGATTTTTAAGATGGCATATATAGACACGGGTGGAAAAATAACAACCAGACAGAGAAAGATATAATTCTTAAAAAGGATATAATAAAATATAATAAGAGATTAAATAAAACCACCAAGAATTAAAAATAAATATAAAACGGGGAAATTTAGAGCACGTATCGAATCATAATACTGATTACTGGGGTCGGTGTGACGTCAGGGATTATTATTGTTGGAAACAAAAGATCTTGTTTAATGCTTTATTGGGAACTAATTTGCTAAATTGACAAACATTTTGGGAGGACCAATGCGCAAATTGAATTTTGTGATGCATTTAAACGAATGATTGATAAAAAAAATTGTATAGTCAACGTGTTGATGTCAACGACTTTTAATTATAGTCAGTACATCCACAGTCGATAAGAAGTTATTAACAGCTAGATAATACTCTTAACTGTAAAAATTGGATCTGACATATTTATAGCATCACATTCCCATCTCTAGCAGTCTGAAAATACATTTCAAATCTGTAATCTTGTTTTGTCTATTGCGATGACAATGCTATTTAGAAGAGGGTTAATCGTCTCTTTAACTGTGGACAAAAAGACTAACGAACTAAACTTGGTTTGAATTATCACAGGAAATTATACGTAATCCAACGTTAAATTTTTAAATTAATCAACAATAAAAAAACTACTAAATGTAAAGCTTTTAGCGCCATACACAATAAACAATTTATACAAAAAGTATGAAGCATTAGACTACTCATATAATATCTGAACAGACAAATTCTCCATCGCGTCAGTTGGAATGCTTCAAGGATTAAAATTACATTCTGTTGACAAATTTCCTTACTCTTTGTTAATCCAGTATTGCAATTGGATTTCTCTATTCTTCAAGTTTTACACATGACAAGCAAAATAACGAATACCGCCGCGTTATGAAGGAGTCAATCTTTCATTCATATAAATTTGATCGATTTGCTAGAATATACAATATGCTGCCAATCTCTCCGCCCCAAGGCTTTTTATAGCTTTTCTTAATTTGGGAACTCAGTATAAAAATAAAGACTAAACACTGGGGACGAGATTGGAAGAATGTTTTTGGCTATAAACACACTTAACATCAAGAGGTCTCGTTCTTTTTTCTTTAATGTGTCTATTACTGTTGAAGAAAATGTGAAAATGTTCTTCTGGTTTCTCCAACGTCGTCTTTTTTAACAATATACAGTTTTTTTACAACTTAATTACGGTTATAAAAGTTTGAAGAAATAAGTTAAAACATTTACCAGCGGTGAGTGGAGTAATTTTCTGGGCTAGATAAAATGTCACGCAACTTCAAGTATTATGTTTTCATAACGTTTGTTTTTGAAGCAGATGTAAATAAGACCTGCAACGCTGCAGAAAAAGTTGTAAGGCAAGTCGCCCCACATTGCCCCGATGTTATAAGTTTCCCTGGGGACGAGGTTCTACTATTTACTGTCTTGCATGTGTTATGAATGATAGCTTTTTGAAGAAAAAAAGAAGATGAAAACTTTAGTGTATTTTCTGTCTGGTTGTGTCAAGTTATACCGTACAATTGAAATAGATGTGTCCACCTTTTTAATATTCTTATAAAATGTTGTATTTATAACTAATTTTATTTATATCTTCATTGCATCATCTGATAATATTTCTTGTAAATGCGTGAAATTCAGTTCAGTAATGAAAGTCTTTAAAAATTGTATAAGAAAGATAACCAACACGCATGGTGTATATATCATTGGGCGTCATGAGTCACGCAGCGATAAGTGGCGATAATGTTAGTTGATAATCGCGCTCATTTCATATTCACACACCTCACGAAAAATGCCAATCTTTTTTTTAATCATAGCTACATTTTGTGAAACTTTTTTCACTTGTTTTTTTTCGTTGCTGTAAGATTTTATATTTAAAAAAGTGAAATAGAAAATTAACTGTTGTTTTTTTTCTTCTAACCATACATTAAATAACTTCGTTACAGTCGTCCAATTTACGTTACCTGGTAGCGATTCGTTCAAAATAATGAAGTAACCAGGTTAGCCATAAAATGAAAATAACATCTTACTTGTATTAGATTAGCTGAATTTAATACGTCTGATATTTATCTTGGTGAAATCAAGCTGTGAGGGAGATTTGTGTGTAATTTAGACACTCCCTCTTTCTTATCACTCAGCAGGGAAGGCGAGAAGATAACGCTAGCTTCTCATCCAATAGTGGGAAGAACAAAGAAAGTAACTTGGAACAAACTTGATTGTTTAAATTCTTAAAACGAAAACAAACAAACAAAAAAGAATGTTATTATTATATAAAATGCGTCTCAAAATATGATAAAGAAGTTTTTGTGAGGAAAAAGGAAAATGAAGACAACGAAACGTTGGAATCCCACAAATGTTTATGAACTGAATGAAAAACTCATAATTACGAGTGAAAAACAAAAATATTTATGAAATAAAGAGGTTATAAAATATGCATGCGTAGATGTTACCCTTCTCATTGATTTAAAGAAATGATTTAAAGTTGTTTATCAAAAATATTTCAATCCCCGTCGACTATTATTAAAATACTTGAATTTTCAGGTAAATACAGTAGTTCGGTAAATTACAATGTTTCGGCAAATTACAATGTTTCAGAAAATTAATCGCTTTAACAGTATGCTTGACAATTTAATTCAAGTTAAAAATTCGACTTCTTTTGAACCAACTCACCAAGAGCTCTTGCACAACAAAACGTTTTGACTAAATTACTGACTAGCACTAAAACCTGTATAAGCCATGGTTTCACTCGCAAAAAACCTGTATCAGCCAGGGTTTCACTCGCACTAAAATCTGTATCAACCAGGGTTACACTTGCACTAACATGTAGGAACCAGGGTTTTTCGCACTAAAACCTGTAGCAACCAGGGTTTCACTCGCACTAAAACCTGTATCAACCAGGGTTTCACTCGCACTAAAACCTGTATCAACCAGGATTTCACTCGCACTAAAACCTGTATCAACCAGGGTTTCATTATTTTTCATCATTTTCCGCATTTGCTCAATCATGTTAAGTATCAGCAGATTCTTTCAACAATTATTTAAGAATACATTTAAGAATTATTTAAGGCACAAAAATTACGATTCTTATAAAAACCGTGCGTAGGGAATCATGGTATTATGATAGGAATGACTTCAGACACAAAGAGAGATTCTTCGCGCTGATATCATGATTACACCTTGACTGAAAAGAGGAAATTGTAGATTAGTACACATATAACACAAGACGCATATAGTTTGTTTCAATAAAACGAAGAATTTTAAATCAAGAACAAACAACAGAACTGACAAAAAAAACGAATGTGGGAAGTTTTTCACAGTTGTGTTTCGGACAAAAAATTAAAACGCGGAAATTTCTGTTAACTGCGCATGCGCATGTTGCTGCTCCGTTTGAATCACGTGTATGAAATCAGATGTATTGTTATCAGCTTTCTGATCAAAGTTATGTTACTAAGTCAATTAGCTCAATTATACCCTACTGAGAGCCTACTCCTTCTCTTTGAGAAGTTGAAGAAAAAAGTTGACAGTTATTTAAATTGAAGATGTTTTAGCTGTCATGAAATGCGTGAGGGCAACCTCGATCCCAGGACTTATACTAAAGTCAAATAAATAGTCCTAAACGAGAGAGTTGGTGGGAGGTAAATGAATTCTTACAAATTTTATCATGGAAGATCTTTTAAAATTAATTGCTGTTTTCAGGAAAATATTGATTTAATGTAAACGGTTATTTTATAAAAAATATACTATACAAGATCATACAAGATGAAGTTAAACAGAAAGTTAAGAGTACCCTAAGAATATGCTCATCTTGAAATTTTGCTTTAATGATTATGAACGTTTGGTCTTTTATTTTTGGTTTACTTAAGTGAACTTGTATCCTATCATTGATGTAAAATGCTTTTTCTCAGATTTCATTTGAAGTATTACAAAATGTAACTATCTGTCTGTCAGTTGAATTAGGCTACTTAAACAACAGCACATCAGGTGTGCTTTACACCCAGTTTGCATTCTCACATCTTTCTATCTTAACTGCGCTAAGAATATGCTGAGAATATATCAGGATGGTTTTTTTACGCAAAAGTTAAAAATATTCATCTTATTATTCTTTGACATTTTCCTCCTAGAAGTTAGAAGGCGTGCTTATACTCGGTTACTTAATTTTCATTCGTAGCAAACAAGGTAGTGGTGAAAACAAAACACTAAAGGGATTGGAAACGAAATGTCTCTAAAACAATAGGTGCTGAATTTGTTTCCATTTATTTATTTTTGTAAAAACATCTCTCTACTCACATGTCTATTTTTTACCAGAAATCAAGCAAACTAAAATTCTACAATGGTCTGCTATTGTGTGGAATAATACCAGGCCTTTAATTAAATGTATAAAAAGAATAATTGGATGTTATACAAAAAAAAGAGATCCCAGCTCGTTCGTTGAAATTTTCATGAGATATATAAAGAGTGAAATAAGAAGTCACCTCCCTCGAGGAAACGAATACACGGTGTGATCGCAGTTTGACTTGATTAGCTCATCTGCTTGACTTGATTAATTCACTTATTTTAAAATAACATCCTGCAGTGATAGCTATTGGGGTCACTAAAAACATAGCCCCCACTGTCTTAAGGTTACCATATTTGATACTAAGTTGCTACCTAAAAGTTCTTTAAATCTGGATCAGCTACGATTGTAATCCATAGATACCACGCCAATTTGTTGAGGGAGGGAAAGGGTTGGCCATCTAGCTCTATAACACTAGCAACAACTGTCTCCGGTGTTATAAGACCTTAATAATCCAACATTGATATAAGTTAACTATTTTACTTATCGGTGCAGACGGTTTGTACCTACCCCTGCTGAGGAAAGGCTGGGCTGAATATTAATAAAATTTATCTCCATCTATTGTATTTCTTTTGAAATTTCTTAAAAGGATTAGTGTTCTTTATGCGATGAAGTTAATGCTTCTTATCATCCTTTGATTGATGACAGTTTAAGAATCGCTATTAAAGGATAAATTTGATGGCTTCTCAACGTATTACCAATCAAATGCAGTTAGCGTAAGGTAGGCGATTACTTGTTTACATTTGAACAGGACGGTTTGACCAGCATTGGGTTCACTGGATTTCTTTTTACATTTTCAATTTTTTTTCTTGATAGGGGGAAAAGAATGTCTCCGATTTCGTTAAAGTATAGCAAAGTGGAAAAGCATTTGAAATAAACATTAAACAGTTTTCAGGTATCTTTTTGCGCATATCGCCTAAAGTATACATGTTGCATATCTATAGATATATATAAATATGATACATAGCAGACAAACATATATATATGTACTTACACGACGTAGATATATATATAAGACAAACGATAATCGCCTCCTCTTTTTTTTAAGCTATCGATGATTTCAGCCCTCATATTAAAAGCAGGAAAGATATTAGGCGCCAATTTTTCTCATCAACGGCTCAGCTGATATTGCTAGCTCATAATCATATAAATTTCTATACAAGTCTAATATCAGCAGAAACACGTTGAAATAGAGATGTTTATTATGATACAGATTTGTATTGTAAGCGCACACAAAGTGCAATTAGCGAAAGGAAAGGGAGGGTGTGGATTTTAGTTGAAGTGAGACATACACAGACGTGATGAAAGGGCGAAAATAATAGGTAGATTTAGCACGTCTACTTCTAATAGCCTGTATCATGATATTAGATTATTTGTTTATTTATTTATATATTTATTTTTTTACCATATTTGTTTATTTTTTTTATTTTTCATGCCTTTTTTTAAATAATCAAATGTGTTTACTGGAGAATCACTTCTTATTTCGTTATGTTGGAGATTGCGGAAAAAAACGAAAATATAGTCAAATATAGTCAATAGGAAGTATTATGTAAAGTCACATCTTGCACTTATGAGTAATGGTGTTTTTTTCTCTTCTTCTGTTTTTTTTCTTTTTCTAAAAAGGAAAAGAAATAACAAAGATCTTTAAAAGGTTTTTATGTGAACACTTTTGAGGCGTCTTGTATTTGATATTTTATGCATGGAATGTCGATCTAATTCCGTGTATTTAATTCTAAACTTAATTTTAGATTTCAAATAATTTTCATCACTTGTGGGAACAACACTATGTCAGTCGGATGTGTCCTCAACTAATGGAACAATATTCTGCACCTATATTGAGCACATCTACATTAAATTTTAAAGCGATAACTACTCAAGAGAAATCCACGAGAGAAATATTACACCAAGAAATGAGAGACGTATCAGCATTTGAAATACTCCATAAACGTCGAACACAGTATAGACAAGAGCCCAAAATGGGACCAATATGGTGTACTGGTTCATGTTGTAACGCGCATGCGCGTAAACCGTCATTAGGTATTTTGTATTATTTTTTCTTATACTAGCTATCATTCGCAGTGACAGTTAGAACATATTCTTTTGTGTGATTAGCAATCAATCTTGACAAACTTCAATTAGTAAGAATTAAGATATGATAAAGTGTTTATACAAATCTTTTTTTTTAATTGTCATTTGAGTTTGATACCGCACGATAAGAAAACTGTCAATTTTTGTTGTTGTTGTTTGTGCTGTTGACGCGTTGAATTGAGTAGAAAAATTTAGGTCTTATAGTTCTTTATAAAAGAAGGAGCTACCACGATTTTAGTCATCCATTTAGGATAACAGAAAAAAAGCATCTTTTGCGTTGATTTTAAAATTTGATTTTTTTTTTAGTAACACGTCACCCGTCAAATACAAACCATTCAATAACGTCATTAACATCACCGACAGTAAACAGTCGAATTTTACCAACGCTCTCGTCATATTCTGTTTCGCACTCACCACCTTTTCAACCAGTAGCAAAATCTTTATGTATGCCACATTTATGTTCAACCACGCCGTCTGGTGGCAGCTTACCGTTTTCAGCTGAGCAAATATCAAAAGTATGCGAGACTCTGGAAGAATGCGGCGATGTGGATCGACTTTCAAGATTTTTATGGTCGCTTCCAAACAATCCCGAAGTGCGCAATTTGATTAATTCGAACGAGACTATTTTACGGTCGCGAGCAGTGGTCGCCTTTCATAACAGTCATTTTCACGAGCTGTATTATATATTAGAACATTTTCGATTTAACAAGAAATCGCACAGTAAGCTCCAAGCTATATGGTTGGAAGCGCATTACTTAGAAGCAGAAAGACTGAGGGGCCGTCCTCTTGGACCTGTCGATAAGTATCGTGTCAGGAAGCGCTTTCCTTTACCACGTACAATATGGGATGGTGAACAGAAAACTCACTGCTTTAAAGAACGTACCAGAAAACTACTGAGAGAGTTCTACCTACAAGATCCATACCCAAGCCCATCAAAGAAACGAGATCTAGCTGACGCAACCCGTCTGACGCCCACCCAAGTTGGGAATTGGTTCAAGAACAGAAGACAAAGAGATAGAGCAGCTGCCGCCAAAAACAAGTATGGTGTGTTTCAAAAATTCTAGTTGTGTGCCATGTGTTGGGTGGCGTGTGTCTTGAGCATATGTCGAAATTACGTTTTAGTGACTTGACCAACGCAAATAAATACTTTAGGATGAGGATTAATTTGTAAAAAAAAACATAATAGCACTTCTTTACCATGTAAATGCCTTTTGATTTTTACAACAAAAATCTCTAAGTGTAATGCGGTTTGTGCGGTTACGTATTTATTTTTGTAGCTAGTTTTTCGGAATGTTGTATAGTTTTATGAATTCTTCTTTCAATACAGGTCACAGAGAAGACAGCTTAATTCATCATCAAATATATCCTACGAAGATGACGATAGCGATATGGATGAAATTTTAGATGAAGCAGCATCCGATAGTGAGGAAGGAGATCCGCGGGCTAAAAACACGGTAAACGAAGAAAAAACTAAGCAAAAATCAAGTTTTATGGTTTCAAACATTTTGCAGAAAGACGATACAGATGACGAAATAAAACTGAAAAATTACTTTGAGAAGCATTTAGGCGGTTTCTTATACAGCAGGTAGCAAATATAATTAAAGCGACTGGTGTAGCAAACGAAACTAAAAAAGGGTTTTCACGCCAGGTAGTAAATAAAACTAAAAAATCCAGGTGTTACAAGCATATAGTGGTATATTTATAGAAAAGTTTCGGATGTGTTTATAGAATAGTAATTAAAATCCGTAGATATATAAACAATATGCGAAATTATAATTAAATTTAGCATTCTGGGTATTTTTTATAGCTATTCTGTCTCCTGTTTTCGTAAATTTACATTTGATAATTCAAATATAATCGAAAGGTTATTTTTTTCACTCGATAGCTGAATTCCATTTGTCACACTTTACATGTGCATTGCTTTGGCGGGAAAAGAAAAACGAAACAAACACAGAACGCTTAAAAATAAACGGGAACGCAAAATTTTATAAATACAAAAAGAAAAACAGGGTTTTTTGCAAGGCGCTATATAATTGGTACTGGTACTGACACCTTTAAACTCCTCATTAGACGCTTTTTCTTTTATATGAATATCAGGTTGGAATTTCATGTTGGAAACAAAAGGTCGACTTCGCTAGAGTAAAAGGAGTGTTGTTTACCTCTCTTTCGTTATCAGGACCACAGTAAAATTTCTTTTAACTGCGCATGCTCAAAATATGACAGGCTAGAAGAATTGAATCTTTCTCCATGTTTTTCAACTGGACGACTGATTTTTACTATCTCCTTGTATATACTTGCTATTAGAAACTTATTTTCTGTAAAAAGAACTCTTAGTAGAAAGAAATATTGTAGATAAATATTCATAAACAAATAATATAAATATATAAAGCCTGCTGGAAATGGTAAAGATTAATGCCTTCCTTCAAATTCATCCCCTCTTTATTTGCATTTATAGTTTTAGAAGCTTGTCTCCAGGTCTCTTTTCGTAGCTGAAATGATCAAAACTAAGAATTAGAACGCAAGCAAGCATGTGAACTTCATCCCCGCGACCTTACAGTTAAATTAACTGAAACTTTAAAAATAATAAATTCAAGTGATTTTTTTTAAAATGTCGAAATTTATCAAAATAATAGGATATTCTTCATAAGAGAGGTTTCGGTTTTTCCTACTCTTGTACTGTCACTTTTCAAGATAGTAAAACCCTTTACAACGGAGAAATATTTGCTATGTTAAAAGATTATAAAATTAGTACCCATCAACCCTGTGTATGTTTTACATGTATATACTATAATGTATTATATGTTAATCTAACGGTCAAAATACATGACTAGCTATGCGCCCCATACCTATTACTCCTCACCTTCCTCCTTAGAGAGAATAACATTAAACCTAGGCTTTTTGATGATGTAGTACCAACATGAGGGGGCAGGGGCTGTGAATAAATGGTCCACTGGCCGTATACCCTGAACTACTCATGCTTGAGGCATGACATCTGACAAAGTTATAAAAATTTATACAAACTTATTCCAAGTAAAAATCTAATTTGATGATAACATACGAATTAGAAATGACGTCACATTTTTTTTTTAAATTTATATTTTTCCTAAATATATATTTTTCATTTTTTACATGTTGGTGATGCTTTGACCTCGTTTCTTATGGTTGACTCGACCACAAATATGAAAAAAAAATAAAAAAAAAGTTTTAATTTTTCAAAAATAATAATAATGACGTCATTTCGGTGGATCGCTATATCCCT
Organism: Hydractinia echinata; assembly: GCA_030067915.1. NCBI lineage: Eukaryota > Metazoa > Cnidaria > Hydrozoa > Anthoathecata > Hydractiniidae > Hydractinia > Hydractinia echinata. Next base: position 503,967 of record JASGCC010000137.1, on the reverse strand, counting down.
CGAATATGGTCTGCATTATATTCCTAGCATATGTATATTACCTTAGCAACACCTTGGTAACCATCTGGTAACAAACACACACACGCTTAGGTGGATGTCAGCCATTTTCGAAAATCGAGAAAAATTATAGAAGTTAAGTCCCAATTTTTCCTAAATTTTTTTTTTGATTACAAGCATTCACGTCCCCAGAGCTCTTTGAGATTAAAACTTTCGAGGTTTTAATCTCATAGAGCTCTGAGGATGAGAATGGATTACAAGCGCAAAAAGTTTAAGTGTCCTTGTTTTTTAAGCAACATTTTTCGTCAACATTTATCTCAAGATTTTCTGCTTCTTCACTTCTTCGACGTTCGCTAGTTTTGTATCGGCCTCCGTTCAACTGACAGTGTGAATACAATGTAGTCAAACGCTACGAAGAAGGATAAATTCATCAAAGTCAGTTTCATACCTTGTTTTGAGTCAGTTCTGTTAGAATTTGCTTTTTTCTGTAAACTTTGGGAATTCAATACAGTTTAACAAGAGTATTGCATCAGAAACCAAATATTGGTAATGTATTTTTATTTATTGATTTTCTCTATGATATATATATCATTTTTTAAAAGATGCGTTATGCGCTAATTTAACTGGTTAACCCTCACAAAACGTGAACACGTGTTTCTTCCAGGACACATAAGGTATTTTGCTGATAAATTTACTATGGAAAATACAGCAGGGATAAATTTTTCACTCCGATCCTTGTGCTGAATAAAACTGTAGCTATGGAAATTTCAAATGTTCAATATTTATTAAGTACGATTTATCTCGGAACAAAAAAAATAAAAACACATCACAACAAGGATTTTAGATCACACAATTACAAAAAGAGATAATGCAAGATTTGCAAACTCGTCAGTTAACGAGTTAACTGGCGAGTTACGACGTTTCGATATTTTACTTGAGATATTCGGACATAGCAACGTAATGAGACAACAATGTGAATAATTTTATTTCCAAGAATGATAACATCTAACAAAACTCTTTGTATGGAGCACAAAAGGAGCGTGGAAATGTAAATCAACTCTATCGACTTATTACTAGTGCGTATTTGATGTCTTGAATTGTGCCGCAACGATTAAAAATTTTTGTAAAAAATGAGACAACTATAAAAAAAATGTTTTATAACGTTCGCTTGAATGAGAATGAACTATTGGTACGTGATAATGGATATCAGTTTCGGCATCACATAAAACAAAATAGTATTAAAAAAAGAAAAAGTTATTCATCTCTCCATTTGAAAAAAATGTCATCAATCTATTAATTCTTATCAAGGCTTGATTGAGTAACGGATTTTAAATGTCTTATCCGTCAAATGTTATTTGATATGACAGAACGCGATCATCACATTTTGTGTCCATAATTATTATAAATATATATTTTTATACGTTTGGTTTTATGAAAAAACATTTTATTGCTTCGTTCCTTATTATTTTCATAATTTGACATTAAATAGTTTCAAAATATTGGCGATAAAAAAAAAAAAAATAATAATACGCAAGAAATTACTATAGTATTAAAATTTATTTTGGATCCCTACTGACATTATTGCAACATCCTGGAACAAACGAACAAACAAGTTTTAATTTTCTACAAAATTTTGTCTTAATACGAGAGTCCAACAGGATCAGCTCATAATTAAGCTCCCGCTGACTCGAGATGAACTTCTAAATTTATCTTAACATACCAGCAATGATAAGGATACAATCAATCTCTTCCCCAGGTCCTTTTACGAGCACAAAACTACTGTTTTCAAAGCACCTTTCCATAAAAAAAAATGGTTTAGTAAGAAAAGTTGAAACCACGGAAAGGTAAAGACAAGTCGGCTGTAGTAACATGATGACTGATTAAAATGATGAGACAGTCTGCCCATTCAGGGGGCCTGGGTTCTGATTTCTCATCAAGAAGTATACGGTTATCTTGTTTCGTTATCTGATGTGTTCCAGCTGTGTCATTGATAGCCTTTTATAATCCGCTCATACCGTTATCTAAATATTCCCAGTGGAAAATCTAAAACTTCATTTATTGCAAATTTATTTATTTATTTAATTTACAGTTCTACTTTGTGTTTATTTTTATTTGTTTTTTTTATTCTTGACCCAAGTCTCATAATTTCCAGTCAATGATCAGGTCTTAGTGGGGTCATTTAGCAGAAAAATCGTGCAAATTTTGATACAAGCAAATCCTTTGGCACAAAGATGTCTCAACATATATATTGTCGGAAACCGTTGAGAACCGGGCAATTTTCATCCAATATGGCGGAATTTGGGTACCTGGGCCTGGACATGCCCAAAACCAATTTTTGCCCAAGTAGAGATCCAGTATATTTGTAATATTTCCATTGTTAACCTTGCAGTGTATATCAAATTGTATATTATTTATATAGCATACATGATTCGATTTTGAATTTGATTGTTCGAATTCAAATGTTAGAATTCATTAATTTATCGAATGACAGATAGATTTGAAAAACCGTCTTAGTGTAATCATTGAATGTTTGCGTTTACTTATTTAAATTATTGAATATTCTTTTAATATAGAGAAATACAGTAAAATGAGTAGTATGTAATGGCAAATAAATCATTCACACTTATAAATGCTAATACTTCGTACGATGATGTGCTGTCAAATCAAAACAATGATAAGGAAATTGACTGGAAAAATTGCTTTATATGTCAAGAACAAACAGACAGCCAAATGGTATCCCCAGCCAGCAAACCAGATGGAAATTACGAAAAGATCATTGACGATATTAAAAGATTTCAACCTTTCAAACCACTTAGTACAAAACTTCTGTATCAATTATCATCTGAAAATATTGTAAGTTATAGTTTTTCATTTAATTCTTATTTCGTGCATGAATTATTATTAAATTCATAGGTTCAAACTCATTACATGGAGGCGTTTGTTTGTTGATTGAAACAGATTATGTTTTATTTTAAGGTGGAGGATTGCGTTAAAAATCGAGCTGTGGTCCACAAACGATGCCGTAGTCAATACGATAATCAAAGGTTTGAAAGAACAGTTAAACGCCAAAAAAAAGAAGAAGGTGGAACTAATAGAATATCTCTTCAACCTTTAACTCGATCTACTTTTCAAGCCACCAACTTCAATAAACTATGCTTTATTTGTGACTCTGACACCAAAGAAAAGCTGCGCAAAGCAACAACAATGAAACTTAATGAAAATGTGAGTATAGTAGTTTCAATTTTTATATTGCATTATTAGTTTTGTCTGGTTAATCTCACGATATTATCTTTTATTTTGCTGATAAATTTCAATAAATCGATTTTAAGGAAACATAGTAAAGTAAAAATATATTATATAAACTTCCTCTTAAGGTTCGTAATGCAGCAGAGACGTTACTTGACCAGAAATTACTAGCAAAATTGAGCGAAGGTGATCTAGTAGCTATTGAAGCACAGTATCATGCGGGATGTTTAGCAAAATTATATAACAGAGTTCGCGATCACGACAGCAAAACAAAGACAGAAAAAGAAGGACTGGTAATTCAAGGTATAGTGGAAGCAGAAATAGTAGAATATATCTGGTTAGTTTTAGATAGTGTTTCTGAAACTCCCGTTTTTCGTTTATGCGACCTCCTAACTCTGTATAAAAACAGGATGGTGAAATATGGAAGTATTGAAATGTACATACACCCTAGTCGTTTCAAAGAGAGATTATTATACCTGTTACCAGAACTATCAGCAATTAAAAAAGGAAGAGAAATTCTATTAACTGTGTCGGATCGCTGTGGACATGCAATATATGACGCATGCGATTTTAAAAATGATGGTGTTTGTTTAGTTAAGGCTACTATTATAAGAAAGCATATCCTTAACTTCAGGGAAGAAAATCAAAATGAATTAAGCATAAACGTACTTAATGGAGAAAAGAATGTTCCAAGAGCTGTTCAAAGTTTTGTTAGCATGTTAATACACGGAACTGGAAATTTTGATGACGATGATAAGGAAAACGATGAGGATGATGCCACGAACAATGAGTCAGCTATTGCGCAACTTTTATGCTACAACACGAAAAAACGGCAATCTAAGAACAAAAAGACACACCAGTTATCTAAAAATGAAACACCACTTCCTCAATATATTGGTTTAATGATTCATGCCAAAACAAGACAAAAAAATCTGATTAATGATTTGGCATCTTTTGGAATCAGTATTCCATATGAAAGGGTTTTATCAATCCAAGAAAAAATTACAAAGAAGCTTTGTCAAAATTTTAAAGACGAAAACCTTGTATGCCCACCTAGACTAAAACATGGGTTGTTTACTACAGCAGCCATCGATAATTTAGATCATAACCTCTCATCTACCACAGCTCAGACTTCATTTCACGGAACAGGAATATCTATATTTCAGCATGCTGATTCAGAAATATCACCAAACACAGCTAATTTTTCTGATCTTGACAATTATGATACTTGTGATGCTTGTGATGCTACACTTCCACAATATTATACACTGGTAAAACCAGCAAAATCAGGAAAACCAGATTATCCACAGTAAAATGTCAATTCTTTTTTTTACATCAGAATATAAAACTCTTTCTGAAGCAATTGAATGGTTATCACATACTCTGAAAGTAGCTAAAGAAAATACCGAACCCTGTGCACGTTCTAACGGTGATATTCTAGAAGTTTGTAGTAATTTCATTACTTTTAGTTTCATCTGGAGTAACGCTTCAGCAAAAATGCTAGACATGCCAGAAGCTGAAAAGTGGGGATGGAAATTGCAAGATGATAAATTATCGCCAATTTGGATGTGCCTTGCTGAAACCTCTAAGTCGTGTAGAGAGTTGATTAAGTGTAATTGTAAATCAGCATGCAGTGGACGTTGTAAATGTCGTCAGCAATCTTTGCACTGCACTGAATTATGTCAATGTGGCGGTGAATGTATTGATAAAAACAATTAAGTACTTTAATATCATTAGATACGTCATGTTAGAAGTTATATTATGTTAGAAGAATACAAAATAACAGCGTTTTAATTTTCTAGTGTATATCTAAAGATTTATATGCCTCCTATCCCGAAAACGAAGTATCTTAAGATGGGATTGTTTCTGTAAAGTTTTATCAGCATGAAATTTGCTATCTAACGGTATGTAACATGACAATTTTTGGAAACCTCCTTTTTTGGGCTCAAAAAAAGCTGGGTAATAATGGGGCACCTGTTGCCCCATAACCCCCAAAATAGGCAGTTTTTGGTATGATTGTTTCGTTAAAGATGAACCAGGATAAAATTTACAATCCATCGGTATATAACATGAAAATTTACTTTTGGTCCACAAAAACGCTGGGACCAAGAACGTTTTTGGGGGTCTGGGCCCAAGTAATTAAACAAAATTGCAAAATTTATTGCTTAAGGCTTGCATAGTAATGTTTTACGTCCAATAATATACAATATTTTTACTTGGGCAAAAATTGGTTTTGGGCATGTCCAGGCCCAGGTACCCAAATTCCGCCATATTGGATGAAAATTGCCCGGTTCTCAACGGTTTTTGGTAATATATATGTTGAGGCACCATTGTGCCAAAGGATTTGCTTGTATCAAAATTTGCACGATTTTGCCAATATTTTACATCTTTTGACCCCACTATCTAGTTTAACCTCAATTTTTTTTATAAATGAATTTTAATATCTACATATGTACTATAGCCCAATTACATGGTTTCCGTTGAATTCTATTTAGATTAGGGACAATAATGTTAAGCATCGTATCTGATTTTAATAAAAGGCGGGAACAGTAATTTGCAGACAATGGAATGGGAGGGAATTATACTAGTGGTTATCCAAAAATATTTGTTCATATATTATCTCACCAAATCATGTATGTATGGTCAGCTTTCTATTGTCTATCTGTTCCACACAGAAAAACTTTAATTTTGAAAATCATCGATGAGATATTTTCTAACCATGGGAATGTGAAAGGGTTGAACACTTTATCTGACAATAACAACTGTTTTTAGCAACACCATTTGGTTTATTTCTTTCTTGATTAGCAACAACAAAAATCAAAACGTCTACTTCTTGTATATGTATATAGAATATACAAGAAGTACACTTGATAACCTGGACCTTGCTTTAAACCAACCCTTTATCCAACTCCAACTCGATTACCTACATTTCTATGAGCATGGCATTGTGGATACAACAATTTTTTTTAATCTAATTTGTATTTTGCTGCGTCAGCTGAAATGAATAATTCTATTGCCGTTCTGTTTGCTCGCAAAAATTAAAAAAAAAAAAATTTGGATTACCGATTGTTCTGGATTCCAATGCACGTTTTGCCGGTACCGGATAATCTAGGGTGTTCTATTTTCTTTTTATGATATTTCTTTATCTACTTTTTATAATTACAATGTTTATTTGACACTCGGTTGATTGAATGACATCTTTTTTTCTTTTCTTTTTTCTTTTGTTCACCTGGAAACGAAACATGTAAACATTTCACAAAATAGAACATCCATAGAACAGTACGCGGATAATTAAAGTTTGTAACACCTCATTATAGCATTGAATCTTTTGCAATACACGAGGTCGTATCCCGCAGTGAATCATACAACGCGATTACAGAGGAAAAGATATCACTTTCGTGAACCGGTTTTGAAGGAGGGTCTACTATTGTCCATACACTTAAAACTCAACTTAAACGGATTAGAACAGATAAGTTTATGTCATCTCCTCCCACCATGAGGTTTATCCTTCAACATAATATTGTGATCCCTCATAGCAAATTAGAATCTATAGTGAAACAATTTGTGATTCTGTATAACTTTTAAATAAAAGGTATTAAATTACAAATAACATGTGGTTTTCGGTCGACCTCTGGTATAAATTGTACTGGCGCTCCATAAATATATGATTTTGTAGGAAAGGATATTATATATTTGTTTAATTGCATCATGTGTATTTTTTATCAAGCCTCTTGCATAAATTTCATTGGTGGGTCATAAAAAAATACGCAGGACATATAATAGAAACGCGGGTCATAATATAAAACGCAGGCCAGAAGAAAAAAACGCGGTCTGCAAGTTATCATTGCCAAACTTTTTATCTCTTATATTCACCGTCCAATTTGCTTTGTGGAAATCTGCGTCAAGAAAATGTGACTCTGCTCGGCCCCGCTAAACCATATCAACAGAGGTACAAGCATTTTCGTCAAAAAATAATCACTATCATCGATACCACATCACTGAAGAACATTTCGAAACAAAGTTTGAATCAACTTTATAGCTGTCTGCGGGGTAGACAGAAAACAATGACAATCTAACATTTTTATTATTCTAATAAGTTTTTAAGTGGATACCGATTTCTGTCAATGTGTTTGAATGTCTGAATGTTCAACTGTAAACAGTCTAGTTATTCCTTAACTCTTATCTTCTTTTTGTCTGTATAATTTGAACAATTTTCTAACTTTAATAGGATTCATATAATTTTTACGGTTTTAGTTTCAATTTATTATTGTCTATCAGTTTATAGTATCAGACGAAGCCACCAACAGTGATATTTTTAAATTAAAAGAACTTACGTTGCATATTTTTTTTTAAATAATAGGGACCGGCTTAAAGTTAATTATTAAGGAAATATTCCATGATGATGGTAAATTGTCAAAATTTTAATTATCCAGCAGCGGGCGACCACCCATATTTCAGCTTGGAATAGCTCCTTACCGGCAGATTGCAATAAAAACAAATATCAATCTCATCGCTAGGACTATTGCGTCTAAGGATATACTAACGACACGACTGCGAGTTCTGGAGGTCTGGAGTAGAGGCTGATGCTTTTCTTATCATTTGCTTATCATTTTTAACATTTCACTTTATTGGTAACGCACTAAACTTCATTGCGTTGAAATATGTAAGATTTAATCGAACTCGACTGCATTCGACAAAATCGATCGTAAAGATAGCTAATTTTCAAAATCTTTCCCGGACAAAACCCTGCTTTGCTTGGAGACTCTAAATTTGAAACTTTCGTTAGGTTTATTTCGATGCTTTAAAAACTAAGAAGCCCTGGGGAGAAAGTTGATCCAACTGACTGATTTAATTTCACGTGGACTCTTTCTACCGTTTTGCTGGGAAAGTCAGCTTTGGATATAAAAATCTATATATAAAATATATGAAGAAAAAACTATTGGCGTTAAACTCGTTCTCAAGACGCTATTGTGGGTATTGCAGGATAAAAAACTTTGGTTTAAAACATGAATGACCTGTGATAATTTGATGTCAATGTTATGACAACATTTTGTTAATTAATTGCGTCTGTAACATTTTCAGCGTACGAGAATTAAACCCTATTTAAACTAGCAGCATTTGATTTGATTTCACTACGAACTCACTTTTTTCACTTTTTGGGCAGAGATTTTCGCGAGGAAATAAAAAGCGAAATTTAAGGGCAAAAATTTTGTTAGAGACGATGCTTTTTTGTGAAAAATTAATTATCGCGAGCTTTAACAGGGGAAGACACTTTTTTTACAGGGAGTCAAAATGATCTACACGAAAGTTTAACGGTAAAAATGACCTAATAGCGTAGATATTTTGTAGAAAAAAGATGCTTAGTCATGCTCAATATTTTCATTAAATATTTTACAGGAGGTGTTTTCAGTAACCTTGGTTACCAACGAATAATTAAATAGCTCCGTATGATTTTTTATTCATCTGTTGATTATATATATTTTGATAGTGGTTAAAGATTTCAAATTTTAATAGTATAAAATATTTTTCGTTTTTTTCTTAGCAAGGGACAAGAAATTAATAAGAAAAGCGCATTAAAACAAGACTAAAAATGAAGTCTGTTATAATATTTTTACTTAGCTTCCTAATTGCCATCCTTTGCATTTCGAACGACAACAAAATCGACGATGATATTGATGTGGAGGAAATTACTGGTGACGAAATCGACGATTTGAAAGATGACGAGAATGAAGTTGATGAAGTTGATGACGAAAAAAAATCGTCCAAAACGGTCGCCAATAACAAGTACCCGTCGAAGAATAACTGACACTAGACGAAGAGTTACACCTGCTACCACTAGAAGAAGAGCAGTAACACCAGCTGGAGGAGGTGGAGGTACTCAAGCTCCCCAACCTACGCAAGCATCAAAAGAAAACTCCCTGGTTCATTTCTACAGCAGAATTCTCTTGTTATTCGGGTCGCTTGTTGCTTTTTGCTTCGGAGCAAATCTATTTGGAGCTGTATAATCCACATTGTATACCTCTTACTGCACTTAAGTGTTTTTCGTTTGTACATATGTTTATAATGGAACTTTTTATGAAGACTAGCTATTACATATTTGTGCTAGTACATAATGCTAACCAGTGAAATTGTTAACTTCGACTATTTTCGTATACTTGTACAAATTCAGTTCCCATATGTTGTCATAATTAATCTTGGCACTGTTGATATATTCTGCAAATATATATTACAGAAATTTTTAATTTCATTTAATTAGGCTATGTTTATATTTAAGCAACACGGTATTGTAACTTTTCTAATTTGACGCGTGAATAGAATTTACTTGTTTAAAAAATAATGTGCCTAATTTCCTTTTAATTTGACTTGAGAATGAATTTTAATTGCAGCCCCATGAATTCGCCAAAGAAATACAGCAAAACTGCAACATACTTCTTTTGCTGAAAAGAAAGCTAATTTGCGTTCTTGATTGGTTTTTTTTCACTCAGTTATTATATCGTCTGTTCTGTTTATTGAAGAATTGAGTCTTAATTCTGGCCGATCTTCTGGGTGTTTTGAAGCTTTATTTTTTGTCATTTCCATATAGCATTATATAGGTGAAACACCATGGGAAAAGGAAAGATATTCGACAAGACTAAAATGGGACATCTGTTGCATCTTTTCCTTCGTTCTTTCTCATTCTGCTTTGGTACCCAAATAACTCAACGACAAAATATCTTGTTTATATTGGTCACATTTTTAGGTCATATAATTATAGCTTTGGGGATTTACCCACCTCAAATAACTTTTGTATGTCTTTATGTATGTCTATGTTGATACACGATGTATGTCTATGTTGATACACGAAAGAAATTAATTGGTGGGGATAAAAATATGCTTACATCAGCAATTTTTCTATGACTTTAACCTCAACGGAATACTTGTTGATTTTTACCTTTTTTGGAAGCAATAACTAAACTATTTTGTTTTTACCTATCGTGAGTAATACAACGGACGTTGCAATTGTTTAGTTTATAGTTTTCTATGTTTTTCCTTAGTAAATAACTATTTTAAGCATGCAGAAAATGATTGGAACATACTGAAAAAGTGTTGTGCTAACAGTGCTACTGCGATATACACAGGTGTCTCACGCATCGTTGATTTGAAGCCATATCTGCAATCTCTTCTACAGAAACATAGAAAAAAGAGACTAAATTTTGTTTACGACATTTTTCATTGATTTATCTTAAATTTGAATGCGATAAACCAATATAATTTGAAAGGTACATCAAAGGGTATAATTTCATGTATGTTAAACGTGGATGAAGAAACAAAGCTAAAGATGACTCGATATGTCCTTATGTGAGTTTGCTTTAATTATACAATATCGGGGATAAAAAAACAGGGAATAGCGACGATCTTTGAAGGTCGGTGTCTATAGTGTTCATCCTGCCTATTCAACTTCCGACTATTAACTTTCTCCTAACTCACTACAACCCGACGAAGATTTTTCAAGAACATTAAAAAAAAAATTATTATCTAGCAAGAAAGTGATGGGGAGGGGAAGATTCCCCGTACCCCGTACCCCGTACCCCGGTGCCGCAAACCATGTCAGTAAATACATCGCGGCTGGAACAAGCTCCTTAGAAGTTTGCTTAAAAATCGATGCAACTGCTTGTTAATTTGCTGACAAGGAAATCTGTATTGAAAGCAAATAATTTTTCTGTTTGACCTAAGATTATGTTGAAGAACAATTGAAAATCTTACCTTTATTTTAGTTGAGTTGATTTGAAAACACCGCAAGAGGAAGACTTGCCTAAAAATATAGCCCTTTAATACCTCTCTAACTCTACCACTGTCATACAAGAAATAACATCGACTAAGATAAGAGAAATATGTACACTGAAAAAACATTTTTATTTGATTTCCAAATTGCATAGCTGAATTTGTTTTACTGAAATAACTACCTATTTAGCAATTTTTTGTTGTTTGCAATTTTAAAAGATCAGTAAATGCCACTAGAACATCAGGAAATGTTAAGAATAACCATAAGTGACGGCTGAAAAGACAATCTTCACTTATTGTAAGTCATAAAGTCATAAAAAATATTTTTTTTCACGAATTTTTCATTAAAAAAGTGAACGCGCGCTTTTTTGAAAAAAGTGGCAAAGCATTGTTGCTATGCTAAACTGATTGAGAAAGAATAAAACGGAGGGGAGTTTTAGTCGTTTTAGTGAAAAACAAAAATGTAGATTTATAGCTACCTAAAAAAATTAAAATTCATATTATGTTCTCTTATAAACAATATGATTTGTTTTTATATCTAATAAATAATTTTGTCAAAGAAACAAAACTTTTATGAAGATGAATATACTAAATAATGTGTCTAAACCATACAGTATCCTTAAGTAGTCACGCCAATTATAACGCTGCATTCTATAAAGTACAACTAGTTCTTCTTCTTTCTTTCTAGTTCCTCTTCCTGCTGTACTATTTCTATGCTTTTTGATGGTACTACTGATAGTACTAGCAATACTATATTTTACTGTTCTAAAGAAGGATCTATGTCTACACATGGAGGGAAGTGGAGATGTAGAGGAAGGTAAGAAGTTAAATGTTATTAAAATTTCATGCTAACTTATAGAAGCACAATACCGTCAGTTCTGTCTCCTTTTACATCGGCAAACATTTTTTAAAAATCGGGCATTAAGGAAACACAGTGATCGACGATTTATTGTCTTCTTCGACTGTTATTTTGTATATAGCTAATCGTTTGAAAACAGCCTTATAAGGTATATGTAATGACCGATACTTTTTCAGTATTGGATGTTTTTTTGTGTTATGTTGATGTGTCTTAGTATTTAGTCTTTTTTTAACATAAAGAGAATATGACAACAAATCATTTTGCGTGTTTTCTTTTCTGTTGCTACCATATTTGTATTATCACTAGTGATCAAAATTAATTCAGTGAACAATTCATTAATCTGCTTCATGTTTAATATTTGATGAGGCGGTTTGATGGTTATGTTGACAAAAATCCACAATTCTACGATGAAAGCTTAATCAATATATGTTTAAAAAAGCTTCTACCAATCTTTTTGCTGTTGATCCAGAACTCTTTACAACCTATTATTATAAACGTTTGTTTGTAGGAGAAGATGTCATAGACACAGACACAGTGGACACTTCTGCAGAAGGTGGGGAAGTGCCCCCAGCCGGAACGAGTACACCAACGTCAGTTGCAGTGGATGGGACAGATGGAGCAAAAGATGGAGAAGGTGGAAAAAATGGAGAAAATGAAGGCGGAGTTTCTACAGTGGAAGCCACTCCTGAAGATCACCCAGCAGAACCATCTACTGAAGATCGCCCAACCGAACCATCTCTGGAAGATGCTCAACCAGAACCAAATCTCAATTCCCCAGCCAATGCAACATTGCCAGGAACTCCAAGTGATGCAATGACTTTAGCTCCTCCTGCTCCTTCAGTTGCGGGTGCAGGAGATAGTGTATCTACTGCAGGTGACCCAGTTGACTTCATCGAATCTGAAGAACCAGAATCACTGTGCATTGCTGGAAAAATTTTGATACAATTTACATATATGCCTGCCGCAAATAAAATAAATTTAACAGTTATACGTGCTAGTGATATACCTCCAGTGGAACGTGGGGGTGCCGATAATATACAAGTACATTTATGTGTGTTACCAATGAGAAAACAAAGATACAGAACTAAAGCCGTTCCAGCGAGTAAAGGTGTCATTAATATGACTTTTTCCTTTATACATATGACTCCAGATCTAGTTGAGAAATGTGCTATTCGTCTTCGTGTTTACAGTGCTCAAAGATTTAGCAAAAGATTGATTGGTGAAGTCAAAGTATCCTTAGCTCAAATTGATTTGACAAGTCCTTTAGCAGACGAACAAATTTGGAAAAACCTTTCACCAAAAGGTCTTGTGGTAAGTCAATTTTTAAAAGCTCTTTTTTCAGGAATTTTGAAAGGGAGAAACGAGGAATCTTTATATAAAAATGACCACCTTTATGTCACACGCGTTTCACATTTTTCAAGCTCTTTCATATGAGGCCAACTTGTTTTTTCGCGATTTTTTTGAGATTTTCCTCGGGATAGACAACAATATGAAATTGCATTTGAATTTGCTGTGTATTTGGTATTTATATAGGCTTTATATTATGGCATTGACGAAGAGGACGAACCAGACATTGACGACTGGTGACATGACTTGACGAAACATACGGAGGTTCGCGATGAGTTGCTATTTATGGCAAGATGCAGATGCTGGCGTCTGACGAATAAATGCACCTTGACTTTCTTATATTTACTAAATAATGATTCTATTGTAACTATTTTCCTCAAGACGTTTATATACTCCTAACGCTATATAGCCCATTTAAATCGAGGCTTAATATATTTTAACCAGAGCACATTCTAAGGGAACTTTGTGGACCACTTACACCGAGCATAATGTGTAGTGGCAAATAATATAAGTACTTGTGCAATAGAATATTTAGCTACATTGACCATGAACTTGAATTTGTGTCAGCTACAGCAAACAAATAATAAAAATATGTGCGCGCTTTTATTGACGTTCAAATTAAAATAGTGACTTACTCAGAAGTACCGAATAACAGTGTAGTGGGGGATAAACATGGGTTTAGAAAATGTGTTGAAAATTAATAATTTGGGGTTGAAACAATTATTGTGGGTGAAAGTTAGGGGTTGCAAAATAGAATGGATGGACGAATGGATATTTGGAGAAAAGGCCTTTATTCAGTTAAATAGAACTGAATAAAACCCTTTTCTAACTGTCACTGCAGCGCACCATCGTTTTTGTATCTCTTCTTCGTGCTTTTTTTATTCCAAAATGCTGTTTCAATATAATTACAGACAAAGGTTAATTGGGTGGATGTTGTAAATAAGTTATTTACTGCTTTAATTATCTCAATATGTTTATCAAGAAAATGTAAAAACACTTTCATATAAAAACATTCACAGCAGAAATCTGATTGGACGAGTCAAGTAAGATCTCTGTCATTGATGCTGCTCTCCTCGCACATTCTGAATAAAATTGTATAATAACGAGACCACTCAGAATATCAAGGTGTAAGAAATTATACCCACTTTATTGCAACAATATAGACAACCTGTTACTAAATAAATCTTTTTTATGATTTGCTATATTTTTTGAAGGTAAAATTATACATATCGTATATACTTTTCAGTATTCTTTTTTAAACTACGGTCTGCGAAATATAATCCGTAACAGTAAAATCGAAAGTTTGTTTTGGTGAGGAAGCAAAGACAAGACATAGCGTTAAGAAGGCAAATAATACCTCTAACTAACTGACTTTTTAGGCAATAATTTGGTATTTTTCTGTGCAGAATAAAGAAGAAATTATATCTAGCTAGCTAGCTAGCTGGGTCAAAAGAAATTTAAGTTTATTTTACCACAAAACTTGATTAAAAAGCAAGATAAGCGCTAATACAAAATAAATTATGGATACAAAATATTTGCAAGGTACTTTTCTCTCGTTTTTTAGTTATATTTCGCTGTCAAATAGGATATCAAAAAGAGTTAAGATTTTGTTTTTGTCCTCATTGCTCATACACTTTCCTTCCTCCATCAGCTCGACTTTCGTGAAGTCACTAAAGTCGAAAATTACAGCTCGTTATGCATCCCCTTTAACTATATTATTCAGCATCTTGTTATTTTCGTTGAGTGTAGAGTATTACATGTTGTCCTTCCACATTCGTTACACTGTTTGTCATACTGTTATAGTAACGATAAAAAAGTAAAATTAACTCAGGAAACGTACACATTATGAGTGTACACGGTAGGAATTCCTTTATAGGTTATAAGAATACTGGTCGTAAGCCGTGGAAAAATCCATCTTTGGCTCACAAAAGGTGTGGGTATGATAATATAGACTAGTCAGTGGTTCGTGGATAAATCCATGGGTTCGCCCGTTTTTTATATATCGAATTCCGTGTGCTAATGCTACCGTAGTACCATTTTGCGCAGAGACAGACAATACATTAAAAATAAATACTATTATAAAGACTAGCCGTGAGGCCACCAGTCGAAACAGACAATTAAACCACGCAAAATGCGGAATAAAAATTTTAAAATAGAGAGAGGGTTTAAGTTACGATTTTAAGTTACGCGCAATCATTTTGAACAGACAGAATACGGCTATTACTGTAGAGACTAGCCGGTGTACTCGTTGTCAAAACACCAGTATAAGCCACAAGTAACTGTGTGCGTTGATCCATGTGGAGCGCTTCAATACAAATACAGTATGACGGAAATCGAGGGAAGTACGCACACCATTACAGTGTTTTGAATATAACATATTTTTTAAAAATTAACTCTCTCGCAACTTTAGCTGAGCAAAGCCTACATTTTGCAACCGTGATAGCCACTGCCCACAGTTGTAGTTTAGCAAAAGTCAGATTGGTAACAGAAAACGAAATAATTCTGGCTAGGATAAAACGCTCTTATACGAAACTGAAAAAACCTTAAAAGAATAGCA
This sequence comes from Hydractinia echinata, assembly GCA_030067915.1. Classification (NCBI taxonomy): domain Eukaryota; kingdom Metazoa; phylum Cnidaria; class Hydrozoa; order Anthoathecata; family Hydractiniidae; genus Hydractinia; species Hydractinia echinata. Next base: position 488,200 of record JASGCC010000137.1, on the reverse strand, counting down.
ATAAATAAGGCTAGCTAGCGGGCTGTAGGATACTGTCTTAAAATATACATTTGCAGTCAAATATTAGTTTGTTTAAGATTTATACGTGGCTAGAAAACGTGATGATATACTTATCATATAAAAACATATAAAACATATAAAACATATAAAAAAATATTGCAAAAATAATAAGCTTTCAGAAGATACAACGGTCAACAAAAGAGACCTACCAGCCTCAACACCACAGCGTTCAAAATTGCCGTTGTGGCACCGACGCGGGCAATAAAAAAAATTCAATAAAAATATATCACATTTGTTATTTGTACTTTGAAGTTTTCGTTAGTGCTTTAGCGTAATTCGATTTTAGCCGACAGACAGACAACGACTATTATCCACCCCCACCTAAACATCAAATATTGATATTGGCTGTCTTTTTCATGTGCGAATAAATTGTATGAATTATCAGGAAAGAAAAAATGTGAAATTTTTTCTATTTCACAGTTTTTAATTTTGCAATCTCAATAAAAATGGGCGCATTCGCAATTTTTTTTCCAAATTTTGTACAATACTTGAAGTCCTAATCGCAAACTTAAATTCGCCCCAACCTTTTCTTCTGCAAACAATTTCTCCCCTTAAGATATTTGAACTTCATTAAACGAAATAGAATTTACACAGTTTTCACAAATTGTTTTCAGAGAAATTTAAAATCAGGCATATGCTTCAGCAATACGCACAATTAACTTAGATAATATTACTCTTCTGTTTACAAAATATCACAACATCATGTGGATTAACGGTGCAAACTGCAGGAGTCAAAATGTGGCGACTTTTAGTTAGATTCACACAAGAAATTTAAGGACGTTTTAGGAAAGAAAATAATTTCAAAATGAAAATATTTACTGTAATTGGTTTAACCTTGACGTTTCAAATTCTACGTCAATTTTTGCCACGTTTAATTTAAAGCATCTGCACAAATTTGGCACATAACGTTAAGGTTAGGATGTTTTCACAGTTTCACTGCAAGTAATGATTAATAAAAGCGCGATTGTAACTCTCAAGAATGTCTGAAGGATTTTTTTTTAAGACGAGAGGTTCATATTGTCAGGTATTTATAATATTGTGAGTCAGTAGCTCTAAAATTAATAAGCCTTGCGTTACAAGTGCACTTCCCTACCAGAACGCACTGTGAATTCGAGTAATGCTCGCATACATTTATCTGATGCTAAATATTACACCAAAAACCAAATATTCACAGTAAAACTGCATCATCAGACATCGCTTGGTTTCAACCCACCAATAAGTGTACAGAATGCTTATACTATGCCATGTTTTTAAAAGCAAGTTTCTATTCACGATTATGGTGTCGATGGATGGCGGCGTTGTGACCAAAATCCTTGTTAAGTAAGACTCAGTGTTAGATATTAATATTAGGGATATTTAGTTACCACGAATGCTAAATTTTCTTAATGGTAAAGGAGGGGAAATAGACACTTTCTCAGTAGCCAGAGCACACAGCATTGCTGCTTTATTATACTTTCTAACAATCTACAAATGTTTCATAGGACGATACTGTTGGTCCATCATACAATCTGAGTGAGTTATCAAGTGCTGCAAGTTTTGGAGATGTTACATCGGAACCAGAGTTGCTAGTTAACTTACATTACGTGGATTTGGTTGGTCGTCTAACAGTGGAAGTTATAAGAGCTGCAAACTTAAAAAAAAATAACATGCTACTCGCTCCGGGTACGCTTTTCTTGAGACATTTTTGTTTATAATTCACTGCAGAAAACTGTTAAGAGTTTGCTTAATTCAATTGGCTTGCGCCTACTACTCCTGTATGTTAAGTTGTTCTTTAGATACATTCGTGAAAATTAAAGTCGTCTCTGGCAAAGGTAAGAAGATTGGAAAGAGCAAAACTTCCATAAGGAATCAATCTTCGGATCCTGAATTCAACGCAACGTTTGTTTATCCAATGTCACCAGACGATTTGAAAGAGGCCACGATGATGTTCACAGTTTTTAGTGTTGGAAGACGAAGAAGAAAGAAAAGAACAATCATTGGTTGGTTTGCATTCGGACTAAACACTTCAGGAACATGTGAGACAAATCACTGGAAAGAAATGATACAAAATCCAGATTGTGATGTTTGTCATTGGCAAGCTCTACAAACAGCTGGATAGTTGGCACGTATAACTGTGGAATTTATTTTATTTGTTTGGGTATTATTTATATCTTTTTTAATTTTTTTGCCTTAGAGTTAAAAAATTATATCGTCGAGTGTTAAAAGATTTTCCTAACGTAAACTTTTGGTGTCGCTTGGATAAATTAGTGTACAAATATGATAGTGTTATTCATTGAACATGTATATATATTTTCTAATGTTTTATTTTGATTTTTATGCCAATGACTTTTATCTTTTTTTATAATTGCAAATAATAACGCAACATCTTAGAACTTATGAGAAGTTTATTTTATTTTGCGAGTTAGTAGCTGAAACAAAGCGACGTATATCCGAACGATAAAAAAATACTGTGAAATTCTATTAGTAGGTCATAGCACACACATTCCAAAATGAAAGAAGACGTCTGCAGATATTTGAAAGGCATGCTACAGGATAAGAAGCCGCAATTTATCCAATGAGAGAAGTTTTCGGAAACAAAGCTACTAATGTAGTTTTACTTACCGACGCTTTCAGTTTTGTGAATTCATCTGTAGTTTTACGCAATATCCCAGTTGTACGCGCATTATTATCAGATCACCAGTCGATGATCCTGTGGAAAAATCCACTTAACCCTTTGACAACCACAGGACACCCAGTGACCCGACGCGGTTTGACATGTTGAAGGTACAACATTGCCACACTTCTTTAGAGAGGATAGAATTAGCTATCAAACTAGCACAAAGGAATGTTTAACTCTACGTTTGGAGATATTCGCAATTGAAGTCAAAAATTAAAATTTGAAAAAATTGAAACTTTTAAAACCTTACAGTAGTCAAATGGTTAAGCAGAAAAACAATAGAAAAGATCAAACCATTGCTGCTTTTGTGTAGAGCTTAGACCGCTGATCAAGAAAAACTGATGCATTTTTACCAGTCAGTTTGGCCTATCAATCATTTTAAAAAGTGACGTGTTCATCTTTTTCGTTTAAACGGATGATCTCTTTCTATTGAAATTTGGAAAATCTTTTGTTCTAAGAACTTGTTTTTATGAATCGCTTTTGTAACAAGATGCATATGAAAGGCAGGAACAGTATTGTGAAACCAAAAGAAAGAAAGAAAGAAAAGGAAAAAGAAAGAAAAGAAAATTGTTTCTCATAAGCACATTTGATATATAAATATTTTGAACAACAGAATAGTAGCGTTTTGTTAACCCTCTCCTTATGCCCTGATAAAATAAAATTTAAGGCATCACCTTATTTTTACCATACGTTTCTAGCTCAAAAACCAGCCTTGTTCGTTTTAACAGAATCGAATAACTGAAAATTTGCTTTGGCATTATTCAGATCAACATTTTCCTTTGCTGTTTGTTTCTTTTTGTGGTAATAAACATTTCCTTCAAGGATGAATACAGATATAGCAAATGTTCTTTTCTCTTTCTTGTACGTAGCACGAGAGGACAGAAAGCTGTTATTGTGTTCGCCTTACAGGTAATCCGTCAGGTTTTAACTGATTGCTTAAAGCGATCGTGTATTTCGACAGACAATTAATACTACGGTTAATGGGAACAGTTGGGCGTTATTATTGGTTCAGAAGATTTAAAGGATACGTACTGAAACGATAAAGTTGAAAACTGCGCATGAAAATTTGCTAACGCGTTTAAGTGGTTGAAATTGTTCGCTCGTGAATTTCTTTTTCTGTTGTTAAAAAAGCCTTAAAAATTATATCCTCGCAAAATACAATAATGTAACTTATTTTTGTAGTAATCATAGCAAGATACGCATTCGCCTGATTGGACATGCTTGAATACAACTTTTCCACCCATTTCTACCCATTTCTAATCCAATTCTATTCGTACGGTTCAGACGAACAAAAGCCACGAGAAAGCCGGAAATCAGTCATTCTCTGTAGCTACTTTTTCCAGTTAATTGAATCATGATGTTAAAACATATTTAGAAAGCTAGTCTTATCGACGTTGCAACCACCGACTGGTAGCCTTGTGGTAGAGTGTTCGCTTCCAGTGCAGGAAGTCTCAGGATCAAAACCCGGTTGAGTCATGTTAGAGACTATAAAAGTGTAAATCGATCCTTTCTGCTCAACATTCAGCATGAGAATAGGATTGACATCATAGGCGGTTGTCTAGTTAAGCGATTGCTGTGCTTGCACGACTTTCGTAGCTCAAATGGGAGGTTTAAATGCACTAGGACCCCCTTCGCGGGACCCTCGTTGATAGCAGTACCAATAGGAACTGAAGAGGTCATCCTGGGTGAAAAATTTCAATAATAATAATAATAATCGAGCGTGCTGAGGATACTAAACTGCGGCGTTTATTAAAGAGCGGCGTTTAAAGATTTGAAGTTTTCTCAATCAAGTAATTAAAAACATGCAGAAAATGATGAGCATATTCTTATATTGAGATGTACAGAGCTACTGTGATAAACGCAGGTGTCGCACGCATCATTGGTTTTAAGCCACACTATATTTCTAATATTTTCTTGCAAGAACAACATGGAGGAAAAGGAGAAAGATTTTATTGTAAACCTGGAGTTTGTTTAGATGTACGAATTTTAGTTTTTTTAGTTAGACAGACAAGATATACCGCCAGCAAAAAGAAGATTTTTTTAAAAAATTAAATTGTGTAGTATAACTTTGTGCATAGTTAACGTGGATGAAGAAACAAAGCTAAAGATGACTCGATATGTCCTTATGTAAGTATTTTCTTATCGTTTTGTAATGAATTGTGTTTGCAAAGCATCCCGTTTGTGAAGAAAGATTTAGTGCTTGTTCAAAACTTAGGACACACCCATATTTGCAAGTGGATAAGAAGTGCACATTCTTTGTATCTACAGTGCAAATACTTCTTTCTCTTTTAGTTCCTGTTCTTGCTATACTATCGATATGCCTTTTGCTGGTACTAGTGATAGTTCTAGTGATACTATATTTCACAGTGTTCAAAAAGAACCTTTGTTGTCCGACAAAGGAAGAAGGTTAGTTACTTAAGTTTAATTAAATCGAACATTAGAAGCTCTCAATATGTGCGTCGAACATTAGAAGCTCTCAATATGTGCGTCGAACATTAGAAGCTCTCAATATGTGCATCGAACATTAGAAGCTCTCAATATGTGCGTCTAGCATTAAACATTACAATTAAATGTATAAAAAACGCACGATCTGTGAGAACCTATTAAAATATTACGATAAGCTACAACTTTTGTCAAAATATCTGTAGATGAAACCGCAAATTTCGAAGTTCATCCTCACATGTAATAAACCTTTTTACTGGCAGTGCTACCATTTTTAAATTTATGAATTCGTAATGCAGTGTGGAAAAATAAAGGTATTTTAGGTATTTTCGGCGAAGGTTACTTACATTTAGGTTAAAGGTAATGAAATGTCAATAATGGTGCATTTACAAGTAGAATTGAACAAGTATTGGATTGCTTAGAATTTTAAGAGTTACTTTAGCCATAAGGAGCAGGAAAGTTTTACAACCAAGCTAGCCAGGCCAGCTAGCTACATATATCTAAATTGAGTTGCATTACATCAAATACCCTTTCCATGTTTGAATAAGAGGGAAAATTTAATTGAAAAGAAACACCGTGTATGGTGGCTGGCTATATGGGCTAATTACTAATTATTGCAGATACATAAAATATATATAAAAGGCACAGAAATAAATTTTCAACTATTTCCTTTTGCAAGGCAACTTTCACCAATTTGAGTTTAAATTTAATAAAAAAGCACGTAACCAAAACCAAAAGTTTGGAATAAAATTAAAAGTTCATCTACCTCAAGAATCTTATAAATTTCCTGCTGTTAAGGAGCTTTTTAACGTATGTATATCTTGACAGAAATGTTTTGAAATATAGAATATATAAAGAGAAATTGAGCAGATGCTGTAAACAAGAACTTTTACAAACAAGACCTAACTCAATCCTAATTAAATGGCTTCTTTTGTAAAGCCACAAATTTAAAAACCACTTTGTAGTGGTAACATGCATTCTTAGCTTATTTCAGACTTGTTTTTGCAAAATGCAAATTAAAATGGTGGATATTGTGACATAACATTTAGCCTGAGGTTATCAAAAAGGCCGGCGCAAATGTATCAAAATTTTCATCAAAATCCATTAAACTGGTGATTTTGATGAAAATTTGATGCATTTGAGTTGAATCAAAATTTTCATCAAAACTGAAAAGAAGAAAAAAAGAAAAAAATCGATTTTGATGGATTTTGATGAAGTTTGTTCCCGAACAAACTTTTTATAAAAATAATTGCGTTCATCAAAATAGATTTTAGTTTTTGATGCATTTGAGTTGATTTCATCAAAATTTATTTCTTATTCCACCGCGTTGAGTGCAAAAACATGTAAGATGGAGTGTCTTTCATTCACCTGTAGCTAAAAAGCGTAGCGTGAGTGCTAACCTCTCATCGCCTTTGATGGGTTCTATTCCTCCAAGTCTCTCCTTAGGGCTTATTTGGTCATTTACTTTGGCCAAAACAGATTCGAAATCAGTAATATCCATTCGAAACATTTCTCTGAATCCAAAACGATCCTCGACTCTTAATTCTTTTATTATATTATTAAAATATCCCCTTATTTGATCTTCTTTTCACCCAATCTCGAGTTGGTCCTCGAGTAGGCTTTTCGTCGTCTGAATCAACGAGCTCACTCAACAAAACCAAAGTTGCTAGCTCCGCCATATTGAATTTTAAAATGAATGAAACACCAAAATTCGAATGTTTTCATCAAACTCATTTTGATGACATTGCAAATGACAAATTCGATTTCATCAAAACATTCGGATTTTGATCAAAATCTCATCAAAATCAAGATACTCGATTTTGATGCATTTGCGCCTGTTTTTAATTTCTATAATAATAACAGCCGTTGTCTGTCTGTCGGCCAAAACCGGGTGATGCAAAACCAGGCACGAAATTTTTAAGCTAAAAATAATAAATGCGATATAATTTTATCGACTCTGTTGCAACGTTTGAATTTTCCACAGGCTAAAGACTTGTTTATAATATAATACCCGTTGTATGTCTGCGAGCCAGACGGTAGCTTCGAGTAGTGATGAACGAATTCTTGTGATTTTTCTAACTAGCATAACATATCACTTACATACATATGCTTAGGAAAAAAATTAAGACTTGGTTTTTAACAAATATTGTGCGCCTATTAAAAACCTAATTTAACACAAAAGCATGTGGAACCCAATTTCAGCAATTTATTAGAACCTGAAACATGTTTTAGAACTGTCAACAAACACTAGGCCTGCTAACATATTGTCATGTTTGACAAATATTTTGTAGTGACTGGATAAGTGTCGGCTGAGTGAGTGACAAGTAAAACATGATCCATAATAATATTTTTTATACATTGCTGCTTTAAAAATGAGTCTTTGTTGATAACATGTCAGAATGACTTATGTCACTGCAACCAATTGGGGACAAAACAGTAGTAATGCGTGACGTAATGTTGTGATTTTGCGTTGAGAATAATGGACATGCGCACTCATTACAGGCAAAATATATAAACAACAGACCACAATGATCGAAGACATGAAGTTAAAAAATCAACTTATGCCGAAATAATTAAAACTTGCTTATAAAAAAAGAAGTTGATATTCTAGAAAACCAATTCCGAATCCTTTTGGATCTTTTATTTCCTAAAATCTATAAATTAAAGTTAATGGCTAATTTGTATTTTGTGGTCCTTCTTTTGTTGCCTGTCAGAATGTGCACACATACATAAAACTTTGTAAACATCCGCATCTCATCTATCCCAAGTTTTTTTTTAAATTCCCCCTGAGCGACTCGTTCTCCTAAAAATCATTTGATAAGGTATATCTCTGATAGTTCAAATATTTGCCCCTCTGGAGCAAAGTTCCAAAGAAAAAAATTGTTTGCATAATCTGTTAAAATTTCTTCCCAAAACATATATTTTGTATTTAAAAGAATAATAAATGTCTTGTACGAAATATAGATTTTTATAATTTTTAATTTCACCTTGTTACTTTTAAATATCAAGGAGAGATGAATTTTTTACATTAAATTTTTTATTTTATTGATTTCGCCAATTTTATAGTTTTTGCGCAATTGTAGTTCTGATTTTAGTATTATTTAGCGCAGGTCAATTATCTTAATTCATAGAATTTTCACGCACACTTAATTTTCGCGAAGAGTGTTGCGCAACAATTAGTGCGTAAAATACAATTTGTTTCGCGCTTTTGGTTGCGCGAAAATACAATTTGTTTCGCGCTTTTGGTTGCGCGAAAATACAATTTGTTTCGCGCTTTTGGTTGCGCAAAAATGTGCGGGGAATATTAGATTGTGCGAAACTGGAGAAAACGAAAACTATTTTTATGATAATTTTTTCGATACAAAATTAATCATGAAATTAAAGATCATCATGATCATGATATCATCAGTTTTGTACAAGATTGATAAAGATTTTGAGCGCCAACCAGCCATAAGAAACGATCTGTTTATACAAAAGTTAGAATTTTCTAAGCTGTCCAATTTTCAAGATATATAGATTACCCGTAAGGGGTGGGCGAAAATTAGATGTGCACTGAACTTTACTGCGTAAAATTAAATGCGAGACGGTACGAGACGGTAGCCTAGCTACAGCTACCCTTGTAGCTACCACAATTTATACGTACCCTTAATTTTTAAAGACGGAAAAAATAATGGAAACATTAACATCAAGTATTAACACAACCAATTCTTGTTCTTTGCATCGCCTGCTTTCCCCAGACTTATGATATTAGACCTCTCTCGTATTTAATTTCTTCGATGTTCCGCATTGTTTTCTAATTTCAGCTCAAATTTTTACTTCTCTCAAAATAATACATTATATAGACAACTACAACCAATTACAACCAAAGTTTTATTTGAAAGCGAAACATTAATGGGAAACGAAAAATGCTACACTTTACTGCAAATAACATTGTGTCTGTCTGTAGTTGTGCTAAGTTGAAATATTATACACACGTTGTACACATCTCTTTCATCACAACTTTATCCTACGAAATACTTTTTGGTTTCCTTTTTTGTATATTACATGCGTAATTACATACAAGTAAGATCCATTGTATGTTATATTCTATATATCTCTTTTATATACAACATTTTCTTTTCCAATAATGTACACCACTTTTTCTTATGTATTTCCAACTATGTCAATTTAAATAATAAAGGAGTGATTTCCCATCAGTTATTAAAAGTCGCATTAGATATAAATATATTATTTCCAAATCAATATTAATGGAGTTGTGTATATTAAAGTACTAGTTAATATCTTTTTTATGTTAGCATGGGAGATAAGAAGAATTAGTAGGATTTTTGATGAACGGGAAGCCCTGTATAATTCTTACGCTTTTATTTTTTTACAGGGGAGCCAATTGTAAATCCGCCGCAGGATGGTACACAAACGGTTCCTGCAGGACCCGATCAACCAGAAATTTCGGTGGATGGGACAGATGGAGCAACAGGTGGGGGAGGTGGAGGAAATGGAGGTGGACTTCCTCCAGTCGTAGACGGTGGTGTTGATCCTCAACCAGGATCGGCAACTATCACCGCTTTAGTCAATGCAACATTGCCAGGAACTCCAAGTGATAGAATGACTTTAGCTCCTCCTGCTCCTTCAGTTGCAGGTGCAGGAGATGCCGTATCTACAGCAGGTGACCCAGTTGGTTTTGAGCCGGAAGAAGCAGAACCATTGTGTGTCGCAGGAAAACTTTTGATTCAATTTACATATATGCCTGCCGCAAATAAAATAAATTTAACAGTTATACGTGCTAGTGATATACCTCCAGTGGAACGTGGGGGTGCCGATAATATACAAGTACATTTATGTGTGTTACCAATGAGAAAACAAAGATACAGAACTAAAGCCGTTCCAGCGAGTAAAGGTGTCATTAATATGACTTTTTCCTTTATACATATGACTCCAGATCTAGTTGAGAAATGTGCTATTCGTCTTCGTGTTTACAGTGCTCAAAGATTTAGCAAAAGATTGATTGGTGAAGTCAAAGTATCCTTAGCTCAAATTGATTTGACAAGTCCTTTAGCAGACGAACAAATTTGGAAAAACCTTTCACCAAAAGGTCTTGTGGTAAGTTTTTATAATTTAATCGACATTTCTTCTTACTAATAATATTCGACTTTTGCCTATATGCTGGGCATGCACGCATTATTTTTTACATTTAATCGTTCGAAATTTGCAAAAACTAGAAGATGTAACGTAAATTTAATCTAAAATGGATTTTCAACGGACGTGCGTATTTTAAATATATGGGCATATGTTGTATTTTTATAAGACTACTACTTTGTTTAGCGTCTAGTGGAATTTTTAAAGGGGAAATTTTATGTGGTTTAAAAATAGTGCAGGCCAAAACAGGATTAGTGGGTATCGTGGTATGAAATGACACACATAACTTGACTAAGTAAACAAGTTAAAATTGAAGTAGAGCTAAATTTGCATTGCCTACATACTGCTTGATAGCAAGCTGAATTCGATTGCCAGGCAGTATGTTAGCAATGCACAAAGTAGTTCTACTTCAATTTCATTAAACCATTTATACTCCCTCACCATAATCGGAGTTCAGATCGGGGTGGACTATTTTCAGTAGAGAATGAACACACGGATGTGCCATGATAAAGCTTCACCCATAAATGTAAAGTTATGCATGTTGGTTTTTGTCCAAGCTCTTATCATTATAACAAGACATTTTGTTTCTACATAGGCTTTATTTTATGGAATTGACGAAGAGGACGAACCGGACATTGACGACTGGTAACACAGTATGAAAACAATTGACATAATTTATATTGCTGTAGATAACAGACTTATATAGTTTCACAAGGAGTTGCAACTCCTGGCAATGATGCAGGTGCTGGCGTCTGATCATTTAGTATTTTTTTAAATGTTTTTATTTAAATTTATAAGTACGACTCAGTTTTATTCACTATACCGGATGGATTATAGAACTTAATCTACAACATGCGCCTTTTCAAATATGAAGATAATTTGTTCATTGCAGTGTTAACAGCTTCAAAGTTTACACCCAATCTCATGATTAGTTCCTTCAATGCTACTCTTGGTAACTTAGTTGGGGGTAACGTGGGTTGGTAAGTTTTTAAAAGAAAAATTGTTGCGGAGGGTAGGAGGGTGTTAATAAATTGAAATCGATGGATTTCCATTACAAGGTCTGAAATAGGGGAGCGGGTCAGTAATAACTTGAGGTACTTTTTTAATTTTTTTTATTTTCAGGAAGTTATATTACTTGTTGCGTAACTTGTAATTTTTTGTCTTTAATTTCCTAATTCTAGCGAACTCTTTTTTTCAAAGTGAATGAATAGGGTTCTTATATGGGTATTGTAAATTTTTTGATTTTTCTAAGATGAAGGGGTATTAATAAATGGGTGGTAAAATTTTTATTACAACATATCCATCCCCCACCCTCCTCTTCCTTACAATTAGATTACCAAGAATACATTATTTAAAGATCAGCTAACCCAACAGAATCAAGAAATTATTTGATAAGTAATAACTATTGCATATATATATCTGTAATTAAATTTAAAAAACTGCTTATTTAATGTAAAAAATACTGTTTTATTTACATTATGTATTAGTTAAACAATGTTTCCAAACTAACACTGCACTTTAACATAAGGCAAGGAGAAAACACAGTCCCACCTGTCTATGGCGACACCTGATGTTCCAAAAAAAAGTATATTTGCTAAAACAAGGCTTTATTTCTCCTTGAAGACAAATAGTGTAAGTAAGAAAAAAAATAATGTTTGAACTCCTAAGTTTGCATTGTCAATCTGTTGATCTAAAGAACACACTTTTCAATTTCTTAGCAAAAAAGCACAAGATTGTCACTTAATAAACTCAAATATTTTCAGACAAAATAAACAACCTACAAAAACTCCGACTGCAACAAACACTGTCACATGAACACTAAAGCTAAAACAAGGACCTTTGCTATTTTTTGTTTATTAAAACAATTTGTTTTACTTTTGTATACAATAAAAAAAACAGGTGATTACAGAATAAAATAAAAAAATGCTAATATAAGCATGCAGCAACAAAAAACGCTGCGGTGATTCGATCCAGACTTATCGCAGCGTCATACGGCAACAAAAAACGCTACGGTGATTCGATCCAGACTTACCGCAGCGTCATGCGGCAAAGCGAAAGTGAGTATACGTCATTTAGTGGCTATCATATATGGACAAAACGCGCCGCAACACAGAACACTTTTTCCTGTATGAATGTAGCGTAAAATTTCTTTAAAGGGGATTATAATGTGGAATTTCTACAACGAATGTTTTCGAGCTATCTGCAACAAAATTCTTAGAATACAAACCACTTCAGGATTCCCTGAATTTAAACGGATCAATTTTGAAGCCAACAGTTCGGGTGATCATGTTTGCTTGAAAGTGTAAATCGATGCAGTCGAATTATTTTAGAAGAAAAAAATTTCCCTGATATTGTCCACGGACTATGACATTACAACTAGTTTAATAAACTAACTAAGATTTTAAATTCAAAATGTGAAAATTCCAGTATTTCAAAAAAATCAATTTATTTGAGAAAGATATCTAAAACTTTTACATCAATAGAAAGCTGTGAATGAATATTTTATGTTTTTTTCTATAAAGTCATTAATGTTTCAATTTATTTAAATGGTAAAAGGCATATCTTTTTTACGGAAAACTAAAACATTTAAAACGTTGTTCGGGTTTTCACGAAATAAAATTATGTAATACTATAAAATTAGTTTATTGTCGAATATTATTATAACGCTTTTACATCGTTAGATATAGAAATTGAACGTGTAGAGAGTCAACTAGAGGAGACTGTGCGAAGGATATAATTAATGAGAGAAACTTGACAGCTAGGTGACACAAGAAATCTGGTTTCTAAAAAAAACGTACATTTACAATGATAAAAGATGCTGAAAAAGACAAAGAGACTGACAAAGAGGGTAGCAATTTGAAAGAATACGCTATATACAATTTACAAAACGAAAAGAATAACAACTCCACGGATAAAGTCAGGAATTTGAGTGAATTAGATACCAGACATCGTGTGGAAAAAACTGTTACATTTAGGGTAAAATTTAATAATATCTGTTTTCCTAAATAACTCAATTGGCACTGCGTAAAGAAAATTTTTACCGTGTTATCTTTTAGCTACAAATATGTGGATGAGCTGGCTGCAAATTAACGGGACAGGAATAGAAGCAGACAATTCTTCTTTAAAACATTCTCTATATTATTCAAGCAAGCAATCTTTTATTTTTTAGTCCACCTTATTGTTCATGATTATTCACTAAATTTAGCATAAAATTCACTTGAGACATTACTAGTTCAGATTACAGTAGACTCGTGGTTATTTGGACAGACACTCATTTGAACTTCCCAATTAATCAAATCTTTTCTCATTCCCAGTAGATTTTCTTTAATAAGTTTAACTAAATCTTTCAGTTATTCAAATCTTCAGTTTTTCGAACTTTAGTTCAACTGGACCGATTTTTTGAACCCCCGTGACTTTTTTTCTTTACATTTCTAGCTGATATCCTTTAAATACACAAAATATTAACAGATAATAATAGCTACTCTATATTTTTTTAAATATGTAGTTTACAATTTACAAATTATTTCTTTCCACAAATTTCGACGTGGGCGGAGATATAAGAATTTTTTTAGCCTAATTTAAAAGAGATTCGATCAGCATTCATTCGAATAAAAAAAAACGATCGGAAATAAAAGACTTTTTTGGTTTAATTTTGTTATGTTTTGTAGATTAGTGTTATAAAAAGTTCTAGCCGTATTCCGAATTTTCATTTCCTTTATTATAGTTTTGTTCTACCTGTTTTATTGTCTTGTGAAAAACTGATTATTAACTCGAAATAGACTTCTCTAAAAGCAGATTTTCAGTTATTCGAACTTTTGGTTATTTGAACAAAATTTCGGTCCTCCCTGTAGATTCGAGTTGGGAGTCTACTATACTAATTTGCAATCCTAAATTCAGCAATATCATCAAAATGCGATAATTCACATTTCTTTATTCTCTAGTTCGCATAATTTTTAAGTTTTTTCTCTTTCGGATTTATTTTCTTCCCTTAAAGTAGAAGGTGTTAAAATTCCGTATCTTGTCATCTTTTTCGTTAATATCCAAAGAGGCTCGTTTTCATAACCATGTTGTATGTTAGATGTAACTGATAAACAATTTTTTCTCAAAACGAGTTTTCAACAAAAACAAACTGCAGGTTCAGCAGCTTAATTTGTCTCGATAATTTTACTTCTAAATTAGGATGATGTTCCCGGTCCATCGTACAATCTGAGTGAGTTATCAAGTGCTGCAAGTTTTGGAGATGTTACATCGGAACCAGAGTTGCTAGTTAACTTACATTACGTGGATTTGGTTGGTCGTCTAACAGTGGAAGTTATAAAAGCTGCAAACTTAAAAATTAAAAACAATCCTGTTTTACCTGGTAAGCAGCAAATAACAAAGTTTACTTGAACAAACTTCAGTTTTCTTTTTCTTTTTAATCAAATTAGAGAATTACCTTTTCTTGCTTATATTTATATGGCCTTGTTTTCTTATCAGATACATTCATGAAAATTAAGGTTGTCTCTGGTGAAGGCAAAAAGATTGGAAAGAGCAAAACTTCCATAAGAAATCAATCTTCGGATCCTGAATTCAACGCAACATTTGTTTATCCAATGTCACCAGACGATTTGAAACAGGCCACAATGATGTTTACAGTTTTTGCTGTTGGACGACGAAGAAGAAAGAAAAGAACAATCATTGGTTGGTTTGCATTCGGACTAAACACTTCAGGAACATGTGAGACAAATCACTGGAAAGAAATGATACAAAATCCAGATTGTGATGTTTGTCATTGGCAAGCTCTACAAACAGCTGGATAGTTGGCACGTATAACTGTCGAATTTATTTTATTTGTTTTTTATTTTTCATATGTACAATTCCTGGAACGTGAACACACCTATTTTAAAATATTGACTGAATTTCAAGTAACAAAATTTACGGCTTTCACGACTTGTGTTTCAAGGGCACTTTTTTATGCTGTTTTTTTTATTTTTTTTGTAAAATTATGTATAAATAGTTTTGTTGTAACATATTACTTATTTTTTATGCTTATGTAAATATATTGAATTACAGTGCCATTGATTAACTCTTTATTTCCATCTTTTAGATTTTTTTATCAAAAGATACAGTAACTAAACCTCTCTGAATAACTTAACGCCTGCGTAGGAGTGTTAATAAACATCCAAATCATTTCCACAATATAATAAGATCTAACGTGTACAACACACGGACTTTGAGTTTTAAATTCTACTGTGTTTGTAAACTGAAAAAGTTATATGGTAGAGCTCTTTTTAAGCCTTTTCCTAAAAAATTACCGGGGAGATGAAGAACAACTTCACACTTAGTGCATGGCAGACAACATGGTATATGGTTATTTTGATAGTAGGTTTAGTTGGTAACGGTATTGTCATTTTTGTCATCATGAAATCAAAAACTATCCAACGCGATGCACCATTTAATATCTATTTGCTAGCCCTGGCAATCATTGATATGTTGATCTCAATCATATGTGTTCCAACATACGTGCTATCAACTGATGCGTTTTTACATCCATCGGGAGAATATGGTGAAGTGCTATGCAAATTAGTAACGGGCTATACCATGCCATTCTGGCTTTTAGATGTCTCGGTATTTTTGCTAGTGGCTATAGCAGTTGAAAGACGTAAAGCAATAATCGATTCTTTCTCCACGTTACAATACCGATCAATAAAGTTAACTTTGTCATATGTGGGGATAGCTTTGTTGATGGGGATTTTGACGCAGGTGCCCACTTACTATGGTGCGCATTACGAATCACGTAATGCTACAGTTGGCAACGCATGCAAATATGACTGCGGAAGCACAACCATGGACATACTGCATTACAGTGCATTCACATTGGAATGTATTGTTCCATCTATAGTGCTTTTTATATGCTTTCGACACATCAAAAAGCATTTAACAAAATTTGAAGGAGAATTACATCATTCCATACCAGATTACTATAAAGCAAAAAACAAAAATTTATTCCAAATATTGCACATAAAAAGGACACCATAGGAACATTCAAGATAATCGTGATTGTGTTTTTGGTATGTGTCGCTCTGAACGAGATTACTTATGTATTGTTAGAGCCTGTATTGAACATTACTAGCCTTGAATGGAACTCAAGTTTGTATCAGGTTACTGTGATGCTACGCTTCTCAAATTCATGTATTAATCCTATCTTATACAGCTTTCGAAGCAAGTCTTTTCGCAAGAAAGTTCGTGATGTCTTTAACGATATGACGTTGATAAAAATGTTAAAAATACGAAGAGAGAATCAGGTTAACATGTATTCCAAATTTTCTGATGTAATATAAAAAATGACGAAACGACTATGTGGTAATGTTCCGTGTAGTTTTGCAAAACATTCCGCCTAAACTAGATCTTAGCACAAAGATACCGCGATTTCGTTTAAGCATGGCAGCTTTGACTTCTATATAAACGCAATTTTTTAATTGCTGCCCGGATAATCGTGTTAATTTCTTAATTTTTGTGCATTATTAAAGTTATTTTGTTTGCACAAAGCAAGTACGTTCTGTGCAGAATTGACAAAAAAATGTTGAACTTTACGTTAATAGCTGTTTCAAGCTATAGATTTAAAAATAGCGCATGCGCTATTTTTAACCATTTAAAAATGTCGCGTTAAAATCAAAAAAATAAAAGTTCACCGGTTGCATGGTTGGTTTGTCTACGCGAAAGTTTTAATAAACAACTTGCATAGTTGGGAAAAATTTAGTCCTTTAAGCATGAGAAGGGAAAATTAATCCTTTTTAAAATAATCCTTCTACTGTACAAGTTAATAGTTTTGTTTCGTCCCCAATTATAAAAACGCTTAAATGTCCTACTTTTAGACTGTTTTTCCAATTTCCTTAGTAAATATAAAAAAAATTAGATTTGTTAATAGAAGTAACCAGGCACATTACTGGGAATTTCTCAAAAACATAGATAAGAGATAGATAAGGCAAAATCAAAAATTTTAAAATTTGGCTAGATAACGGCACATTTAGGTGAAAAAAAGGTCAATAGAAATTCACAACATAAAAAGCTCCCATTGACAATGATAGTTTAATAACAGTAAAGTTAGTTGAATTTGGATCACTTAATCAGCAAAAACAATGACTTAAACACTGGAGTAGGCAGTTAATAGCCGTATTCTGTTCAAAAGAGCTGCTTTATTTCGGAAAATTCCCTCAGAAACCGATTTTACGGATTTTGTTTTGGTTGCACGTAGTTTAATTTCAGAATCACGGCAGAACCCGAAAAAAACGGCAGGCCATTTTGGTTTGGAAGTGATGGTGTCAGGATTTCTAAGTCTCCTTTCCATCTTTTTCTCTTCTATATACTTTGTACCTATAGGAATATTTTTCCTGTATATTTTCAAATGCTAAAACGAATATATCATCACATTTTCTAGCCATGTGTACATTTAAAGATTTTGGCTACAAACATAGATTTCGAGGCAGCATCTTGTTAAAGTCAGCTATCCTTATTTATTCCTATCCTTGTAACGTTTTTATTTAGTTTGTTATATTATTATTTATTTTTATGTTGAAGTTGTGGCTATGTAGCTAGCTAATTATTAGCTACGTCTGGGCTAAAGAGTGAAAGTAGCAAAATGCAGTTTGGCTAAAAAAATGTTTTAATCAATAATTCTTATGCTAAATGGTGTGTGCGCTTCACTCTATTTACGACATAATGTAAATGTACTAAAGCGCTCCACCTGAATGTGTGGCACAGTTTTCGGCCTTATTAAGCGCTCAACGAGGCGTTTAACACCTGTTCATACAGTGACTTGTGGCTTAACCCAGCGTTATGAGGTGAGCTAGTCTATATCATCATACGTCTGTCTGTCACGCAAAATTGTAACCGCAATAGCGAGACACACGAAATGCGGTAAATAAAGGACGGGCGAACCCGTAGATTTATCCGCGGGCCATCGACTATAATTTAATTTTTTTGAAGGTAATAGATACATATAAACTCACACTAACCGTTGGTTTAAATTATTGGAAGAACGAAAGATTTTCAAATTGCACAAATATTGCTTGGGTACACCGGGTAGATAGTCACACTTTTTTTATCTAGCTATGAAAAGCTGGACAAGCTGTGTGTTTATTGTAGATACAAAAAAATGCTCCATTTATTGCCTATTAAAAGGTTTAACCCTTCTAATGCGTTATACCACTGACTTAATTTAAGTCTCATTATCTACTTTATGCGTTCATAAGATGATGATGAAAGAAAGAATACTTATATTTATTTAAATTTTAATAAATATGATGTACAAATGTCAAGAATCAAATACATAATTAAAAACAACTTGTTTTTTCAATTCTATGTTCTCTTAGGAATTGTAGATAGTATTGACATAAGATTTTTCTTTTTCCAAATACATTGATGTAATCATGGCTCTAGTCAGTCAGGGCCAAAAGTCCATTAAAAAAAGCATGTCTTTAATTATGTATTAAGACATTGTAATTTTAAATTAGACATTTGTATTTTTAACCAAGTTATGTTGTAAGGACGATATTCAGCTTGTAACATACGACAGGTTGCTCGTTGCTACGGTAATAATTTACATTTTTCTGAGAACCAGTAAAATCTGAAAACTGGTTTTTCTTATATTTTAATCCTTTTTAGCCTAATTTGTTCTTATTTTGTTCTTAATAGTTAGAACACAAATTAACAATAATAATTTAATTAACAAATTTTTTATCTTCATTTTTTTAGGTGCTTTTATTGCTGATGCAACTTTATATTTGTGTTAAAGAACAATAACCTCAACATGAGCATCATTCGCAGTTATCTTGGGTGAGAAAAGAAACCACAATTAAAAAGCACGAGGATTCATATCATTGATTGTTCTTACTTTATGGAAAAATTCAGACTCAGGTTTTTCTTTTGTTCTTATTTTTCGACAAAATTTGACGCTTGTGTTCTTAAAGAATTGTTCTCATCAAACGAAAAGCGTGCAATATGCTTCCTTCAAAACAGATTTTCGTACTTCCTGTAAATCAATGGTAAATCAAATCTACAACCAAATCGTTGTTTATAGTTCGTCTTCAATACATTTAACGTAGAAGCATGCAATATCTGCTTAAGTGTTTATTCGTCGCTTAGTTTCACATAGATATCTGCGCAAGATCTACCACTGTTGTTATCGAGGTAGGTACCAAACAAAGCTTCACCATAATGTAATCTCATCTCCTGTCTTTTATAAACAGCGTGGATTGGTGCATTGAAGACCACGTAGGGAGAGTTGGCGTCGTATCCTGGTATGAAAGAGAAACCATTTCCCTTGTCATATTCCATAGAGGGGTAAAGTTTTTTGTTTTGATCATCTGTTATGACAACGCCAATATTTTCTACGGTGAAAGGAGGGGTACCAAAATCACATCCCCACTTTGTTAATGCAGTGCCAGCGCATGTTACACCGATTCCACCAACATGCACCAATTTTATCCCAGTCATAATTCCATTGTGGGGTATTTCAAATGTTCCAAATTCGCTCGCCTTTGCTCCGAAGCAGACATTGCGTTTTAAAACAATCCATTCACCTGTAAAATATTTTATAAATATTATTGATTCTTACTGCAGTATTCATATGAAGGCACTATCCTAAAGGTATTATCCTAAAGCTTTCAATGAACATAATTGTTCTTGAGCTATATCATTTAATTTTTTTGTTTTTAGCTTTTTTGTGTATGCCTATCTATCTTGTTCTTCATCTATTATTTATTTAGCCCCCTCCCTTTATTCTTGCAAACGTTTGGACCATGTAAACAGCGTATGGAAATGTCTCATGTGTAACATTTCAACGACCAGTGGATGGTAAAATTAGGAAAACCGAATCATTTTGACGTTAGTATCGCCTAAGATTTAAGATAACCGAATATCCTAAGATGACCAACATTCAAATTTTTCTCCACATTCAAATAATTATTTTTTTAAAGAAAACATATAATTTTCTTGATGCATGTACATCCCATTGCATCGGGCTGAAGCACTTAAGCGCTACACCCAGCGTGTATATACCTGTACCAAGAGGCAGCCGTCATACAAAACCATGTCTTCTAGCTAGTCTCTTATATTAATACCCGTACTCTGTCTGTTTCTAATGGTCTTGCGCAGCTTTATTTTGGAACCCCCGCAGAGCATTTCAATTGTACAAGTGTACGATATGGCGAAGCGGAAAATATGTACGACGGGTGATTTCGTGGATTTTTTCACAGGCAAACGATTAGCGTACTTATAAATTTACTTAGTGAGGTTATTTCGGGGAGTTTACTCACATATAGTGATCTTTTAAGGCGTTATGTCAGCTGAAATTATCAAAAAACCCAACCGTTTTTTCCTTTTACTATACTTGGTAGCAATTCACTGGGAATGCACTATATTTTTAATGCTCACACAATCTCACCTAGAGAACATCTGGACACAAGACTTCGTTTAGACGTCGAATTTAAATATAGTCTTAACAGGACGTGTCGTCTACATGTTATACGTTCATATAGTTTATATTTTTCTCTAGTGTGAGGCTAGAGTATCAACCTAACACCGTGCTTTTTTGGGGGGAGGGGGCATAAATTGCCCGCGGACCATAAATCCGGAACTACTCGTACGTAATAAAACTTGGCATACTTGTTGAAAGTCTTAATACAAGCATATTTCAAAATAATTTTTTTTTTGATGTCATCATTGGGATCAGAAATGACGTCACACATGCCTAAAATAGAACAGTTTCCTAATTTTTAATTCTTAATGGCCTCATTCACTGAATAGAAAAAAGTTGATTTCATATAAAAAAAAAAATTTCAATGGCGTCATTGAGATCAAAAATGAAGTTTCTTATTTCAACGATAAAGGTAAAGAAATTCGTTTTTCCAGAAATATTTATTTTCATGAAATTGAACATGGCACATAAAATATGACATTTAGAGGTGTTCGAAGTAAGAAAACAATATAATGGGATCAGAAATAACGTCAATTCGCCCATCGATATTACCTTTAAATCTGGTCTGTATATTATACATATGACCTATATATCTCCTTAGTAACACCTTAGTAACCATCTGGTAATGAAAATACATGTAATAAATAATTAAATAACCAATACAACATGTTACAACACTCATAAAGACATATCAGCACTTCTTAAAATTTAAAAAGTTTTTAAAAAAAAAATTTTTCATTACAAACCCAAATAAAAGTTATGAAAATTCACAAAGTTTCAGCACTCATTACATGCCGAAAAAATGTTATGAGCAGTTAAAGAGGATGCGGGCATTGTGCTGCCTCCTTGAGTGCTAATAGGGTTAAACTATTTCTCATTACTCATTCCTCTATTCTTTCAAACTTTAACTCAGAGATGAAACTGATCCATAAACTTTATTTTTTAACGTTTAGCACAGATGAGAAACACATAATCGTCATTTTAAAGGTCTCTAATCTGATCCCAGAAAAAGAAAATATCGTTGCATACACATACTTTTTAAGACAGACTAAAACTTGTAGTTCTTCAAAGTAATTACCTTTGGAGTGACATCTATATCCTTTCGGATCACAGGTATCCACGCATCTTCCATATCTGCATGGATTTCCTTCTTTACAGACAGGACCCAACTAAATTAAAATAAATGCAATAATGTAGTGCCACCGTTTATTTACATTTACTGAAATGTTAAACATAAACTTTATATTAAATTATACAAGTAGAGTATAGAAAAATATAATGTTTATCAAAACATGGTAAATTTTCGATTTTATCTTCTTCTCATTTACCTCATTTTCTTCTTCCCTTTTCTTCGCCCTACATTTTGAATTATTTCTCTTTTCTATTATTCCTATATCAATAATGCACGTTGTCTGTTTCTCACACGGTCTACAACTATTAACTTTTAAATAGTCTAAAGAATACCCTTTAAGTATTTTATGTATCCCTAACATAAAGGCATATTAAGGCAAAGGCAAATATTTATTTATGTGAATTGCTGTATGAATTTCATTGCAGCAACAGTTACTCACATTGCAGCAACAGTTACTCACATTGCAGCAACAGTTACTCACATTGCAGCAACAGTTACTCACATTGCAGCAACAGTTACTCACATTGCAGCAACAGTCACTCACATTGCAGCAACAGTCACTCACATTGCAGCAACAGTCACTCACATTGCAGCAACAGTCACTCACATTGCAGCAACAGTCACTCACATTGCAGCAACAGTCACTCACATTGCAGCAACAGTCACTCACATTGCAGCAACAGTTACTCACATTGCAGCAACAGTTACATTGCAGCAAGTTACTCACATTGCAGCAACAGTTACTCACATTGCAGCAACAGTTACTCACATTGCAGCAACAGTTACTCACATTTTGTTCATTATTCTTAGTTTCATAATGTATCCATCCAATCGTCTTCTGCAAAACAGTTCCGTTGTCAGCGCTGCTGAAATGATATATTCGGCATTTTGAATGATCAAACATGTAGCTGAATGATTTGCACTTTGGATATTGAATGCATGTGATTGAGCAGTGGTTAAGATCGATATTCTCAACCAATGAATATGTTGCGTTTGAAAGCAAGAAATTTTCATATACTGCATCAAAGAGAGCATAAAGCTTGTTGCAAGCATACAATCGTAGGATGTCTCCTTTAACTGTAGACGCTTTGCAAAACAATATGGCCATAAGATTCAATAAGAACAGCATTGTATCTTTATTTTCCTGTTTGTTTCTTTTTCTTTTTAGCTATTTTGAATTTAGCGTACAGTGCTGCTAACGTTTGTGTTAAAACTAAAGTCTATTTTTAATAACAAATTACAATTTTTCACTTTCAAATTACAAGTTTTCCACTGAATTCTAAATGGATTATTGATGCTTTTAAATTATTCATACCATTTAAGTCTGACATTCACATAGTTTACATTGCCATGGTTGATAACAGCAAGAGCTGTAAATTTTTCATATTTTTAAAATGGTGAATAAGATCTATGCAAATGTACATGTTAAATAAATTAAATCATTTCTGTAAATTAAAGACGAAATATGTGAATGTCGTACTTCTAGCCAAAAGAATAAAAATACGGTCACATTTGTAGCAACTTCGCAAGAACAGCATTCCTCAGTCCGCGAGAGGTGCTTTATCGCCGAGTTTACCAAATGACACGAAACTAGATGAAGCTGCTAGGGCTGGGTCTGAATATGAAATAGGGCGGAATGGGATGGCAAATATGACGGAATGGGATGGCAAATCGGAGAGATAGCGGCAAAACTCAAATTGCGAAGTGAAAACGGAATAAAATTTTAAAGATGCAAGAATGCGCACTGGGCGGTAAAATTTCTTATTAGGCGAGTATCGAGTTCGCGAATGTGTGAATTCGCCCCTGTCCACTGTAATACTGATTGCCTCAACTTTTGTGTGAGAGATTTTTATAAAAGTCTTCACCTCAGTGAAGCAACCTGCTTTAAAATTATTTATGCGATATCTCTATATTAATGATACCCGTATTTTGTCTGTGCGCAAAAAAAAGTCGTGCATTTAGCACGACTTTTTTTTGCGCACGAAATTGCAAACGCGAATATATATTTATCAATTTTGTTTTGTGAATTCGTGTGGTAATTTAAGGACGGGCGAACCCGTGGATGATGAAAATACGTATTAAGGATGCGGTGACTTACAAATAGGTATACTTAGTACCATCATAGGAGAATATTTCCGATTGATGTTAAAGTTTTCAAAATTACAGCCACGCCACTTTTTTCCCACAGAAAAGTCAAGATAATTCGTTGAATTCTACTTACTTCAATCTACGTACTTCAATCGGAGAAACTTTTTCGATAGAAACTTTTTTAAAATAGCCATCCGCGAAAATTTCTGCACAAACTTTCCAAATGATCGATTTGTTTTTTCAGCAACAGCAGTCTCTCGAAATGACTTATCTTCCAGCTAACTTCAATTGTAAGAACACAAAAAGTTGTTGCATTGTTTATTTTGTGACGAAAATGTAAAAACGAAAAATATGTCCATTATCTGTAAGACATAAAGTTTATTTTCATAGAGAAATTTTAAACTTTTCAAACACGAAAGCTTTTTTACTATTTTAACAAATCGGATCCAAAAAGTCTCACAAATTCGTAAAAAAATATTTTTATTAAGTTAGTATTTACCAGCGACAAAACTAGTGCGATCTACAGTAGCAGTCATGGTTATCCATCTGTCACATTTCTGTTCAAGAAAATGTGGTTATTTTTATTCAGAGCTATAGCTTAAGCGCACCTATAGATCTTAAAATCTATAAAAGGCATTATTGTGAAAGTTTAAAACAATTTTCTCACTCTATTTACAGAGCAAAATTTTGTAGCAACAGATAAAGGACATATTGTTTAATATCATCATTATTGAGCCATCTTGAACAGCTTATAGATTCCTTTTTTGTTATCTCGCTTAATCTGTTAAGCGGGGAAAAATAGGTTTTCTAAAGCTTTAATGTATGAGCTTGGAGTCCAGTCTAGCAAAAGATAACGTTTAGTCAATAAAAGTCATAATTTATCTACTTGCTTCTCGAAATGCATGAAGTAGTGCTGCTGTTGTTAATATGCAACATTGGTTGTGTGATGTCATATGATAGTTCTGACAAGTCGGAAAGCTCTGCTAAGGAATTACTCAAAGACGTTTTAGAGGATTTCACAGAGGAAAAAAACAGCTTGGTAGAAGCATTGCTTAACCGTGAACTTCTTCGATTCAACCGATATTTAAAAATATTAAAGCGAGAAAAAAATTCAAATAAAAGAAAAAAGAGCACTATGGAATTGAACCCAAAAGGTCTTGTTATACCACGACCTGGGAAGAAGGAATTGGTTGACGATCTATCCGAAAAAAAACAACAAATCGTGGAAGACGAGCCAAACAGATGGTCACATGAAACCACAATTAAACAGGCAGGCAGCGCAGAAAAACTTAGAAACATTGTGAAAAGGTTACGGCAACTTTAAGACACTGTACATATCCGCAAAAAAGAAGAACAACAACTAAAGACTTGCAAAAACTTTTGTTGACTATTGCTTTTACTGGTAACGTATTTGTATTAAAAAAGATGTTGATAGATTATTGAAAATCTCTTTCTTTCGTGTACACGAATAAGGTTCAGATGGAAATATGTGAATCTAAATATCTTAAAAACGATGAAATAATTATAAAAAAAACTCTACAGGACTTGACAAACAAGCATATCTCGATTCCAGGCCCCGTAGCGTTCTTGATAAGAGGATGAAACGCATTCTCATATTAAAAACGCTACAAGTCCTGAAATAAAGATTGACAATCTTTCTCACTTTTTTAGTATATTCTAAATCATCATCTCGTGATAATTTGGTTTCTATAATTTTAAATTTGTAGACCCTACAATTCTCTTCGTGTTCCACAAAAGAGAGAATTCTCGAGAAGGCGGTCTGTTTTTTATTTAAGTTACTTTGCAGGATGTTCAATTTTATTTTTCTCCATTTTTTTTAATTTCTTTTTTATATATATATATACATTCATTTGTTTTCTTTAAAAACAAAGAAGCAGATGTAGCATAAAATTGCATATGAGAGGAAACGATAACCAGGGCTTTTAACAAGGACACGAACGGAGGTTCAGTACAAAAGGTGATAATAGTTTAAATCTAAAAGTTGAATTAGTCGGCATATATGAAATACTCTGGGTAACAATAAACTTATCTTACGTCCGGCATGTTCACATGTTCAAAGCAGATGACAGGGTAGAAGTTCTAAGCGGCTGTACCATCTCGTTACCTATTTTTCACAGTGAACAGACAAGCTGAATATTACTGATGATTACGTTCTCTTGAGTACCAGAGAGGGTCAAAATATATAAGGAGACAACCTATATAAACGTGTGCATACTTTTATGGCTTCATTACAGAATTCGTGATAAAATGAAGCAGCAGAAATACAGCAAAAAAGCTCAGAAATGCACAGGCGTCAATCTCGTTTTCACACTTCTTTGCTTAAATGTCATAAGGGTTGCATTGATATGAAAAACAGTACTTATTAAGAATATACAGTGAACTGTATATTTCCATACATAACGATTAATTAAAATATGAACAGGGAAAACAAAGACGTGGGGTTAATCCGCCGTAAGTCGTGGCGGACACTATAGAATTCAACCTCGTTCTTCTTCTGCGCTTGTGATGCGCCCGTAAGAATATTATACAAGTAGAAGAACTCTGGGCTGAGGTTGTATGAAACTGTGAACTAAACGTTTCTACTTAGCTTTCAACATGAGAATAGGATTGAGCAATTTCTGCGCTTGCACGGTTTCCGCAGCTCAAATAGATGCTTTAAATGCACTATCACTCCCTTCGCAGCACTTTCATTGATAAAAGTAGCAATAGGAACTGAAGAGACTATCCTAGCTAAACAATCTTAAGAAATAATTAGGCAGTCCCTTTACGCATCCGTACGCTTTTGGCTAATCACCTGACTTCCACTACTTGTAAGTATAAGAAGTTATGTTCTCAACACTGGTATACCGTGTTCATTATTTACAATAGTGTTCGTTGTTTAACCATATTCTGTCCGTGGTTTTCCACACATATTATGACCGGGGGGGATTAAAATACCACTGTCTAGTTAAAATGCATGCAACACATTTTTCTTCAGAAGCAACACATTTCGGTTAAGGTTCGATGTTCTGTATTTTGCAGGCTCGACTGTTGCTAGCATGGACTTTGTTCAATTTTAGGACAGTGTTCAAGCATTAAAATACTTTAAGGTTTCGCGGTCGGATTAAAAAAACCGCGAAATTAAAATACCGCGAAAAATAGATTTTTGGCCAACAGCGAAATTAAAATGCACCAGAAAAAACTATTTTTTAAGACCTATGAAAAAATAGATCGGAGGCCCGTCCAGTTTTAGAATTTTTAGCGGAGAGAAATTTGGGCTGTAGCATGAAATTTTTGCAAGGCCAAATAATCAGTATGTATCGAAACTAATGAAAAAACGAAATATAATATTTTGAAATTTTTTCTTTGCAACATAAGACAAATAAATAAAATATTTGCTCCATCTTTAAAAATCTGATCGTTTACTATTATATTTTTTGCTTTTTCCATCCCTTTCTCCGCGTTTTTTTTTTTCGGTAGTGTTTAACAAAAGTTCTTATGTCCTTTTGTTCCCTTGTTGCTGGCTTGATCAACTTCTTTGTTTGTTTTTTGGCAATATCTCCGACCAACCATATGACCACAAGCGAAGGGAAGAAGGTCATACTCAACGGATGGAAAGAAGCAGGGATTAGGCAAACAATTGACACAGGCTACTACAGCCTTCCCGGGTTGGATCCGTTTGAAGATATCGACCCTTTGATGTCAGAGGTAAAACCTGAAACCGATATCAGGCCATTCTTGGAAATGACAGATGACGAGCGACAACTCCTGGGATATAGCCCTCGCGCGTCCGATGATGACAGTGATGACGAAGATGACGAAGTTTTCGAGCCACAGCGAAACTTCACCGACGTATTTGCTGAATTCACAGAATAATTATTTTAATAACGAAATAAAAAGTCTGCTACAAAAAATAGATGCATGCAAAGTAAAAAAAATCTGAATCACGAAATTGAAATGTCGCGAAATCCATATTTTTCCTCAAACCGTGAAATTAAAATGCCGCTAATTTCGTAATTATGCTTCAACCGCGAAATTAAATTATTTTAAAGGGTTCTTAAATTCAATCTTACTCAATCCTGAATCTTAATAACATCTTTAAACAACAAATTAGTATAGATGTCAACAGTCTCCTTTGTGTATATTGGTGAATAGAGAATCCACATCAATGCCACCCATGTAAAAAGTTTTTTTTAATTCAGTTTTTTTTTATTTGATTCTTAAGGAGGCGATACACAATACGCTTTGTGAATTCGACAAATTTGATCATTTATCATGATTTTCTTTATTAACTTGGTATTCGACATTTTAAACTTGCAACATTTTCACTTTTTTCGAATTATCGAAAGTTCCCCTACCATTCAGTTTCTTTAAAATTGTATCAAAAAATTGAAACCTATTACACTCCTTAAATACTCTTTAAATTGAAATTTGAACGCGTTTTGAAAACATAAAAGTTTGTTTTGAATTACATCAAATTCGATAAGATCAGATGTACAATGTATCACTGTTTACCAACCTCGTCCCCAGGGCATCTGGTATCTTTTCTGACCCCGGACGGCGATACGAAGTGCTATGGCCAGGTGGGCAAATCATTTACCAACTTCCAAGTTTCCCCTAGCTACAAGTTTTGCAACCCAGTGCTTGCTAGCCAACCAATTCAGTAAAATACACATAACTAAATTGCTTGAATTTCTTCAAGTAAACAGCAGCCTAAATAACATATTGTATATTTATACATTTAAAAAACAATCAAGGGCAACATGCGAGCAGTTTGTGTGTTGCGTATGAGAGGAATCAAAACAAACTCGCCGCACGTATATGTGACGTAAAACGCCGAGCTCGCTTAGCTCTGCAAGATTAGATATAAAACTTTGGTTAATTGAGACAAATCTCATTAAATATTACACACAGAAAAACTGTGTATTGGAGGGTCACGTGACGAGGCCTCCTCCAGGGCCATATTCGTATCGCCGTCCCGGGGTCAGAAAAGATACAAGATGCCCTGGGGTTGACTGTTTACATATTTTAAATCAACAAATTGAATTTGACAAAAATTGATGATGTATCGCCTGCTTTTTTATTGAGGAAATTGTGGACTATTTTAAAGTCTTCAAAACTTGCTCAATGATTATACCTTTGTTATATAATAGTAGCTAGCATAGCCAGCGATTGCCTGGTAATATGCATAGCCAGCGAGCTAGTTATAGCCTTTTGCGTATGTGTATTTTGGAGTAAACATGCATAGGTACACGAGATATTGTGTGTGAAGGTGGATAATGTACACAGACAAAGCTAATACTACATAAAAAAGACTCAAATGTTAAGGACGTCTCCTGATTAACCACTACTTATGTAGGTCAAAGCTCCTCCCATGTCAGCCTACCTGGCCGGTATATTTATATGAATATATATATAAAGTTTTTGTAAATGCTAACTATTATTAAACATTGAACCATTCTTCATCAAGATTTGGATAAAAGAATTGCCATATTTATAGTTATTTACAGTTAATTTTGACCAAATATTATCAAAAAACTGTAAATTGATGTATCTTACCGTTGCGCCTCTATTTATTTTGCACAAAAAAAATGGAATGGGTTCTAATTAGCGCTGGAACGAAACATCTATATGCGCGCAGCTCCGTATACCCAGGGACTGCTTCCAGACTGGTTCTTGTGACTAGACAAACAAATGGGTAAATGCAATAACTGCGGGGGACGATTTTAAGAATGTGTGAACGCATTCTGAACTCTGTATTTAAAAGTCACTGGTATTGTTATTGTTGCCCTTTACCCACACAACATCCTTTCTCTACATACGATACTTCGAATCCTCCACTGGAGATTAGGGACACCCAATCAAAAACAAAGATAATTAAATTAAAACTTCGTCTTCCCTGACTTGGTGTTTACGGCTTTCACGGCAACGACTCCATTTAGCACCGGGCTAAGTGGACCCGACACACGACGTACAACATAAAGTAATACCGCTTCATCTGTACCGACACAAAAAGTCCGACATCCGCCTACTAAATTACCCGAACCAAATGAACTCTCATTATCCGACATCCTGACAACACAAGCATATATATTTCACTGTAGATTGGCATTAGCAATCATAATGTGCCATAATATTCCACATTACTGTAATAATAATCCTTATTACTACATATAGAGATGTATATTTTTCCTGTAGATAAGCGATAACCAAGTTAATATGGCATAATATTTCGCATAACTGTAATAATACTCTCTCTATCGCTGTATAAGTATTATCCCTGTAGGTAGGCCTTAACCAATATAATCAAGCATAATATTGTAAATAAATATAATATTACTTTATCGCTAGTAGATGCACAATTCTATGTGAATGTAATATTATCAACCTCGACCCT
The DNA here is from genome assembly GCA_030067915.1 of Hydractinia echinata. Lineage (NCBI taxonomy): Eukaryota > Metazoa > Cnidaria > Hydrozoa > Anthoathecata > Hydractiniidae > Hydractinia > Hydractinia echinata. The sequence goes on along the minus strand of JASGCC010000137.1, from coordinate 457,836 downwards.
ATCTTTTCTGACATCGGTACATCAAGAAAAGAGGTTGACTATTATTACATACTAGAAGCTACGATGAGGAGGTCTGTTATAGGCTACAGAACTATCGTTAAGTTAGTATGTATAACTATTTTTAGTTGTGAAAGTGAAAAATATGATTGAATACTGCAAATTATAAACGCTAAGACCTTGTAAATATCTCGATTATCGCTTAAGATTGTTTTCCGATAACATAAAACGTATTAAACAACTGTTCGAATTTTTTACGAATTTATTGGAATAACATGATGTACAATGAAGTGACGAAGAGGATCCCACGAGAAATGTCGCACAACAATCATTATACCCAAGGGTTGCAAACGAATCTTTGGACCTTTTCTAAAAATGTAGTCATTGCCCAACCTCGGTTGTTTGCATGGACCTCACTGCATTCGGTCCATGACGTCACAACCTCGGTCGCTATTTTCCAGTAAAATCGGAAAATCGGGTTTAAACATAAATTACCGTGTACTTTTAGATAACAGCATGGCCAGCGAGTAACGTAACAGGTTAGCTTAGTTTAGTAGCGGGCTAGCTAAACTTGTTTTTTTTATTTCCAATTAGGCCAGAAAATTAACGTCCTACATAGCTTTAGCTGTAAGTAAGAAAGCAGAGTTCCAATGCATTTTTGTTATGCAAGTATTCCGCCCACAAAAATGGTTGATAGCCAGCTATATCTTTCCATTATTGGCCTGTTTATTTGCAAATATAGCTATATATATTGTTTCCAGAGAGCACCTTAAAGGATCATCGGCTTTCAGTAGAGTATTAACTTTGGGTTCAAACCCACACCAAACGTCATTGGTCCAGCTATTTAGGACAGAAATTTAAAGATGTCTGTGTAGTGTACAATAGACGAATTCTGTTGTTTAGCTACATTTTCGCAAACATGATACAAAAAATCAATGTAACTTTTATTGCTGTTTCATATATCCCTTTGGCAGTGTTGCAATAAGGACGAGTGAATGTTACCATAGCCCTAGGTTAACCCACGCTATGTGAGGGAAATTGGGGAGATGGCACACTGCTGTGTTAAAAGAAGTTGTCTGGCAGAGGCGCGGACCCTAATACACCTTTACGATAATTCGGGGAAACTAACACTCCATCGCAGCTTATTTTGCCATCAGAGGAGGTAAACATCACACTTTTATAAGAGTTTATTAAGGATAAAATACGTTCTTTTGTGATAACTTTTCTTGCCGCGTTTTGTTTTTAATGAAAAGTACATACACATAGGTTTATCTTATTATTATTAACGTTTCCTGAAAATTTGAAAGAAATTGATACGAAGGAAGTTAAAAAACTTGAGAAAACACGCTTTCGTCTCTAACAAAGTCTTATAAAAAAACGTTTTTTACCTCCTTTTCTCCGATATTGTAAAACGATGGAGAGCCGTAGGTACGCATGTACAATTGAATTATCGTAAAGGTGTATTGGGTCTGCATATAGCTCAAAATGAGCATTAAATACTCTAAGACTTCCCATCTAAGCCATGGTTCCTCCTGGAAATAATAGACAGGGTATATCCCTCGATATTTGTAAGGCTAACTAATATACACATCATCTCTCATTGCATCTGTCAGGGTTTTTGAGGGAAAAATGGATTTGAGTCCCCAAAGGGGGTTATAAAAGGTGAAGGGAGAAAAAAGAGATTTGTCGTATATAATGGTCAATTGGGTAAATACTAGTAAATAATATATATTATGTAAACGTAATAATAGATGAGTTTCAATGTTTATGTTTTTATGGGATTCTTGCGCATGTGTGGAAAAAATCAGAAAAATCGACAGGCAAAAAAATGCAGACCTTAGGTGAAGAAAGTTAAATTATGGTTAAAAACTTTTGTACTGTGGCTACTAGAATCTTTTAGTAGTAGTAGTAGTAGTAGTAATATTTATTTATCAATAAGTCATTTTTCTTTTCACTATATATATAAGATTTATATCTAAACTACATGCAAGCTATATTCTAATTTCAAAATCAAAAGATGCCTCTACCTGAAAATAAAGTTTAGAATGGACTGGTCCACAGCTTACCACCTGCATTATTTAGCCTGTTGATTTGTGTAAGAGGTCTGGGGATTATAAACAACACGCGTCACGATGAAAGTCGCCTATAGTGGTCATTACTAGTTTTACTGGTATTTTAACGTTAATGTAAACAAAAAAATTTACACAAAGTTTGTTAATGCTCAGGCCCCACTGTGATTTAAGTGTGTTTTATATAGGTTTTAAATGAAACTTTAAAGTTAAACCATAATGTTAACGTGTTTGTGTTTTAAAATTTTCGCCATAAAACCTGTTTTAAACCACAGATAAAATAAAACCCAGGATAAAAATTTTTTGATATTGTGGTTTATATTTCAAAGGCGCGGTCAAATGCTGAATGAGTTTTCAACAATTTTAGGACACATTTGTGCATTTTCGGGTTAGGACAGGAAAGAAACAAAAAATGGCAGACAAAAAACTAAGTAAAAGAAAAATCTTAGCGTACTTATTCACCAATATCCAGTGAGTTTGAAAAATTACACAAGGGCTACAAAGTTTGAAATGCACCGTGCTTGTCACGATTTTAAAAAAAAATTCTGGGTACCCAACACTGCCTTTTTCGCTTTTACTTTCGTAACCATTTACAGGCCTTCAAAGTTGGTAGTTTTTGCAAAAGACTCAATCTTTTTTTAACCTTTCTCTATCCATACTTAGAGTGTTTATTTCTCTCAAGATGATTTTGCTTTTAAAACACAGTGGGAATACTCAGGTTTTATTTTAATTTTTAAAACACAATTAAAATATAGATTTCATATTTAAACCCCAGTTAAACCACAGTGGGAACCAAGCTTTAATATATTTTGCACGATTGCGTGTTGATGCTGCAGACTGAACTTTGTTATTATTTTAATATAAAGAAATGCGATAATAGTGCAATAATATAAATGAACTTCGTATAATGAAACGTAGTTTATCATTCTGCAAAAAAGGTATCAACTTTTCAATTGGACCACCCTTTTTATATATTTATAATTGAGCCATCCTTTTACATGAAATATTTATTATATGGCCAAAAAACTTTCTTTAACTTCCATGTGTTGAAATATCTCTCTTAGACATCAGCATGACCCAAATTTAAGTTTAAAAGTGTTTTATTTTGTTGCCTTGCATTCTGGAATAAAGCTAACCCTGTATATGTTATTTATGTATTGTGTAGGAAATGGCATCCAGAGGAAAAAGTGAGACCGAAAAGTTAAAACATAACTTGGAAGAACAACTAGATCGACTTGTGAATCAGCTCAGTGATTTGGAAGAATGTAAAGAAGACCTTGATGATGATGAATATGAAGAAACAAAGAAAGAAACACTGGAACAACTTCGTGAGTTTGATGCATCATTAAAAAAGATGATGGCTGGAGACATGACCTTGGTTGACCAGTTTAACGGTATGCAACTCGCAATACAAGCTGCTATTTCTGAAGCATTTAAAACCCCAGAAGTCATACGAATGTTTGCGAAAAAGCAGCCTGATCAGTTAAGGCAAAAACTAGCTCAAATGCAAAGAGATGTTAGTTTGGGAAAACTGACAAATGCATCGTATTGCCAACAAGGTGTAGAGATTTTAACTGCGCTGAAAAAACTTGGTGAAACTTTAACACCGACTGAGGTTGAATTTATGCAAAAGAACTCTAATGAAGCTTTGAGCAAGTTTGAGAAAGTTACTGACAATGTTGGCAGTGATAAAGTTTTAAAAATGGCTGGCAGTGAGGTGAAGCAAAGTCAAAACTGATTACTATACAACTCAATGATTTCTTTTTTTGTAACTAGTAAACATTTAATTTTCTTTAAATTAATCTATCTAAATTATAATTCATTTAAATTGCAATATACTAGTACTGTGATCTCACATCTTATTTAATTATACCTTGTTAATTTTTTTGGCAGGACATAAATACAAGAGACATTATCATTAACAGGACAAAATGTTTTGGCTGTTCTGTTAATTGAGATTTATGATTTTTTTATAGTTTCCATCATTTTTTAGTGTTTCCTTGTCAGTTTAAACAGAAACATGAGTCAACCATTTTAAAAATAGGATTGTATATTACAATACAATATTTTTTAATAAAGCACACATCATCTTTGTAACTGAAGGATGCAATGTTTATTAGCATGTTAAATTTAAGCCATTGTTTTTTATTATGGTTAGTCCGTCTTTCTAATTCAAATTTTTTCCTTTAGCAAGATATTGCTACATGATATTTTATTTACCTGCTTGCTTTGTTAGCACATCGGCAATAGCAGAGTTCTGACCTGAGTTAGAAAGGCTGCCAGATTTAAAAAGTTCAAAAACAAATATCAACAGCAAACAAACAAACTGCTGTAATTTTTGTCAATTCAGAATTCAGTCAACTAGGGAAACGTCAGAATAATGATCTTATGAGTAAAAAATTGTAATTCTATAAACTGGTGCAGCATGTTGGCTTTGTAGAAATTTTCTTGTGAAAGGTGAAAACGTTTACTAGATGATGTAATTGAATTTTTGTTGTAATGTTATAATTGTATTTTTTGTGGGCTATTGTTACGATTTTTTGTCATGCAATATTTTTTTTCTTGCTTAAAAATAGATACTTCTTTATTAAGTTTCTTCTAAGCTTTTATTTTTGTTTACTGATTATTTTCCCACACAGTTTAAAAAGTGTAAATTATTTAGTAAATCATTAAGAGCCAAAATAAGCAATCATCAATTGGTTTCTTGAAAAAAAATTAACACAGGCTAAAAAATTTGAAAATCACCCCTTTTTGACATTTTTCTTTTTAACAAGTTTTGAATATTTAGTGCTTTTTCAATTCCAAATAAATCCTTATCTCTGCTTGAAAACACTAGCTAAATCTCTCTAAATTAACTAACAAGCCATATGTTATATGTTGTTAGTCAGCTTAGTCGCCACCTAATTGACCATAAGCAATGAGAAAAATGTTTTTGCATTAAATTTTAATTTTTCAGCATTGACCCTTTTTTAAAAAAACAATTTGAAATTCGAAAAAGAAATGCAATGAGCAATATTTATGAATATGATAGTCTGTGAGTTGAAAATTGTAGAACCTTATTTTGGATCTTGTTTATTGTTTTCTTGTAAGATAATGCCACCTCTCTTCAGACCAACCACTATTTAGTCTTGTAAATTAACTCCAGGTTATGTCTGTAAATTGTGTGATTTTTGTTTTAGATATTTTGTACAATGGCTTTAAGAGTTATTCTACAACAATATGTATGGCGCCCTTTTCTTTCCAATATTTCAGTCACTACACAAAATTTATTACAAAAAACAATTGTTACAGAAGTTGATAACAAGATTGGTAAAGGAGTTTATAATGAAGATATAACAGACCTGCCTGTTCAAAACCATGAAAAAGTAAAGACTTTTCAAGAACTTCTTGATGATTCTCGATTAATGAAATTTGGAAGACCTGCCGGAAAATGTGCAATTGGAAAAGTAGTTGAAGTTTGCAATGATGATTTATATATTGATTTTGGTGCAAAATTTGAAGCTGTCGTGAAACGACCTAAACATAATGAAGAATTTTATGTAAAAGGATCTAAAGTTCGTCTGATATTGAATAAGTTTGAAATGACAGGTGCATTTCTTGGTGATAAAAGACACATTACTTTATGCGAAGCAGATGCAGTGTTGCTTGGACCTTATAATGAAGTTTCTGAGTCTGTTTCGTAGTAACTATCTTTCTCGTGCATGCTCATTTTGTATTACCGTGTCTGAATAAAAACTCCTGGTGAACAACAACAGTGAGTACCCTTCAGACAAGCCACTTGTTTAAATAAAGGGCAGAGTGCAGAAATATTTTTAAATAAATATAGACAAAGACATGTTATATTATGTTATATTGATTTTAGTATGTTTCTTAATAAATGCTGATTTACGCTACATTCCATCTGAAAACTTGAGTGTATATGGTATTTTTTTCTTGAGTTCTTGATTCAAATAAGTACCCCTGCCTATAGGCACCCCTTCTGAATAAGTTCTCTCTCCTTTTCTCTAAAATTAAATTTCCAAAATACAACCTATAGGCAATTATTTATTCATTTATATATAGTACCTACATAAAAATATATGAATGGTCTGAATTATAACTTTTGGCAGGAACAAAGGTTTTATGCATTACTGTATCTTGTTAGTTATTTAGGTCAAACTAAGCTAATGAAGCAAAATATGTTCATTCATACTCAAAATAAGATAATTTATGCATGGCATTTCCCAACGTTTTTGGTTCTAAATTATTTTTTTTTCTTACACTGGAACTCTTCATGTTCATACTTTATACCTATAAGTTTGTATTTTAAGAAAAATGTGTTATTTTTAAAATGTAAGTTACCTGGAGCATAAATGAGTGTAAGAATCTTAGATGTAAGAATCTTAGAAGATTAAGAATGGACAACATCCAAAATCTAATTTTGAAGATTTGTTGCTTGCAATGAGATCTGGTGAAAGAAACCATGATTTTTGAACAACAGGATAGCTTATTTTTTGCATGTTGATGAGCGTAATGTTTTTAATCATTATAGGTTCTGATTTAAGTGTATGATAAGCATAATGGTGTGACTTAGTTCTTCAGATAGTCATTTTGTCATGAATTAAAATTCATGTGATGAGCTTTTTTATGTAAAGTTTTCCCCAGAAGAGGATTATGAAATGGATAGTGTTTCAACATTTATTGACATATTTTTAAAATCATATTTTTCTGGAAAAAAAATGTAAAAGTAAAAATTGTAGTTGAGCCAATTTTCAAACACATTAAAAAAGCATCAGGGTGTTAGCTAGTCTTTATTTTTTCTGACAGACGGGCAATTTCCAATTGAAAATACTTGTTGACTTTTCCAATCAAACATATTTTTCCAATGACTTTCTAATTATTTCCTGTTATCTAAGCTGATTTCTTCATTTCTCGGAACCTATACCTGACAATTTTTTATACTTTATTTGTCGAGCATGCATCAATAAAGCATACGTAAAAAATAAATTTCAAAGACCAATGCTTGCACATTTGGTAAAAACAAGTGAGTTAAAGAACTAAAAATGTTAGCAGGCCAGTTAAAAACAAGATAATGACTATGACTGATGTTACGAAGAATTAACTTTTGGAGAGTTGTTTTTGGGCAGTATAGAATTATGAAATCTTTTCTCTGGGCACTAAAACAACCACCCCTGTGAATTTCTAGCTAACACCCTGAACATCAAAGTAGCTGAATTTTTTTCTCCTTTCCAAAAAATATAAATCAGAATAATTATATATACAGCTGTTTTTTTTACATTCTCACTTTTGATTCATATTAGCTGCGCCATGAGACTTTGTTTATTATTATATATCATCAGATGATGTAAATGCAAGCATACAAACTCTTCCATTTTTCCTCACACAATAATGGTAAAGTTAAAGAACTTGATGTGACAATAACAGAGGTAAGAATATTTTGTATGCATGTCTCGATATTGAAAAATATCTTCAGTTTTAAAAACCAAATTTGGTTAAGAATGACTTGCAATCACATGTGCCTGTTTCTATACACACACACACACCTAAAGTACGCTTTGCTTGCTGTACCCTGATACCATAGCTTTAATAAGCACTGGAAAAAAAATATTTGAAATTTGTTAAAAAAAAAAATTGAATCTAAGTGATGTAAAAAATGGAACATGTATTTGGTGTATACCATTATTGCTACAACTACAACTCAGTTTCACCTAATGAAGAGGTACATATCTGGTTAAATACCAGGCAAAGTGTGAAATAAGGCTTCACAAGTTGAAATTGACGAAAAATGATAGAATGAAGCCAACATTTGAAGAATTTTTAGCTGTTTAAAGAAAAAGACGCACACAATGCGGTATAAAAAGGACAAGCGAACCCGTGGATTTTTCCACGGGCCACCGACTAGTTTTAAAAATTATTGCAATGCACAAAAAACAAAGATATTTTTCACAGTTGCTGAGTGGAACAACACAAAGTATAAAGAATGTTTTTGTTTTTAAATCTTCGTTGCTATTCTCGTCACTGCACGAACTCTTTTTATTTTCCAAGTAGTGGTAAAGGTATGAATTCCTTCAGTTATCCACTTTTCCCAGCTCTCTCGAATTTTGGCTTTGTATGCCCTGCTGACTGAAATATCCTGTATGTATTTCATTATTTAAAATCAATTTTACAATAGTTATGAACTAAATTTAAATAGACTATACAAAGAAAAAATAATAATTATAATATTAAAAAATTTAGAGAGTTCAAGTTCAAATTTTGCATGAACGTTAACCATGAACAAATCGAAAGACAGAAGCTTTCTAATGCAGTAGAGTTTTTTACAGAGAGTGGAACTAACTGCCACAAAACTCCAGTTCTATTTGCCAGGCTATTCAGACCATACAAAAGTGTAAGATATGTTGAGCTTTTAATATTTATATTATTAAATATTTAGGTTAGGTTTCGTAGATTATTAACATAAATGGTAACATCGTTTGCTATACTTAATTGGTGTTCAAAACATAGATTTTGTAGACATGAATGGTAACATCATTTGCTATACTTCATTGGTGTTCGTAAACAACGCTTGTGGATATGATTGATGCGATTATTTGTGACGCGTCCACAGAACATCCATATCAAATGGACAGTAGGAGAACTGAGAAAGAATGAAAGTATTGAATATCACTCTCCTTTTATTGTCTGATATATAAGGGACAGATCCACTGAAGTATATTTACTTTCCTACTTGCTACAAATGTTCCCAACTACCTATCACAATATATTGATATTTCATTAAATTAATCCACTGAAGTATATTTACTTTCCTACTTGCTACAAATGTTCCCAACTACCTATCACAATATATTGATATTTCATTAAATTAATCCACTGAAGTATATTTACTTTCCTACTTGCTACAAATGTTCCCAACTACCTATCACAATATATTGATATTTCATTAAATTAATCCACTGAAGTATATTTACTTTCCTACTTGCTACAAATGTTCCCAACTACCTATCACAATATATTGATATTTCATTAAATTAATCCACTGAAGTATATTTACTTTCCTACTTGCTACAAATGTTCCCAACTACCTATCACAATATATTGATATTTCATTAAATTAATCCACTGAAGTATATTTACTTTCCTACTTGCTACAAATATTCCCAACTACCTATCACAATATATTGATATTTCATTAAATTAATCCACTGAAGTATATTTACTTTCCTACTTGCTACAAATGTTCCCAACTACCTATCACAATATATTGATATTTCATTAAATTAACTACTAAAACATTTTTATGAAACCAATTATGCACATTGGTAAATCAGTAATTAACATATTTTTAACATGTTTTAAGGTATCATTGCAACCATGTAACGTATTATCATTTGCAAAATTACAAAGTTCGGAAAATGAAATAACCAGAACAAATCGTTTATGGAAATATTGAAAAAAGGAGGACCAAGAATAAATTCTTGGGGAACTCCAGCAAGAAGGGGGGGGGGGGACATTGAAACAAGCATTGAAACAAGTGTTGAATGAATAAACACAATGCAAGTTTAGCAAAGCCATAGGCATGGAGTTTTGCAATGAGGAGAATATGATTAATCATATCAAAAGCCTCGGAAAGATCCATCAGAACAGCACCAACAGCACCCTTTTTATCTAACACACTCTTCCATTTTTTGATTATTCCTACAAGTGCATACTGGGTGTTGGAACATTTTCTAAACCCTAAAAGACAGGGATTAAGCTTATTACACAAAAAAGCATTTACTTGGCACAGGACTAATCTTTCAAAAAATTTTGACAGATCTATAGTTTTGTTTCTCACTGCGATCACCCATTTTATATATAGAAATAACCCCAGCAAATTTTAATTCATCGTGGAAAAGATTATTCAAGTCAAATATTGATGATAAAAGTTAAATAAGGTGTTAAAATATAATTAATGGGAGAGGACTTCTGCAATGGCTGTTTTCTACTCATTTCTCAAACATTTTGCAGACGTTTACATTCAGATGAGTACTGGAACTATCTAGCATGAGCAAAGAATTTGCTAAACTTTACCGGCCTAAATTCCATATCTTTAGTATCATCCCAGCATTCTTTGTGACAGTGAATCACAACATCCTTCAGTAATTCTTTTTTTTTTCATCGGTTTAAGTTTGGTACCTGCTTCTGAACAACCCAAAACCACAGTAAAGGCTTTCACTGTGTCTCGTGGAAGTGATAGGTATTGTTTTGATGCCTGTCACTTCCATAGTTCAAGCATATAGAGAATCAAATGTCATCCTCAGGAAGCTATTGCCTATTTGTTGCTCTTGTACATACAGTTTTTTTTTTCAATGACTGCACCATGACAGCCAACCTACAAAGTCTTTAATCCCCATTTCCTACAGCTAGCTGTTTAGATTTCAAGCGCACCATTACTCTGGCGAGACCTCGCTTATTTTCACGTCAAGTCAACACCTACTCTTTTAACGCTCAAGAATCCGATATTTGCAGGTGCCAGAAGAAAAGGAACAAGTTGTTTTACTACTTTTTTCCAAAATATATTTTTTTCTTCAATCACGAACCATTTATAAGTCAACTCTAAATTCCTGTGCTGCAAATCTATTTCCAGTTTCCTCAGCTATTTTTACGACGTTGATTTTGAAGGGAGATGTGTATTCATTTCCCTGTTGCATCATGTTTGTTGTCAGTAATCAGAAGATTGTATCTGTAAAAACGTTCTTTCATTCGAATATTTGAATGGTTTATTTCATTATCACAACAAAAAACAATAGCAGGGGGGGTATATTATTAAAAAATGTTTTGATAATTCATCTCCAGATTTCCTCAAACTTTACACAACTTCAAAATTGACTTCACAAAGCTCTGTATAAATACGAAATAATAGTTTGTGGACAAATTAAACGACAATTAGACTATAACTCCAGAAAAACGAACTAATGCAGAGATTAGAGATAGTTGTCGAAGAACACATCTAAAGACTAAATTTTAAATTTTTATTTTTGATGATATTTTGTCAAAAACAGCAAAATAAAACCAACCACCCTGTCTTTTGTATACATACTATCTTCTCAGTCCACCACACATGCTGTGTGAGTTGCACGATGTCTGCTCTGTTTCATTCTGCATAATTGTGTAAAGTTGTTAGCACTAAAAATGGACGAAAAGCAACACACAAATGATTCTGTTAAAAAAAAAGAAACATTGACTTTCTTTTAGCAGTAAGTGTATAAACTTTAATTTTACAATCAATGACAAAAAAATAAAAAACTTGTCATATAACCTGCACATTATTGGAATACGTTGGAAATCGTAAAAATCTACTTCTAACTCACGGGTTATATGCTGGAGGATAGGGTAATGTGCAAGGTTTTCTTTTTTTTCTCTTAATACAATACTTTTCAGGTGAACCTTACTATAAAAATAGTAAGAATCAGCTTTTTACTTTTTTAATAACTATGAAAAAGTATTAATTTTAGCTTTTAACAAAAATCCCGAAAAAACAGAATTCAAAAATAATAGCAAACTGTAAAAATAGAGATATTAATTTTACCACTCAACCACCTCTTACCTGTTTAACCTATTTTTGAGTTTACTCGAAATACGTTGTTTAATTGGTTTTTCAGGTTATAGATCCTCAGTATGGTTTGTTTACATGGCCATCTGCACCTGTATTGGCACAATTTATTTTTCATAATCAACATTTAGTGACAAAAAAGAATGTATTAGAGGTATGATTTTTAGTTTAACGTTTGGACAGCAAATGTATCTCCACTTTTTTACTTAGGGTCCATTTTTTTTAACAAAATATCTGGCTACAAGTACCACAAATCCCACCATTTTCAGAAATGTTTCATTTTTTTTAGTCTTTTGTGGTACTTGTATCTGAATTTCTTTGCAAGGCAAACGTAGTATTGGTGGTACTCATAGCTAAACTAACCTGGACTTCCAGTGTAAACCTTCATGATCCGACTACCAACTTTCAGCCATTTTATTCTGATAAAACGCGGCAATTGTAGTAATTTATTCGCAAAAAGTTACCATATTTAAAATAATTATTTTATAATTATGCTTGTTGCGTAGTAACATAAATAATATGTAATGTAAACAAACAGCGCAGCAATCAAATCAAAACAAATACATGTGTGCCTGTCTTGTCTCGATATTAAAAAATGAATATGAGCGATTATGATGAAGAATTTTCAACAATTGATCAAAGTATCTTTACAAACTGGAGTTTAGAAGAAAAAAGAACGCGGATACCCCCATTGAAGCTGAAATTGCTGCCTGCAACAACATCCACAGCAACAATAAAAAAGAAGCAAGGTAAAAAAAAGGAGTTCGACCTTTGTCCCTCCTACAAACGAACATGAAGTACCAAGTGCTTCAAACCAACCCGAAAATAATGGAAAAGAGGTATTCCCCTTTTATTGGAGGGCAGATCTCAATAAAGCACTGATATCTATTTATCAGAAACACGAGGAGAAATTTGGTAACGTTTGCTACAAGCAAAGACAAGTATGGCAAGTTATCGCCTACGAAATAGTGATTGAGATGAAAGCGAAGGGATATGGTGGAGAACTATGGTTAAGCAGTACAAAAAAACTGTTGATCATAATCATCAATCAGGTAATAATGATAGAAAAACATGCGTGTATTATAACGAATTAAATGAGATTCTTGGAAATAAGCCAAACGTCACCCCTGCCGTCACTGTCAGCTCATCAGGGAAGCGAAATACCATTTCCAAACGGACACTCTTTGTCGACGAAGCTGATTTGGAAGATATAGATAATACGCAATTAGTTGCGCAACCCACCAACAAGAAGAAGAAATATACGTCCAAAGCTACAGAAGCCACCAACTCCATCTTGATATGGTTTCAATCTTATGGAGAAAAAAAAGAAGAACGGGTGCGTCAGAAAGAGTTAAAGAGAGAAAAAATGCACAATGAAAAAATGGCTAATATTTAAACAGTTAATTGACAAATTGTAATTTTTAAATAGTTGAAATATTAACACCAGTTACATTGAGTTTAGCAAATCACATTAACAAATTTTTTGCGATGTCTTTTCTTTTCCTCTCAGCATCTGCCGATGAAGAACCATAGCACACAAAATGATTTATTTCTTCCTCAGAATCACCATAGAAATCTACGAAGTTGTCTTTGCAGAGACGTATATCTTCATTTAAACAAAAGTTATGAAGTGTGCACACGGCCAGTATGTAACTACATAAATGATTCAAATCTTTGATTTCAACTAATTTAAGTCGAGGAAAACGTCCTTTGAGTAAAGCAAATGCCTGTTCGATTACATTGCGTGTAACGAATTGTGCGTAATTATATCTGCGCTGCTCAACAGTGAAATTACCCATATCCTTATATGGAGTCATCATGTATGATTCGAGCTTGTATACATCATCACCAACTAAGTAGGACCCTTTCGGTACCATCAACAGTGGGTTGTGTGTGATGCGTTTCTTCAAATCACTGTTTTCAAATACACGCGCATCATGGACGGATCCAGGAAATCCAATAAAACAATCTGTAAAATGTTTCAAATGGTTACAAGTTCCTTGCAAAATTATAAAGGGAAATTGTATTCTGTTAACGTAAACTTCGGGATTTTCCTCTCTGCCACTTATCAGTATATGACAACCGTCAATTGCACCGATTACGTTGTCCAGACCTTTCATTGTTTTGAATCCATCAAAAGCTTCTTTCAATCTACTTCCTGTCGGCCAAGTAATCTCATCTTTCATTTCAGATAAAATAGCATTCGTGACTCGAGTAATAATGTTGATTCAGTTACATCGAATCTATCTGCAACTGAGCGGTATGGCTCTTTACTGACACTGAACCATAAAAATACGCAAATTTGTTTCCTCAAATCGACCATAGGTCTTCCACCGCTCTGTTGCTGGATTAAATGGAATGATGTACCCAGTTTCGTAATTATCATCACTTTGTTTGTTTACAAACTAATGTATTCGGATAATTTTTGCAAATGACAACGAAATAATTATTTTATTTTCGAACTATCCATTCTCAAAATGGCGAACTAATGTGGTGGTGTTCGTGGCCATATATCAATCGTTTTTTTCAGCCCTGGTATGTTGGTATTTGTAACTGTTTCCCAAGTTGAAAAAAATGGACCCTAATAAAACAAAGGAATGTGTTAAAGATGCAAAAGATATAAAAAAAACTTGTTTTGAAATTGTCCCTTTACACAACAGCCCACAATCATTTCAAATTTATTGTTAAAATTTGTTATTGTTAAAAGTTAATTATGTGGGTGATCGAAAAAGCTAAATTGACATTAAAAGTGTATTTTGCGATAAATTTAATGTACGCCAAAATGTCCATGTCTTTGACAATTCTGAAATTTTAAGAATACTTTGGGAATAATGCTAAGGCTTGATGAAGTTTGAATAATCTGAATTATTAATATCTTGTTTTAGTTACGTACTTGAACTAATTTTGTGTCTTTTAAAACTGATGCAAAATTTGAATAAAAACAGCCCTTAAAAATTGTGACAGCAAAACTTCGCTTATGAACTTATCCATGGGGCACTTATGACAAGAAAAGATAAATGTAAACAATAATCTGTCCTTGTATTTTTTCTTGTATATCACTACTACTTTACGCTGAAATGGTTGTCTTCATTTGTATATTTATAAAAAACATTTTGGAGGTAGAAGATAAAGTACAACATAATGCTTGAATATAAGCCAATAACATTTTTTACAAATGTATTTTTATAGAGTATTTATGGTAAAGTACTATGGCTAACTGTAAGAGAATGGAGAACTGATTAATTGACAGGTATTATAAACCTCCGCCAGTCAACAGTTCAGACTGTCCAAGGTTGACAAAGTTGAATTCTCCAGTATGAGAGAACTACATTAAACTAACTGGCTAAAAATATTTTTGAAATTTATTTCATGTTAAGGATGTGATTAGCTAATTTTAAAGGGATCTTATTTCCCTTAATTCTCTCACTGAACTTTATAGCAGGATAGCTACTGACACATGTTTATGCTAGCTATTGAAGCACTTGTTATTGGTTTTTGGGAGATCCTCGATGCTTTCATTTTTATTTAAACGTATCAAGATTTTCCTTATGTCACACTTGATAGTTTCTGTTGGATATCTTTTGAGGCGTGCCTATGGACTGTTGTTAATGTGGTCATAACACTTATCTAGATAATCCTTCTTGTCTAAAATGACTGTCGTTCGGCCTTTATTCGCTGGCAAGGTCATAATTTCATCATCCTCTCTGAATTTAGATAGTGTGATTCGTTCCTGTTTCGTCATGTTGTCCTTTTGGAGTTTTGCGTTTTGTAGAGTCAGGTTAATTTTTGCACGGACAGTGGCTGCTTCCTCCATTGACAATACTTTATTTGCCTGTTCCACACTTAACAATTTCTTCAGTTAGTAAACTTGTTAGAGTTAGACAATAATTTATCCCTTTTGTTAAGTTCATAACCCACTTTGATATCAATGGAAGTATTTTCTATTTCTCAGATTATTTCTCACTACATGATTCAGATGAATCTGCTTCTGCAACTATTGGTGACTTGCACAGAGTAGCATTCTCCAACTCCTCTCCGTTTTCACTTTGCAGTGTAGATGTAGGTCTTCAAAATAATGCAGTTGTGACGACAACTGAAAGAAAATCTAAGATGATTTGAATATCTTTCTTCTAATAATCTCACCTCATCCAACATGGTGGGCTCCATATTGCTGTTTAATAACTTTAAAAATATTACCACTTATCAGAAATATGGTTACCCTCACTTGGAAAACCGAATATGCAGGTCCATAAGAAGTTAATTACTTTAATTGATGTGATTCGAATGGTTGATTTCGATCCTCTAATTATCTCCTCAAGTAATAAATAGCCAAAGATGATTTCGATCATTGCCTGTCGATGAACAATAAACTCGCTTGTTCATAAAATGATAATAGTTATATTATTCAATGACAATGACTGAATGGATAAGTAGTAATATTTTTAAAGTATTTAATGGTGCTGGCTTACTTTTTTATGGGCTATCTTCTAGGTACTTAAGATTTGATCTGAGTTTCAGAAACACTTGCAACTCATAAGTGAGGCAGATTTAAGACTAAGTACCGGAAGAAGCCCATTATCATATCTGCATGATATGCGTATTACATATTATATAACAAATATAAAATGCTTGTTAATATTATATATTTAGATTGGATGTGGAACAGCACTAGCTGGTGTTGTTGCAGCTAAGTTGGGAGCAAATGTTACACTATCTGATGCTGAAAACTGTCATAATTGTTTGGAAAATTGTAGAAAGTGTTGCATGATGAATGACCTTATAGATGTGAAGATTATTCCAATCACTTGGGGAAATATCACAGAAGATATTTTGCATTTGAACAATATTGATATTATTGTGGGTTCAGATTGCTTCTATGACAAAAAAGGTTCAAATTATTTAAGTTTTAAAATTCATCATTTTGTAGTTAAAGGTGTTAACAAACTTTTGACTAAAACGAAAAGAGCATGTTGATTTTTGACACTACTTTTTTTTAGTAAAGATTTGTAAAAAAGATTGACAGGGATAGTGACATCTAGTTGCATTTCACCAAGACCACGAAGTTCTGAATTCTAAAACTTCCTCATAATCTCATTTTCAAGTATATGGCACTTTACACACCCAAAATTGTTCATACATGTTTTAGGCATGTGATTCTAAAAACTTTCACTGTCTTAGCAGTTGTTGTGGCTAGCATTGCCCTTAGCCTAACAGAGTGGTTTGAAAATAATAGAAAAATTAGAAGTACTTGTAAAAACTAAAAAGCTCATTACCTTCTTTTTATTATATTTCATTATTCCCCTTTTTAGATTTTGAAGACATCCTCTTTACAATTTCTTTTCTCTTCGAACGAAACCCAAATGCAGTATTTTGGACAACTTACCAATTAAGAAAGTAATCTTTGTTTTTCTTTTAAATGTACTTTTTGTAAGACTTTGAATTTAACTTTTGAGTGTTTTTTGATAAAAATGAAAGTAAAGGAATTTTTTTTTTAGTAAATGCACACAAGTATAATTCATGCAAAAACATTTTGAGATTCATGCTTCTTTTGCTTAAATGTATTGATATACTGTTATTGACAAATTTTGCATAACATTTTACTTCATCAGCAATTGGAATTTGCTGTAACTTTACTCTTATGCATGTCCTATTTGTTTTGTAGCACGTTCGTTGTTGGGTTGGAGTGCTTTTTTTATCAACCATGGCATTTTTATGATTCGACTTTTTTTAGTTGCAATTATTCCATTGAAGAGTTGTTAATGAAATGGAACCTAACTAGTCGATCCATACCTCTGGAGGATTTCCATGCAGATGGTGAATATGTTGGTGGTGTTGACATGTCTTTAAATCATATAATTCAAATGTTCGAGATATGTCGATCCTAAATTGTTAAAACTTTGCAGCATGAGTATTGTGGTATGCAAGATGGCCTAAATACCGATATATCGTTGAGATTTTTTCTTTCAACGAATGTCATTTATAAACTAATATTTATAAAATAAATATGTAATAAATATTTGTGCAACAATATTTTACAGCAACAGATACGTGGGATAATTTGATTTATTATTATTTTCATTTGAATTTTTAACCCTAACCTCCCCTAGTAGTTCCTTCATATTACTTTAGACAATCTTGCAGATTCCAGGTTATAGGATCGTCATCTAAACTTCAAGATGTATGTAACGTGCAAACTGATACAGTCTTGACATCATTTTTTATGCTGATTAATTCAACCCTAAAATGTATTATATACATTAATAAAGTATGAATACATAACCCTTGACAGATAAAACAACTACTGGCGGCTAAAAATGTAAGGATTTTCTGCATGACATAATTTATATAGAATTATCCATAATTATCTTTGAAATTTTAAAATGCAATGACCACATCAGTTCCACATCGTTCTCACCTCAGGATCCTTTTTGTGTGTTTAGTTTGTTTTTAACAAGAGAATGTTCAAAAGTAAAAGAAGGACTTTGCAGTTTACATTATTTGACACGAACATTTGACACTAAACAGAAAATTATTTTATCCAGGCCTAACAAGTTCATTTTCTCAATTAATTTTCATTTTTCATAAAAGAAGGGCATTGCAGTCTACATTATTTGACACGAACATTTGACACTAAACAGAAAATTATTTTATCCAGGCCTAACAAGTTCATTTTCTCAATTAATTTTCATTTTTCATAAAAGAAGGGCATTGCAGTCTACATTATTTGACACGAACATTTGACACTAAACAGAAAATTATTTTATCCAGGCCTAACAAGTTCATTTTCTCAATTAATTTTCATTTTTCATAAAAGAAGGGCATTGCAGTCTACATTATTTGACACGAACATTTGACACTAAACAGAAAATTATTTTATCCAGGCCTAACAAGTTCATTTTCTCAATTAATTTTCATTTTTCATAAAAGAAGGGCATTGCAGTCTACATTATTTGACACGAACATTTGACACTAAACAGAAAATTATTTTACCCAGGTCTAACAAGCTCAACTTATGATCGTATTATTTGTTACTGCATGCTTTTTACATTTTTTTTCAAGATAACGAATGAGATTGTTGAACATTTCATAACATCGATTTGTTGACCTTGCATCTATATTGTAATGCGCGCCATCTATCTATGAGCCAAAGATGACAGCTCTGAGTAGCAAGCGGCGAATTTGCATGGATTTTTCGGATGGAAAAATTCTAAAAAATTCTAATGACTTAGACCTAGTTGTACATTTTTTATTATCATGCAACCCCTATTTTATTTTGACAAGATATATAGCAACAAAATACTTAATAATGGATACAAACGAGATGAAATCAATTTTCAAAGACTTTTTGTTGCAACATCACAAAAATGACATGTTAGAAATGTTGCTAGCTGATGAACTTGACAAGCATTATTCTATTCATGTAAATGCACTGGAACTATTTGATAACAATATGGTTGCATCTGCACAACTTTTAAGAGCACCTCTGGAATCATTTCAAGCATTTGATATGGCATTACAGGTGACACAGGAAACTGTTTTACAAGAGTACGAGGGTAATCAAACAGAACTAGCAGTGAAAAGGAATTGTCATGTCAGACTGTCAAATCTTCCAATTTGTCCAGAGCTTACAAGAGATAGGATCCCGAAGTGTGAAGATGTTTCATCCTTTCTTGCTGTGACAGGTAGATATATTTATTTATTTTAAAAGTGTATTTGTTGATTTGTTTGTTTGTTTGTTTGTTTGAGTGTTTGTTTGTTGGAGTGTTTATTTGTGTGTTTATTTGTGTGTTTGTTTGTTTGTTTGGTTGTTTGTTTGGTTTGTTGGTTCTTTGGTTGGTTGGTTTGTTGGTTGGTTGGTTGGTTGAGCGTTTATATGTTTGTTTGTTGATTGACTTGTTTGAAAAAGAAATCAGTCCTGCTCTAGCATGTTAAGCTGTTAACAAAACTAAGTGTGCCAAAAAAAGCCAGGTGCATTTGTTAGTTTCATTAACTTAATAATATTGGCAGTGTGCATTCGTGAAGTTCTTCATCTAGTTCTTTGTGTTGTATTAAGTTGTGTGTATTAAATAACAGATGCAGAAAAATGATAATTTCTGGTCCATACAGTAATGCAAAAAAAAAACAGTTCAACAATACAGGTAGAAGAAAAAGAATCATCTAACACACAGCACATGTCCCGAGTAAAAAAACTATACAATTCATTCTATAACCTATTAATATATCCAGATACGATTTATATACCAGAATATTATTCCAACATTTGGCGTGCATGACGTATATTTTTAAAGATTGATTTTACTTAAGTAATTTCAAGTTAACTTTGTTCTTGTTAGAATCTGTGTCAGTTATTATTGCCACTCTGTTATATTGACTATTTTTCATATTATGATGTCAAAGTACCATTTTAAACACCTGCTTTGTAGGGACAGTCATTAGATGTACTGCGGCAAAACTGCTTGAATATGAGCGTCAGTACATGTGCAACAAATGTCGTCATGTTTTTCATGTACATGCAGACTTTGAGCAAGGTTACCAGTTTGGAAAATCATTGTCATGTTTATCTCCCGAAGTTTGCACATCTCAAAAGTTTACAGTCCTAGAGGATAACACAAAACGAGCTGGTTCAAAATGTAAAGACTATCAAGAGGTCAAAATTCAAGAACAGGTAAATACTTTAACTTCAGATACAGCCTTTCTAATTCACATCTGCACACAACAAAAGTCTATTCATTTCTCATTTTACATTCTGCTACTTTCAAAATTAGTCAAAATAATGCCACATGATGAATCATTATTTAAAAAAATAATGTTTAAAAATACCTTGTACATATTCTTTGACATTTCAAATTAAAGTAATTTAATGATGCTAAATCTGTGTTAAACTAAAAGTGAGTACTAGACAAAAAATTGATAAACTGTGGATTAAATGTTTATAAAATTAGAAAAGAAATAAGCTGCTATGATATTCCTTTTTATATACTAAGGTGCAAAAATTGGATGTTGGTAACATTCCTCGCTCAATGTGGGTAATTTTAGAGGACGATCTTGTTGATACATGCAAACCAGGTGATGAGATTACTGTTTGTGGCGTTATATTAAGAAGATGGAAAAATGTTTATGTTGATGTAAGTACGGCTTAATCACATTGAATATGTTTTTGTTAACTTATATCAATTTTACTTCGATAATACGACTACCATTCGTCATTAGATAAGTATTGTCATGACAGCTAGTATTTTGTCACCTCGTCATTAGTGGAGCCCCATCTTTGAGCATCGCACGTGAAAATGCAAAAAAGAGAACTGTATTATTGTAGTTGCTTTTTTTCTTTTACATTGACACATTGCCATAAGTAAAACCCTTCTGAATGGATTGAAACAATTTATGTTTAACGTTAGATAATAATATTCTTCTTTTTTTTAATTATTAACTCAACAATTGTCGTTTTTTTATTACGTAGACTAAATGTGAGATTGAATTAGTTGTCAAAGTCAACTCTGTCACCATTAACAATGACCAAAGATCATCTGTCTTCATCACAGATCAATTAAAAAATGAATTTCAATCTTTCTGGAAGAAGCAGATGTTATGTCCACTACAAGGCCGCAACAAAATCTTAGCATCGTTTTGCCCTCAAGTGTTTGGCTTGTACATAGTCAAATTGGCAGTGGCTCTTGTTTTGATAGGTGGTGTACAGAGAACGAAAGAAAATGGAACCAGAATCCGAGGAGAATCTCATTTACTTCTAGTTGGTGACCCAGGTAATTTAAGCATTTTTGGGTGGGTGAGACATTTTTGTGTGAGTAAATTAGCTGTAGAAATATGTAACAAAAAGAACAGTATGATTTGGACTGTTTTATTGTGTAGTTTATAATTGTCCAGCCTATTGCATAATGTCAAATGTCCGATAAAAATTACTGAAATTGCTAGTTATTCCCGAGCAACTTTGTTTACAAATTGGAAACAAATTTTAGTTATCCTAATGATTTGTCTATGAAGAATATGTTACGTTTAGGTTTTTTCTGTTTCTTTAGGTACAGGCAAATCGCAATTCCTGAAATATGCATCCAAATTAATACCACGTTCAGTGTTAACAACAGGCATTGGATCGACAAGTGCCGGGTTAACTGTAACTGCGGTTAAAGATGGTGGAGAGTGGCAGCTTGAGGCTGGAGCACTTGTTTTAGCAGATGGTGGTGTGTGTTGCATTGACGAATTTAACGGTATAAGAGAACATGACAGAGCAAGTATGCCAGTGTATTGTTTTTACTCTAACTGATCAACAAAGTTGTTTTGGTTCTTTAAGTTCTTTATATCTCATCTCATCATTCAGTGTTTTTTTATAGGTATACATGAAGCAATGGAGCAGCAAACAATCAGTGTTGCTAAAGCAGGCCTTGTCTGCAAACTAAACACAAGGACGACTATTTTAGCAGCTACGAATCCTAAAGGAAAATATGACCGAAACGAATCTGTTAGTGTTAACGTTGCTCTGGCAAGCCCTCTATTGAGTCGATTCGATATTGTGTTGGTTTTACTTGACTATCAAAATGAGGAATGGGATAAGTAAGTTATCATCAAATTGTGTTGTCATACGGTTTTAAAAATTATAATCAGAACTATTTTTCAGGCTACTTATATTGGGCTTAAAATAAACTTACATAGGAAGCGAATATAGAGACACCATTGTTATCTTTGTATCAGAGTTTTGTGGTGATAAGCATAGTACCCACTCAATTGTTGTTGCATATCAAGTAAACTAGTTTAGGGTCAAAGCTGGCATTTTGGTTGTGCTAGTTTAAGTCTGTGACCAAAGTGCTGAGTGAAGGAGTGACCAGGTTATGAAAGTAGAGAATCTGTTGGGCTTAAAATGTTTTTTCAGAAAACCAGTACCGTGGCTTCTCATTTTAGAGTAGTATCTGCATTCTGCAGGCAACAGACTGCGCCCTGTATCGCACTCTGTTTTCCACTATTAAAAAGAATGAAAAATATTTAGAACTATTTTGGTCCCTAAATTCTGGAAGGTTATACCATTTTTTGTAACACATTGTTTGCAAGAATTACTTGGTCCCTTTAACATTACTGCTTGGCAGTGAGTTTACCTCCTGCTGCAATATGCTATGACTTATCCAGATGACATTTTTTTTAGATGTAACGTAGATATATAGGTCTAATGTAATTGATGTATGAAGTTATAACGATCCTTTGCAATGAGCTGGATTCAATCCACCTCGCCGAAACTGCAGACAGCAGTTTTTTTACTTTATTTTGTGAATCACACTTGATTTTTGTCATTTAATTATGAACGTTAAGAAAGCTAGTACTGATTTTGAAAATTATGGAATCCTGTAAATGTTTTCAATTAGTTTTAAATCTACTTTATAGGATTGTTTCAGACTTCATTTTGTTAAAAAAGAAGCCAGAAAATGGGGTGATATTAGAATCTGGACTTTGGAGCATGGAAAGAATGCAGGCATATATAAGTTACGTAAAATGTTTAAAACCTGCACTTAATGAAGACAGTATACGGTATGTCTACTTCGAGTGCAAGTACTGTGTTCTGTACAACTAGTTGTGACATCACGTTTCTCTAATATATGATAGATTTTAACATATACTTACATCTTCTTTCTAGCATCCTTCAAAGTTATTATCAGGTGCAACGTGCAGCTGATGCAAGGAATGCAGCACGTACAACCATTCGTTTGTTAGAGAGTATGATCAGAATTGCTGAAGCACATGCACGGCTATTGTTACGCAGTGAAGTCACAATACAAGATGCTATTGTTACTGTTTGTATAATAGAATCCTCAATGCAAAACACTGCCTTGTTGACTGGTGTTATTAATCCCCTGCATAAATCTTTTCCATTGGTATGTTCAATTTCTTTATAATTTGCAATGTTTTTTATAGTACGACAAAATACTTCAGGCGAACCAAGTGATTTTTAATTATTTGAAACTAGTTTAGCTACATTTCATATTTATTTTAGCCATGGTTATGCCTGTTAAGTTGCCATAGAAATATTACGTGAAGTCCTTTCTGTTACAAAAAAACACTTGTGTCTTTTGTTGTTGCTATCATGTTACATTGCCAGCTTCTGCATTGCTGACCTTTGTTATTATCTTTCTCACAGGATACTGATGATGAGTACTATAAGCAGGCTCAAGTGGTTTTAAAAATGTTAAACCTTGGTGATATATTAGAAAAAGTGGAAAAAGACGAGAAAGAGAGAAAGATGCAACTGTTGAATAATGGTGGAAGTGACATGTTACTGGAACCTGAAGTGTGTCTAAAACAAAAACAAAAGGAAAATGTATCTGGTGTGTTGAATTCTACAATAGACTTTATTGTTAACAACACCCAAACAAAAGAATTAAAACAATCTAAAACACAAAGTTTAAAGTCAAAAATATTTGAAACTAACAGGACTAAGTCTCAGCATCAAGATGGAGCCCCTGCTTTGAGCGTTAAATCAGACATTTTTCGAATAACTAATCACTTGAAAGAAAAAAACAACTTGATCGATATGTTTCAATTGGAAGATGATAATCTTTTTAGTCAAGTGGTATCCCCTCATACGCCAGCATGGAAAACTACCGTTAGTAAAGCTGATCGATTTTCTGAAAGAGCACCAAAATCGACGGAACTGTCAATATTCGAGACAGGGGAAAGCTTTGATGATCTAGACTTTATAGATTCGATTTCAAATGATAGCCAAAGTGCTGCAATTGTAAAGGAAGACCCTAAGTATATATCAAGAACAAATTCTCCTTCAGTGAGTGGTTCACATACTCCAAATAAACTTCCTGATAATAAAACTGCTATCAACTTAAATTTAAATGACACTAGTAAAGTTGCACGTAAGAGGAAAGGTGAGGTACCTCCTGAAAGGATCCTTGCTTCTGCTAACAAAGAAAGCGATAATGCATCGAAACAGAGTAAATCTTATACTGCAGACCACAATCATGGAAATAGCGGTAATAGCGCAGACACACAGGCTGAACATTCTGGGACAGTGGATAATAATAAACATATAGGAAGGTCTGCTTCAATTAAGGAAAATACCCTTAATCAATTAAAACGATTCCAGTTCAGGAAAAGTTCTTAGTAAGTATTTTGAGGCTGTTTTTCATATTTTGGTGATGCGTTATGTGTTATGTTTAAATAATTTTTCAGCTTTTTTCTTTTCATTGGAGATATTTTATACATGTGAGCGATTCTTGTCAAACATATACGAGTATCAATTAAATAAATCATTTATTTTTTTCACAAATTTTTAAACACCAGCAATGTGATTTATTTTCTTCTTTTTTTTTAATATTGAAAAGTAAATAAATAGATAAGGTAAATTGTATTACAATATTAACAAATTCAAATGACCTGTACACTGGTGGACAAAACTATAAAAAGCCAAGCAGCAGAAATAAGGAGTACGAAAACATGCACCAAACCGTTCTGCTACAATATGGAAATGTTTTGAATTTATCCCATAAATCATAAGAAAATGAATTGAAAATGTTGATGTTTCTGATTGTGTGTTTGGCTTTTACCCTATCTTCTTTGTTGCTTAGGGTTTGCTCAACTAAGAATGAATTACCCTTGTTACCCTTATCCTTGTCGTTTTTATATTTCTTTGTTTACATCTTCATTCTCAGGAGATGTAGAATTTTACAAACATTGTCAATTCAAGCCTCTGTTTTATCAACAGGATAATACTTTTTGCAGATAACACATGGTGTGAACTGAGTGGTTTCACGACCAGTGATATTAAACGTTTTAGAACTGACCTACTAGACTGAAATATTAGCTTATCTATAAGCTGAAAAGGCAGTAACATTTTCTTGTTTCAGCTTGATGACAGGAGTAGGTTTGATGACGAATTAACCAACAACTTCTCTTCGACAGTAATGTGATATGTTGGTTATTCTCTCGAAACCTTTGCTATCTCATACAAAGATTGTGCTAATGGAAATCATATCCAAAAAGTCTTCTTTTTTTGTGCTTGTAAACATGTGAAACCATCAGGTGATTCAGTTTGTTGTCTTTCACTGGTTGCATTTGTGGCTCACATCACAAGAAAATGCTGTACTATCTTGATGAATTAAATTTATGCTGCGTATGTTAGCAGCTCGAATATTTGTCATTTTAAAATTTATTGGAGTGAGTGGGAGAGGGGTTAAGCGCCCCCTGCCCATGTCTTTTGGCACTAATAATTGCATTATTTGCATGTTTGTAATTTCAACGTGGTACTTGCTTTTTTATTTTTGTTTTTTAGATGCCATTATAAATTTATACTGGAATAACAAAACTATTAACTAAAAAGTAGTGAATACGTTTCTAATTATTATTTTGTCTCTACACTATGGTGGCCGATGAGTGACAAACCAAAAAAATTGCATAAAAAAATGTATTGGACGAACTGTGCAAACCAAACTCATTTTTATAGACTCACATTTCGATTTTGATATTTATATATGACTTTAACCTAGGACCCGTTGTATCCTTTTTTATATCTGACGACGAAATTTTCGTCTAAGTGCAGCGCCGTTAGAGACAAATAGCCCTGGGGACAGGGTTATTATGACTTGCTTTAATCGCCCGCACTGCATTAAAAATCTGTTTCAGTTAAAATTAGTTTCAGCCACTATTAAAATTTTCAGACTCAAACAATCCCCCTTCGGTTTTCACATAAGAGTAATGTGAAAAGCATTCAGCTTTTTGGCAATGATTTTATTTTTATCGCCACAAATTTCTTCGTTGTTGTTAACATATTTTTCGAACAAACCATCAACAAAATCTTCAATCATTACTGAATCACCTTCACACATACCCAAGTATAGGCAGAATTGAATTTTATACACTCTCAAAACCCAGTTATTTGGTGCGCTTTATTTGCTAGTTGTTTAGCAAATTTCTCTGATAGACTATGCACCTGTATTTGTTTCCTAGCATGCTGGAAAACAGATTCACCAGAGGATTCAATGTCTCTTTCTGGGTTTAAATGGCGTTTAATCACCCACGTTTTACTAGTAAAACCAATGGTATTTAACGTAGCTTTAAATGATTTTGTCTCTGAATGCTCCATAAGCAAATGAATTTTTTGCAATATTGAAATAAACACGTTTTACCGAATCACTCCATTTCAGCAAATTGATATCAAAAGAATTAACATAGACTGCAACCAATTTTTGATCCATTGATCCATATGTGCCAACTTTCAATACTTTCGACATAGTAATAAGTAATATGACGGATATTTTTTGTTATTTTAGTGTATGATCTACATTTTTAATTTGTTTCTTGCCTCTTGCCTCTGAAAAGTACCAAAAATGTCATCTTGTGTGCTAAATAAATAGCCCTATTATATCTTTTTCTCATATCACAGCGCTGGTTGCCTGATTTTCTGTTAGATAAAGGTTTTTGAAATGAATAGATGAGGCCTTAAGATTCGAAATTATTACGTAACAAAAGGGGTGGGTGGTACTGAATTACTTGTATAAAAGTGTCTAAAATATCGTTACAATTTTATTCAAATCATCATTCATGTACGAATCAGACTCTTAGAAAGTTTCCTTGCAATATGATGAACAACTAGGAGTGTCACTTTCGTTTGACGTGCTATTTTAGAATAGAGAAAATCTGTCGGATGGAAATCGATAGAAATAACTGTCATAAAATTCGTCCTCCTTAGAAGATCAGTAAACAAGAGGGATTGATCAAAGTACTCATTGAGTACTTTGTAATAAAGTATACTTAAAACAATTTTAGTTTGCTGGTGCGAAGAAAAGAGATTGCAAACCCATCTGTTGGACGGAATCGATAGAATTTTGTTCTAAATGAATTTATGT
The DNA here is from genome assembly GCA_030067915.1 of Hydractinia echinata. Classification (NCBI taxonomy): domain Eukaryota; kingdom Metazoa; phylum Cnidaria; class Hydrozoa; order Anthoathecata; family Hydractiniidae; genus Hydractinia; species Hydractinia echinata. The sequence goes on along the minus strand of JASGCC010000137.1, from coordinate 430,327 downwards.
TCAACATCTCTTTCTATCGAAATAACAAAATAGCATAAGTCAAATTACACTTTTAAACAGGAACAATAAATTATGGAACTAAAAACAATGAAATCAGTTTATTGTATAAATTAATTAAGAAGTTATTCGCTCTAGTTAATATGACCTTAATACTGTTGGACGGAACTGTTGGACGGAAAAAATGCGACAAAATTAATCACTTTGAATAAGGCGACTAAAACTTTTGTTAATCTTTCAGCTTGGTGCTTCGACTTTAAAAATATATTTTGCAAGTAGAAATAGAATTCTGAATTTTCTTAAATTGCATGAAAAAAATACTTTCCGTCCAACAGATTTTCTTACGATTATTACATCTTGCTTTTAGTATAGATGAGTATTTAAAAGCTGTATTTTTGAACGTATTTCTCTTTATCATATCAAATTAAGAAAAAAAATTCTAAAAATCACGTTTAAACTCGTGTTAAAGTAAACTTAATTTTCCGTCCAACAGATTTGAAAAAAGGTATATTAGAGAATTCTCTATTTATAAAAACATTGTTCGTGGTACCACTGGGAACAGATAGGACACTGCATCCATTCTTCACCTTCGATATACTCATTCTCGCAGTAATTGCACAGATTATCGTTGGCCAGATGCATTACTTTATGGCCACACTGAATGCCATACTTACGAGTGAAGAAAGGTTCTGAATCCTCACTTAAGAAAAAAAACTCGTTTTCAAAAGTGCTTCCTTGCTTTACACGCTTGACCCGATGGATTTTCAAGGTTGTAGGAATTGGAATAGCTTTGGCAACTTCCTCTGGCTCTTTCAAAAGATCTTCTTTTCGCAAGAACAAACAATCGACGTTGCTGATTTCATTTGCGCACGAAGCAAATTCCTCAGGAGAATTTATCACAACAGCGTTTGACATAACTTTGCGGTGTACCAAATTTTTTATTGTTCCACCAATGCCATCCATAGGCCCTTTTCCATGATGAGCTTCGTTGTAATGCCACTCCAATTGCAAATCTTTCTGGAAATGGATAAGCAAATTGAACACAAATCTCGAACGAAATTGTGCGCTACATCCGTCGCTGACAATATGAACGAGAGAAATTTGACGATCTAATTTTTCTCTAACGTGTTCAATCACTTTGTTTACACACGACATGGACGCCACCCGAGATTTATCATTCTCCTCTGTTGTTACAGTGATTGACATCTTGCATATTTCTCCATCTTTGCTGTAATAAGCGCAAGCAGTGAAGAGGCTGAAACCTTTGTTACCAAAGTAAGCACTCTGGATTTCATTCTGCTGCTTGCACTTGTAATTTTCGCTGTAGTCGAGATGGATCACGATTTCGTCTTCCCCAAGCTCGTCTGTTATTCTTTTAATTTCAGCGAACTGCCTTCTTTTTGTATAAATGTGTGCTTTGATGACTTCAACTTTGTTTTGCCAGGATACCAGAGACTCTTCAATGTCGGTTTTCATTTGGAACTTTGTGAGGTAACCATCTGAGCCTTTTTTCCATTGAAAGTATGTGCAGCTTGTTGTACCATCATCTGATTCTCCATCCGACTCATTTGAATCTGTCGAGTTGTTTTCAATATCAAAATCTTCATATGTGAGTCCATGAGGTGTGCAATCGTCACATAAACTCATCATACAGTTCTTTGAATCCGACGAGCATGAATATTCTTCGACGATGGAATGTGGGTCTAATGGTATACTATGTTTGCACGCTTGGTTCAAGCCTTTGGCCAACAAAACGGTGTTCTCACAGACTTTGCACATATATTTGCACGCTTGGTTCAAGCCTTTGGCCAACTCACAGACTTCGCACAAGCAGGTGTATTGGGGAATTTTGTTATTGAAAATGTACTGCTTACGAGCTTTGATAAATTTGTAGAATAGCGAAAACGAGAGTTTCTTGACAAATCTGTCTTTGAACCCTTCACCCGATGCTAATTCAGAGCCATTCAACATTTCCAAGACATCACGTAACGGCCATAAAAGGTATCGCTTTTGGACATGTATTTTCTCCCCATTGACTTTTTTTGTAAAGTGGTCGCCTTTGCCAGGATTCATGTAACAAATTTCTGGCCGATCGAGAGCATTTTCCTAAAACGAATGAGTTTCTTTTTTTAAAAACGCAAAAAAGTCCATAGTTTGCCCAATATTTAACATACTTGGCGACCATAAATAGAAGAAGTCATAAAATCTTATAACGAAGGCAAACTTAGACATTCTTAGGCATTGAAAACGTAAAGGATTTAGCTAAAGAGAGAGCATGTTAAATTTTTCAAGAGACAACAACATAAAAAAAACAGTAATAAAGCATTTACAATCCATTATTCTTCTTCATTGGTGAGATGCGTTGCTTTCCTTCCCTTGGTCGTCTCATTCAAATTAATTCTGATCTCATATTTCTTGGCCAGATTTTGAACAATTTCTTTTCTTTTGTTGGGACTGTTAGGTAATGCTTGGTCTGCTTTTTTCAACGAACGGTATTTGGTTTGTTTATGTTTAAATGAGGAACTTGATTCGTTCAACAGATCTTCATTCGCCGCTGTTGCTGCTTCAGCTGCTAATTTTCTTTCCTTCGCCAATCGTTTTCGCTCGCGATCTTTCCTTTTCTGCTCTTCGTATTTCTCGTCTTCTACATACTTCAAATAATCCCTTGCAAATTTTTTTCTTTCTTTGTCTGCTTTTCTTATCTTGTCAATATTATTTTCTCTGTACTTTTTGCAATAAGCTGCGTTAGGCTTCATTTTTGCATTTGCAAAGAAAACGTTTTGTTTACATATTTGTCAAAGCAACGTCGAAGATATAAACGTCATCAACATTCGAACGCATAAAGAAGCTGTTGCATTGCATTAATATTATAATTCAATCATAACAAACGGCCACGTGAAAACGAAAAGTAAACAAAACAAAAAAGTAAACAAAACAAGACAGTGGCTTTCTTTTGCGAGGAGAAAGGATGCAGAGGAAAAATTCTGTTGGACGGAAAATTGTTACCTTTTAAATAAGTATACAAAAGTTAAATACTTATAATATGATGTCCTGAGTAAGCTAAAAAAGGGTTATTTGAGGGAATCTTAAAATAATTGGTTATTCTTTTGCTGAAAGCTCCTAGATGAGGCTACGATAGCAGATTAAAAACTGTTGGACGGAATCGTAATTTTCCTTTGCATTTTACAAAAAATCGAAAATAAGACTTAATTAGAAAAAGTATTTTTTTGACTAATGATAGTTTTCTTCGATAGTTAGCGGTAAGATGATACACATCAAACATTTATAACATTCTGAAACCTAATGTAATGCATAAAAATCTGTTGGACGGAATTGTCTAAAGGCGTTCCAATTTTGTGAGATACCACGATTCCATATTTTGCTAAATTTATCGGGTTTTTTAATACAATTTAATAAGTGATCCAAATATATTTTTTCTTTTCTGAAAAGACTTGTCCTTTTTATCAAAAACTTACAACGAAGCTTTTCCGTCCAACAGATTGAAAAATCGATCGATTTTCCAAAAAAGTTTACTATTCTCTTTAAGTTGGAGCATTTGATCTAATTTTTTGGGAAAAGACAGTTTTGATTTTGTTAATTTAGAAATGTGTGAATTCATGAGAAATTCAAACTTTTTATTTTTACCCGAAAGTGTTTACCTATTCTAAAATAGCACGTTGAGCAAGCAGGAGTATCATTTTTATCCTGGTACGAACAACCAGGTACATCAGTGTATTAGGGAGGGAGGTACAAAAAATGATATACTTGAATAATTTTTCTCATTCGCTCCTTCCTCATCTATCTCTATGCATGTCAGAGAAACTGCTGGAACTATTAATCTTGTGTACAATTTTCTTTGTCCTATCAAGGCTTTAAAATGTTGATGTCCCATTCAAAACGCTTTAGGGGCATTAGGGTATGTTATGGTTGTACAGTTGCATTTTAAATATTCAAAGTTATACACTGTCACAAAAGGCAGGTCTTTCCTCATGATTGCTTTCAAGTTAGTCCTAATTTCTTTCTCTTTTTGACCAGGTAAAATATTTGTAAAGAAACTATTGACAATCTGTTCGTCCATGAACTTGTATTTGTCTCGCTTATCTAAATCTTTATCCATTAGAACGACCTTTACAGTTTTTACTTTTTCTGTGAGAATGCTTAACAACAGACTTTGGTGCTTTTCTATTAAAAGTAGGGAATGGTGAAAGAAGTTGCTGTTGATAATCTCTGTGTGTGTGGTGGGTTGTGATGCTGATGATGGAGGTGCTACTGAATTGATGTGGTGTTAAATAATGTGTTATCTGTTGTGTTGCTGGTAACGATGGATGCAGAAGCAGAATGTATTAGTCTTTGTGTTCTTTGGTACATGTTCTTGGCACTTCTTTGTTCTTTAGTTTTAGATAACTCTTTCCTAACTACCACCCTTATGTTTTCTTCAGAGACACCAGGCACAGACATGTTTTCGTAATCGAAGCAAAGGCCTTGGAATGAGGACCCGATAGAAAAACCGAATAAATTAAGGACCTGGACTCGTCTCCTTTAGCTGACTAAATATATAAAATATTTGACTGAATAAAATAGCTGAATATAAAAATTATTGACTTAAGTTGACTGAATCTATAAAATGCTTTACTGAATACATAATTAACAGTGACTGAAATATAAATATATTCACACTATGAATTTTGCAACATCTGACCAACCATAATTGGTAACTGTTCCTCTCATGAATTTTGTCAATATCTTCTACAATATGGAATACTTTTTATACGTATTTTTTCTTAGAATTTCATGTTTTATTTTTTGTGGTCAATCTGAAATACTCGAACAAAAACTCAGGTTTCTCTTCTCAGGGAATGTTGTCATCGCCTATTCAACTTCTAACTTTAGTGTCTTGCTTACCCCATAATCTGTCACGCAATCAGTTTAGCCATTTTAACAACTCAAAAAATACAAATAGTGATACGCGCTTTTTTATAAGAATATCAAAAATCTAACCAGGCTGGTCTTTATTCTTATTTCTCTGTTGTTTAAACAATCAACCTATTGTTTTCAACATGAAAGTCTGATATTCTTATAAAAGAAAGAAGCGTGTGGTGTAGGTGTTCTTTCCAAGTACAACAATATAAAGATTGACATACCAAAAAAATTGTGCTGATGTTATGTTTAAGCTGTTTTTCAGTTTTAGCTACCGTAACTTTATTTTTATTTACACCAAATTGTAATTATTTACAGTTGTTTATATTTATTAATAAATGTTATTTATATATTTGTCCTCTTTAAAATATTTGAAATATGTACAAAATGATAGAAGCAAATAGAAGAGTCTCCTTAAAGCGAAGATTAACTACGTGCAGGTGGTTTTAGTATCGCAATTGCGTCGTGCGAACAAGACTGGTAACGACAGTGCAGTGGACTCTATATTTCAAACTTGCAAGGAACAGAAAATTTTTATCCAGGGAAAGATTGTAGGGAAAGAAAAATAGGCAAAGGACCAAAATATTAGGAATATATTCGCGATAGAGAGTGTTGGAGATGAAGAGAGTCCTTTGTGTTACCGTCGAATCCAGTAGATCACATTGTCGTTAAAATTGTTTTAAACTAGTTGGTATTTTTGTGATTCCAGGTATTAAATCAGCATCACCGTCAAACCAATGAAGGTCTGGTAGTAACGGTTTTCGTAAATTTTCTTCAGCATGATTTAAAATATCTCCATCAATAACTCCAGCTACGTCCATCTGTGCCACATAAAATGGTAGACCATTAATGATGCTCATTCCACAGCCAAGTTTTGTAGCTCCTGCCCAAATTAGTTGCTGAAAACAGCCCACCTTTTGATCGTTCATAGATTTAAATGTTTTCCAGTCGTAATTTTTTTCTTGATCATGCCACGTCTTAATAACAGCTTTCCAAGATGGAAATATATTCCCCCACGCCCAACACTCGCCTCCTAATCCACTTTTAGCCCAGCTTGAACTGTCCAGTTTTCCGATGTCAGCCCATTGTTGTGCTTGTGTTGCTAGGTCGTGGTCATACCTAAGTGTGCTAACATTGTGATTTAGACGATATTTGTTATGAAATACCAAACATTCGTCTTGGCAAGTTGGACCACACATGCAATTTATGAGCTGAATGCAGTACAATAACAACAACTGTAGTAAAACTATCATTTTTCTTGCTATTACGATGATTTTGCTTCTCTTGCAATGTTTATCTTGAAAGTCGCTATTTTGATAGCCGCAGCTTATCTAAGAAGGATTTATAATTTCTGCACGCATGAACGAGTTTTATAACACATTGCGCATGGGTTACGCACCCAACCGTACCTGAGTGTGCACAAAAATGCAACCAAGCGGCAACACAAGAGTTTTTATTAAAATAATACAATTCAATGATTTTTGTTAATAAAATGGCCAAAAAAAGTCTAACATTTCGTTGGTCCTTGATTTTATAATCGCCTGTAATTTCCCTCTCTTCATTAGACATTACAAACCACTGTTAATTTTCTTTAATTCATTCCTCCTCTCGAAACAGAAATATTTATATAGATCGGTCTATTTTATCGTCGTCTCTGACTTTCATCACCAAATATACAAAATGCTGTTTTCATTCAACAGAACGAAAAAAATTGAAATTGCGCAAAATCAAATATGCTACCTTACTTATGCTGAAATACGCGGATTAATAATTCGCGCTTGCCAAATTTTGCGCGTTTAAATTTCGCGCACCAATAGTGGACCTATTCGCGCAGTTTTAAATTCGCCAGTGGTAAAATAACTGAAAGGAGAAAAAACATCGCAGTTTTCATCAAATTCACTCTTTTTAGCTACATTTGAAACTCCTTTATTTACCGCATTGCGCGTGTCTCACACTGCGGTTACCATTTTCTGTGACGACAGACGTATACGGGTATTATAATATAGATTTTGCAAATTTCTGGAAAACTTTTTTTATACAGTAGAGTCTCCATAACTCGAACGTCTCCTTAACTGGAACGAATTCGTTGGCACCGTGAAAATTTCCTAATAAACTCTTATAAAAAAACCTCTACTACTCGAACCTCCATAACTCGAATGTTCCCTTAAGTCGAACAGATTATTTTGTCCCTTGAAGGTTTTTGACTCCATAACTCGAATTTGTGGCATTTTGAAAAAAATTGATAAGTTTTCCTGATCATTTAACTTAGAAAAGCGTGGGACGATATTGACAACCAAACCTTTACCAACTGTTTTCAGAAATCAGGAATTTCCCAGAAGGATGCTGAAAATGCCATCAACGAAGATGACGATCCATTCAAAGACCTTGCCAGTAGCGAGGTAGAAGAGGACCCAATCCCGACCCTCGATGCTGATCTCTCGTACATAAAACGAAGGTTTCCTGACCATATCGATTCTACCATATCAGTTGAGGATTTCATTGATTTCGATATCGAAATGAGCACATCCCATACAAGTCTAAAAACTGCTGACATCATTGCTGATATCACTGGAACTCAAGATGAGGAAGATGAAGAGGATGAAGAAGATGACGATGACAAGGATGAGGATAATCTTTCAAGACCGACGGCCGAACAAGTGCGTTCAGCAATCACCGTCCTTGAGGACCTAAGCGTTTTCTCGAAATTTGGGGAAGAAATGTTGGCTTCCCTAAAGGACTTGAATAAAAACATCAAACGAGATTATGATGATACTTGTAAACAATCAATTATAACTGATTTTTTTCAAAAAATTTGAGCAAAAAGCAACTAAAACGCTCTGTTTTTGTAGTTCACCAACCCAGAACCCCCAATAAGTAAGACTACGTACTTAATATACTGTTTTTGTTCATCTGGTAGGCAAATAAGGGAAAAATTTTGAAAAAACTTGAAAACCTCTACTACTCGAACGTCTCCTTAACTCGAACGGTTTCCTTTTCCCCCTTGCCGTTCGAGTTATGGAGACTCTACTGTAGAAATAAAATTGCGGAAGCGACTGCTTTAGCTCGACGGATTAACAACAGGCTTTTGCTTGTGGTTTTATTTAAGAATTTTTTTTTTATAAAAGAACAGACCTGATGGATGGAGGATGTGGTACTGTAAAGTGGCTGCACATTTTGTTATATGGGTTATCTGCACTGAAGGGTTTAACCCGACCTTAGTTACGATTAATTTTTAAATATTAACGTGGAAGTATTTGGAAAAAGAAAAAAAGCTGAGTGTCTGTTTTTGCTATGACCGAGGGTAACACAAGGTTGTACCCTGTGTTTTTAGTTAGTTCGTTTTTAGTTTTATATTACTTTTTAAGAAGACATTATACCTGAAACGTTTTATCGTTGTAAGTGCTCCACTGGATTTTCCACGTGCTTTCATTAAAAACGTTCACAGTTACAACTCAATTTTAGAACTTGTGCAGTGACTTATTCCGCTACTAGAAAACATAGGGTGACTATTTTCTATTAGGACTGTTTACATTTAAACCCCGGAGTACGCGGTATAATGTGTTATAAGCGTTCTACCAGGGTATGTGGAACGGTTTACTGGTTCTTAAACGTGTGTTCATTGTGTGTTCATTGATTAAACGATCAATGAACACCCGTAAAACAGACGGACAGCGTATACCAGCATTATCGAGCCCTCACGCACGAGGAAAAATTCACGTCAGGTCCCACGAAAGGCCACGAAATTCGAAAAAAGAATAGTCATGCTGGCATTCGGCAACAATTACCACATTTTAAGATTTGGGAATTAACCAAATAATTGAGAAGACGCTCATAATGCGTGAATCTGTAAACTAGATGTAGCATTGTAGACTTTATCAGTTTGATATGACAAAGCTGATTATAAAGCTTATTTTTGAAAAATAATGAAGCATACCTTAATTACATAAATACGTGAGAATTAATTTGCGCAAGATTTTAAGTTCGCAATTTTGCAAATCAAATTTTTGATATTTCTTGGATTTCGCGTGAATTTATTTTCGCGAATGACCAAATAGCATGTGATTTGCATGATTGTTTTTATCCTACACATCTTTTTTATAGGAATACTAAACTTCTAACCCAGAGTGGTCATTATTCTTATTTCTTTTTTGTTCTAAAGAATTAGACCTATTGTTTTTAACCTGAAATCCGGTGGTGAAGATGGTGTCAAAAATTGGTGAGAACATATTTTCGCAAATGGCAACAGTTGCAATTAAAGCATTTTGCAAAAAGTTCAAAAATTTGAGAAAACGCGAAATTTTATTCTCGCCAAAATTTAATCCATTAAGGTAACTCAGGTATTCATGTGAATGCATAAAAGAGAACAGCCATTAGGCGGGATTGAGAACTGAACTTCAGGAAAGATATTGGGACGTGCTCTTTGCTACATGCTACTCAAATGCATTGAGCTAATACTAACGCCCTTTAATAAATAGCCTTTACTAATAATCACTGCCATTTATAAACGCCTCGCTTCGATAAACGTTTCCATCTAATAAACGGCCTCTCCAGTAATCACCGACATCTAAAAACGCCTCTCTTTATTATACGCCTCTCCCATTAAAGGCCTTTAGCATAAGCTAAACATCACCCTCAAAAAATGTTACCTTCTTATAAACACAACTTTTTAATACTTGCTACCATTTAATAACACCCTTTACAATAACCTCCGCCCTTTAATAAACACCCAACACCTGTAATAACCGCCTTTTTAAATAATCGTCGCTTCCCAATAAATAGGAGAGAAAGTATTTTTAGCTATAAACCTTTTTACAGCTTTTAGTGCGAAAAAAAAAGCAATAAAAAGATGAATGAGCCATTCCTTACCATAATGAAAAGAAATATATAAATGACAACGAAAGACATGACTGCGACACTCTGATGCTGGTTTTTAGAAATTCTTATTTTTGTGAATATATATTGGACCCTTTTCTTGTCAATGGTTTTAGAAAGTCTTTAAACAATTTTTGTGGACACAGGTGGAAGTTTAAGTTGTCGTAGCAACAATTTTTGTACTTGTGAATATTTTCTAGAAGAGCAAACTAAACTGTTATAAAATCGTTTTCTAAAGATGAAGTTTAAGATAATTGAGTAGTAATCAATATAGAAAGAGTTGCGGAGAGGTTGCCAAGGCAAAGGCATTAAGCACGGCCAAGGAAAGGGCACGGCCAAAGCCAGGCAAGGAAACAGGAAGAGGAATCAGCAAGGCAGGGGTAGGCAAGGTAGGGGTAGGCAAGGCAGGGGTAGGCCAGGCAGGGGTAGGCAAGGCATGGGAGGCTCAGGCAAGGCATAGTAGGCAGGCACCAGAAAAGGCATAGGAAGAGTAGGCAAAGGAACGGTCAGCGCTGGCAAGGCCAGGGAACGGCAAGGCAGGGGCAGGCACCTTAATAGAAAATCTCCCCCCTACAACTCAAAGATTGTGTATACTCAATATGTCTAAGCTATGTATCATATTAGGGTAGGAGTATAGAACATATTGAGGTGCAAATATTTCAAATTCAATGGCTCATAAAAAAGGTCTCAAATTTATATCAGGTCAATATACAGTGAATCATGTTAGCAGAATTATGTGCCAATACAAATATTTAAACAATCGGTCATAACGCTGAAAAAACTATCATTTTTTGATAAACCTGAGATTAAAAATTAACTTGGTTCGAATGACAACAACATTAAAAAGTCAAGAATTAGAAATAATCAGAGAAGTCCACGAGAAAGGCAAAAAAGTTTAGTAAAAAACGCCTTTTTTGGTTTCTTGTGCCTAGCAGGTTTATCAACACAAAACTTTTTACCATAAAGTGATAGATCTATTACAAAAACAAAGCATTTTTGGGCTCTATAAATGAAAGTGATGAATGTACGCAATTCCCCCCTCTGCAACTCAAAAATTACCTATTATACTCAATATAGCTAATATCATATACTTATGAATACCTGCTTGTTGTAGATGCAAGATAATTATATTTTTCCTAGCCCTGTCCAGGATTTGAACCTGGATCTCTCATTTGCATGAGTGTCATAGCCATTAGACCAACAGGGCATGAATATACATATATGAAAAACTTTACATGTGCATCTTATATATGCTCACATAGCCTTTTTACTAACTAGACAGGGGGACCTGGCGTTGAAATGTCTGGTTTAGTCACAAGTAACTCTAACACCAGGCGTTAAACGTCTGGTGTAGAGCGATTTTATAAGTTTTGTAAACTGTGCCACACATTCATGTGGAGCGCTTTAGTACAAGTATGCAGTATATCATAAATTATGTGAAGCACACACAACAGTAAGATGTTTCAGGTGTAATATATTTTTCAAATAATAACTTTTCTTCAAAAATACAGTTTATATGTTGTGCCCATCTTAGCGAATTTCTCAAAATGTTTCTCGCAAAACTCAAAAAGTGAATTTCAATCCAGGGTGAGCGCTTAGTATAGGTAAACAATGTTGCACATCCATATAGGTTTAATAACATTTCAAACAAAAAATTAGCGCAACTCCTGTTAAATAGAAACACAGGTAACAGCTTGTTGTTAAGGACAAGTTCATAAATATCAGACACTGATTTGGACATTGCAAAAAAGCAAAATTTCCTCATAATTTGTTTATAAATCCGCCTAGGTTGCTAAAATTTTCAGGGATGCTGCGTATGCTTGTTCTTTAAATGCTAAGTTGGTCAAAATACAAAAAATCTGTTGTGGGACATGATTTTGATAAAAAAGTAACATTGTTAGTAATTTATCATTTCCTTGGTTATCCTTGTGTTATCAATCTCCTTGTCCTATTTAAAGCACTCTTTAATGGTATGTTTATTAAAAAAAAATTTCAGGACACAAATTTATCAGAGTATTTGAACAATATACTGATAAATTTTTAACAAACGAAAATGTCATAATGATACTCATTTTTCAATTAGATAAATGTCCTGTATTTTGTACAGAACATTAAAATCATAATTTTAGGGGTAATAAAATGATAAAATCTTAACAATTTACATAACCAAACCCTACTTTATTATTGCCTTTATAAGTTTTTTAGACTGTTATGTTAGACTCATTGAGTATTGAGTGTATAAATGGTTACTGCCACATATGGTTGACAATGTTTACTATGTATGTTTACCATACTATATGTTTACTATGTTGAAATGCTTCTGGACAGGATTTGATAACAAAATAACTAAAAATGGAGTATTTACAAAGAAAAATATCCTGATTCAGATTTGTTAGGAAATATCGCATTTTGGCTCTACATAGGATATATATTCAGTAGTGTACCGGTTAACTGTATTTTCATATAAAATAATTACAAAAAAATAGTTATCTGTCTCTTTTATTTTTGGGGTCACAAGCTGATAAAACCTAACAATTTTGTAGCTTTAGAGTGTTTTATTTTTATCAATTTTGTGTCCTGGAAATAAAAAAATATGCAAAATTGCTCAGAAAGTTCCTAAAAACATCATATTCAAAGCAAAATACATAACATATAAAAAAAGGAGTTTAGAGCATTTTTTATCAATTTCAAAATTCTGCACTTGTTAATTTTTTATCAATTTATTGGTCCTGAAACAAACGTTAATAATTATGTTAATATTTGCTGTTATGAAACAGGGATTTCATATTCAGGAACTTCTGGCTATAATGCTAAGTCTAAAATCAAATTGGTTTTTTAACTTATTCTTTATAAACATTTTCTGATAAACTTAAAACACCATATTCTACACTTATACCAATGTCCAAAAATCATCAAAATATGGTCTGATATTTATGAACTTGTCCTTAACACTGGGCTTAGTGATTTGTACAGATATACTGTTTCGCACATACGTTTCGGCATAAAACCCATTTCCAAAAAACTATCCTAACGTCGGTTCAAACAAACAGACAGTTAACAACCTGTTATTATCCTACGCACCTAAAACAATTTTACTTTGTGGAAAATTTTGTAACATTTAAAAATAAAAATACAGTTTATAACCTGTTTTTACCCTCTCAAAGCAAAACAAAACTGCAATATTTTATGGGAAAGGTTTCTGTGAAAGATCAAAAATTAATCATGACATCTGATGCCTATCATTAAACACATTTTCCAAAAAACCTTTATTGCAATTCAGTTTAAAAAACACAGCGGAAACAGCCCGTTGTTACCCTGTCCAGCTAAAAATCAAACAGCAGTATATATATGTTTATTTTGCAAACAAGTTTTCATGACAGTAGGATAAAAAGCTCTTATTCCAAACTGAACAAAAACGTCGCTAGAGCCCCATTGGTGTAAAGATCAGGTCAAGTTACAGAAACAGAAATTAGGAACATTATTTGTACATCTTGGGAAATTAAATAGGAAATAATGAATATAATTAAAGATTTTTAATACACGTTGACGATTGCATGAGAAACGCTTATCAGAATTTAAAAAGCCTCAGTAATAAGAAATGATGTTGAAAAAATTTCCCTAGCTATATGTTATGTATATTGAAATAATTTTAGTTTCTGTAACTTGAGCCACACTGGTGTATGCTCAGCAGCAGGGTTAAAAAAGTTTATTCCCCAATGTGCGTACAATATATATATAGCTACAACCGCTACAAAAAATATGGCTCTCTATCCCCCCTCAATGTTAAAAACTGCTCTTTGTGGCTAAGCAACATAACCGATTACACGTGACATACCTTTATAAACATTGATCATGGGTAATAACGGAACGTACTATCTGCAAAATACCTGGCTAGCTATGTTCTTTTCCAGACTTTGCTAAACTTTTTGGTTCTTAGTTTGTGGTATAAAATTGCCAGGGGCAACACATTTTGTGGATGATTGTAGCTAGCTAGCTAGAACAAGCTATATATTTGATGGGGCATTCCTACAAAGTAGAATACATGGAATCACAGTCCCGATATTTACTTGCAGAAATGGAGGTAAAAATATAAACAAACCAAGCGGACACCTTTTACCTCCATTTCTGCGCACGCACGCTATATGTAAAGCTAGCTAGCTATAGCCAGAAAATCTATTTCTTTGTAGCTAGTTTTATACTAGCCATTATGCTACTGTTTGATATTTTTTATGCTATTGCTAGCTAACTCTTCAATTCAAGTAGCTAGCTATAGCTATTTAAGTTCTTTTATTATTCCAGCTCAGCCAGTAGTTTTATGCTAGCTAGCCTTAGGTGTGAGTGAGAATAAGAAAGGGTTCATTACATGTAAAAAAGTAGTGATATACTAGCTAGATTAACATACCCTTTCTTTCTTCGTTTTCTTGAACATAACAAGCCCTTCCGCCAGTTGCGATATGGCTTAGATTGAGTTTGAGGCGCTATGTGTCCGAGAAAAGGTCATGTGATGTTAGTAAAAGTGATTTATGTATCACGTGGCTAAAAAGTGTAGGCAGATTTAACCTAAACTGGAAACGGCACCATTTACGCTTGGTACCATATTTAAAAAACAACAAAAACTCCATCGCCGTGCTAAAAACATGTTGTCTCGCTCACTAGAAAAATGTACTTAAGAATGACCATATGAAATCGCTGGTAGACTGGGCCCCAAAACGACGGATTTTTGATATTTTTGATGTATAGGGGGACGGGGCGCGGAAATCGTATAGAAATCCTATATACTCTCCACCGTGCTTACTTTTTCTTTTATATTTGGCTTATTTAATGAGGAAATGGGCTCCGCTACGCTCCGGGCGCTGACGCGCCCTCCGCTACTCTCCGCAAAAATGTAACTTTTTTGTATTTGACGTCAAATATATATGACGCAACAATGAACCTCATTGCACACAACACGAAGTAAGGAGCAATGTCAGGGGTAAGTTTGTTACGATTTTTTTATGGTTTTATTTTTCTAACTTGAAACAAATAAACGACGTTGGGATCATCACGTCATATAATTTAGGGGTTAATTAGAAAAAGCACCAGAAAAAAACACAATCTTCTTTTCAAACACTTTTCTTTCTTTTGTGTTCAGTGAAGATTCTTAAGCAATTCAGGATAGTCGAACTGTTTCTTCTCGCTTGTTGTATTGTAGCAAATATTTAAGTAAGTGTTGCTTTTTTATAAGCTATTATAAACATATTCAAGCTCAGATAGGGGATTTTTTTAAGGATATGCTAAGCATATTACCCAGCCTTGGTGAATCCTTTTGATGTGTTTTTTTATTGTGTTAGAGATATTTTTATAGAGACAGCCTATCTAACTCCTTATACACAAAAGACTCCATTAACACCGCTATACTGTTTACACTTGTGCAATTATACATTTAGTATTGTCGCTGTTCTTTAAGGTAGCAACAGAACCACTTCATCTTATCGCACAAGCATATCCCAGCCTGATTTCAAATTTTTATTTGCTTATAAAAAAATAGGAAGTTGCCTGACTCGGTTAAAAATGTTTTGCAATGGTGTCGTCTCAGGGTTTTAACATATTGTCGGTCGTTAACCAAGACATATTGCAGTTTGCGAGTACCAATAGTTTTAGCGTTTCTTGTCGTTACATTGCAGAGTAATGTTTCATAATCTAGGTTAGTATTATTATTGAAGAAACTCCTGGTCAAGAGTTCGAAGACACTAGCGAAGAGGATGGTGAAATTAATGAAGAAGAAGAAGAAGAAGAAGCCAGCGATGAAGTGGAGGAGAGTGCAAAGGTTGCGAGTAGTGATGATGAGTACGACACAGACATTGAAATCGAAGGTAGGAGGGATCACTTTTGGATGTTCTTTGAAGAAAATAAAAACTTAAAACAAATTATTTTATTGAAAGAAATGTTCTCGAAAAGCAACATTCGCGAACTTTGTTGAGCAAACTTTCGCAGAATGGCACCATGTCTTACGTTTCGCAAAAATAACTGTAACCCGACATTAGACTTGTCGAATGTGTCACTCAAAAAGTGAATTAACTTTCAACAGATAAATAATGTTTTTACAGAAGAAAAAATTTAAACGAATTTCTGCCAATTAATTTTACAAGAATGAACTTTCGCGTATTGGCCTTTTTCAATGTTTTGTGGAAAGAAACGCAAAAGCATTCTTCCTTTTCACTTTTTCCATAAAAAGAAGATACGTGGAGTCAATTTTGCGCATGCTAAAATTTTGCAGCAAACCTTTATGACTGTCCTAAAATTCCTTAAGGCGGGACGTAATGTATCTTTAAGAATGTAGGGATATATCTATGTTTATTGTAGATAAAAGAGAGACTTACGACGCAACCGGTCGACGAACATATTTTCAAGCATGCACGAAGTTTATCACTACTCCTGTATCTTCCTTTCTGAAGCATATGAGTAAAACAGAACTCAACTTGCAGTATAGAGGTGTTGGATCAAATGGTGCGAAAGCTATCTCAGCAGCTCTTGTTGTATGTTTATACTTATAAGTTTAGTGCTATCCTCTATGCTCGAAGTTATGTTCCTTAAAATACCTTAGCTACATAAATCCAGTTGTTATTGGGTTTTTTCGAAGTTTCTAGCCGAGCATAATGGGTATCCAACTTTTTTTTTGTTTATTTTGTTTATTTTGTTTTTGTTTATTTTGTTTGTTTTGTTTGTTTTGTAGGCCAATACCGTGACATTGAAGTTGAACTTAATGGAAAATTTCATTGGTCAAGACGGCGCAAAAGCAGTTAGTGAAATGTTAAAAGAAAATTGCTATATCACAGACCTTGTAAGTTATAGGTTTAAAATAACATGTGTTTATCGTGCGCATTCAGTAAGTTAAAGGTTAAGTTCCTACTTTAGCACTCATGTAGTCATATCAGTAAACTGGCACTATTTAACTGGAGGACAATCTAGTTACCACAATGATATATGCATCTTGATGCAATGAAGTTACAGTTTGACTAGAAGAAAATCTTGGAGTGGGAGGGTGGGCGGGCCAATTACTTGTCTTATATATCTATTGACATTACTATGTATTCAGACAACATGCAGTCCTATTTTAGAATCTTTCAACAAACAATATCGGACCAGATGGATGTCGACGCGTCTGCGACATGCTACAGCAGAATATCAATCTTCGAAAACTCGACATATCGAGAAATCAATTTGGCGACAATGTTGGACAGTATCTCGCTGAAGCTTTTAAGGTAAAAAAGATTTTAGTTACCATGACTTGGCATTCTTCGTGACATTGACTGGAATCTTTCGCTTATCCTTTTCTGCATTAATGATTTGTAAATGATTGACATGTATTATGATGAAATGTATACTTTCTATTTCAACGGAGAAAAAAACAAGAAAAGTTGTATTCTATTAATTTGCAGAACTGTTAACTAGTACAGCAAAAATTGCGTTGGATTCCGAATATTAAGTAGGATTTTACCTTATTTTACCAAAAAACATAAACAAAACTAACTTTGTGTTTTCTAAAATATTTAGAACAACTTTCAAGTTACCTGGTTGGACTTAAGTGACAACGACTTAAGTGAAAAAGCAGGAGCAGCATTGGGACCTGGCGTTAGTAAGTATGAACACGATTTTGTTAATTATGTTGAGTTGAAAATTTATGCATTCCGCGTATTACGTCGCTGTTCGGCGTAAAAAGAAACGCTTATTTGTGATTTTTACAAGGGTCTGCGTACGGCAATGTTTCGATGCTTTGCCATAAAAATCGTTTGAAAACATTACAGAATTGCTGGAAATAACAAATACTCAGTTTGAATAATCTTTAGAAAAAATGATATCCCTCTTTATTCATGCAACTTTTTTAGATGCTAATGACGCAATGGAATATTTAAATTTAAGCTGGAATCAACTACGCAGGAGAGCAACTCAAGAAATTGCTGCCGGATTAAGGGTAACGGAGAATAGTCCCCAAATTATGTATATAATAATAAAAGATAGTGGATCATAGTACATTCTCGTTCCCATGGCGTCCTGCATAGAGTCGTTATTGTAAAACTATGTAAACTATGGCTTTCGTCATCAAGGCCACCATTTGGTTGTAGTATACAGTTAACAATTAGCCTGTACGAAGTAATAATAACGTTTTTTTCTAGGCTAATTGTACTTTGAAGTGTTTGGATTTATCTTGGAATGGATTTTCAAACGAAGGGGTGATTGGTATCGGTGATGCATTGAAAGCAAATAATACGTTAACCGAACTAGATATCAGGTTTTGTATATTTGAAACTCTACATGGATAATAACGCTTAAGTATACGTGAGAATTACTTGTGAAGTCTATCCATCAGCTTAGTTGTATAGTTATTGTGTATCTGAGGCGGACAATTTTGGGCATCATGATGCATGTTGTTATTGAATGTATGTTTTATCTAGTAACAACCGCATCGGAGTGGATGGAGCCATTATACTTGCAAAAGGTTTAGATGCAAACAATACTTTGGAAATACTAAAGGTGACTTATGTGTATTTTAGAGAAGATGAAAAAATGACTTCGTGAAGATTCTACCCGCTTTAAGGTCGATTTCCATTAACATAAAAATTGTCGAGCAACTGTTGTACAGCAGTCACTGTTAAGGCTTTATTCGAAAGCAAAGAGATATTGCACAATGAAAATTGTTTATTATTATTATTATATTATTATTGAAATTATTTACCCAGGATAGCCTCTTCAGTTCCTATTGGTACTGCTATCAAACGAGGGTCCTGCGAAGGGGGTCCTAGCGCATTTATAGCTCCCATTTGAGCTACGAAAGTCGTGCAAGCACAGCAATCGCTCAACTAGACAACCGCCTAAGATATCAATCCTATTCTCATACTGAACGCTAAGCAGAAAGGATAGATTCACACTTTTATAGTCTCTGGCATGACTCGGCCGGGGTTTGAACCCAAGACCTCCCGCACTGGGAAGCGAACGCTCTATCACAAGGCTATCAGTCGGTACAAACAAATTGCACAACAATGTTGTACGAAAATCACGGATTTTAATGGAAACTAAGCTTTAGGATCGTAAGAATTGCAAACTAAAAATTGCTGCATAGTAAAAAAATCCTGAAAATATAATTCGTAGTCTCTTTGTGTTTAGTTGGATGGAAATCCAATCACGTGCAAGGGTGCGCTCGCCTTGCTTGCCTCAGTTAATGACAACTCAGACAGTGCAATCAAAGAACTATGCATGAGGGTAAGTGAGAATTGATACTCTTTATATGATTGCCTTTTTTTTGGTACTGTGGTGTCTCAAATATTTTTACGTGAAATCTGGTTAACAAACGTCCTCTTTTACGTAAAAAATAAAGGTAGCGTCAACAATCTTGAACGACAAAAACGACATACCATCAAGTGGGACAGTGGCCGGTGCCACGGATATCTCTGCTCGCCATCCGTGTTGTCAGAAAGAGGAAAAGAGCCCAGGGGACGAGGTTGAGGTAGCGCTTGTTTGTAAAAAGCGCTTATTTAAAAATGTTCCCAACACTAGCAGTTTTGTTTTTATGGAGCCTTGTTGTGAATTGAAAATAGTTTTTCAATTCACAAGAATTCGGCAAGAATTTACTGTGTTTTGTAGGGTGTGTTCGTCCATGAAGATTTTATTCAATTATATGAACAAGTAAAAACATCCAAAGATGTGACTGTCTATGCAGCATTTCGTGCGCCGTCACCATTGCAGAAGTTACAGCAATTTGTGAAAGTAAACAAAGACGACTGGTTGGCTGCTTTTACAGACTATGATGAAAACTGCATATGTAGAGTTAGACCTGAGGAGTTTATTCTTGGTCTACAGGTACTAATAACTATTGACACGCTGATTTGACAATGAAACAATCCATGCAACAAAATATACGTCGATCTTGTAATTTCTATAATAACAAGAAGTACTTCAAATGTACAACGTCGGTCAATCATATGTCACGTTGGTCAAACATGTGCAGTGTTGATCTAGCGTGTGCAACTTTGGTCTAACACGTGCAATGTTGGTTACGCATCTTCAATGTTGAGCAATTGTGTGCAATGTTGGTAACGTGTTTAACATGGACCAAATACGTGTAACTTTGGGCACAATTGTTTATGTCTGTCAAAGAATTTACTCAGAACTTACTATTTACTACTTTTTGTGTTCTAAAATTGACATGTTTGTGTTTCAACTCCGGGCTAGAGTCTTGCTCAGATAACTTATCCTTTAGAAACTCGGATTTGAATTCATACTTGAAGAAAGAATTGGACTGCTTGGAAAACTGAGTAAAGATTCACACGGTCGCATTAAATATAGGTAGGTAGCCATCTTGTCGACAGAAAATTTAAATGATGAAACAAAAGCGCGGTGCACTCAGTCAAAAAAATATTTTGTCTCAAGAAAGTTAACGTTAAACATTTTGGGCATATTGATAAGGACGAGTTTTTCTCTTAAAGTTTTTATTTTAAACGTGTTATTTTTTTGCGTAGGGATGCTCTTCTTGGATTCGCAAAAGAACAACAAGCAAGTCTTACATAATCTTTCACGTCATATTTAAAAAAGAAGAAAAACATCTATTATTTTTGAGTTGTTTTGTACCTCACACCACCTCCTAGAACAAACCTTGGCTGCACCTAATACCTTAAGGGAAGAAATTCTCGCAAGAAATGTTCGCGAATGAAGGGTACGAAAATTGCGGATTTCGCAGAAGAAATATTCGCGAGTCAAGGCTATAAGAAAATATTTTGAACAGCAAATGTGGATATTTGTGAAAGTTATTTTTTATATATTTAGGTCTTTTCATTTTCAAAAGTAGCTTTCAGAAAATTTATTTGAGAAAATGTCAATTAATTAAGATTTCGGATTACATCGTTGTTTTGGAGGACAGTTCACAAAAGAAATATAACAAAGTTTTAAAGAATAGAAAAAAAAGAAAATAATTCGTGCAATATATTTTTACAGTGTAAAACAGGTATAAACACTACAAATATTATTATAATCAATTTACTGACCATAGTAATCTTTAAAATATTGCATTGTATTTTCCAGACCGATTGTTGTTCACCTTGGACTGAAGTATATATTTCAAATCGAAGAATATTAAGTGGCGAAAAAATACCTGAAACTTGATTGTTTTAATGACTCTAAATTTAAAACAACGATGTGGATACACAAATTTGATTTCAATATCTATATTTCAATTTTAATGTCACTACATTAAGAACACAATTTTTTATTTCAGCGGAAAACTTTTCGGACAAGATTTATAAAGTCAAAAAATGTATGGGTAAGTCTTTTGAACGAATTTTAACCAAATTTTAAAAGTAATGATTACGGGAAATGACACAAAAAGAAGGCTAGAAGCATTTATAGTGTACTACAAGTAAATGAACATATACATCCACCGTCTCAAACAACAATTGAAGTGAAGTAAATAAAATCAGGTATCAAAAGAAGATCTGAAACTACACACGATACTTGTCAACAGATTTTGGGTGAAGAATTGCAAAATATTTCACAAAGTGCTGCTATAATCTGGGGGGCATGAGTAATGAGGGGAATAGTCCGGGGGGCAATCTTCCGGTTGGGAATAATGTGGGGGGCAATTTTCCGGGGGGCAACTTTCGGTAGACACAAATTTCGGTCCGAAAATTTTCGTTCCTAATGTATTTCAAACTGGTTGTTGAATTGATATATCAATCTTCAAATTAATAGTCGCAATGTCAAATTGATTGATCAAACTATGCTTATTGACTTATCAATTTGACATATTGAATTTGTCCGCTATCTAACCCCATAGAGCATCTGATTCTGAAGTCTGATCGACTTGCGTTTTTTTTTAACGCTTTGGGCTACTTAAAGTTTGTTCTAGCCTGTATCTCAAGCACTACATGAAAAATTTTGCAAGTTCAAGATAATACCATGGGATAATACCTATTTTTTGAAATGACGGAACAACATTGTAGAAGTTCTGTACGAAACAGGATACTGGCGAACTCGAAAGGTATAGGAAACAAAATTACACGCGAACAAGAATCCGAAATCTTTTAGCCTGCAAGGGCTTTTCATTTAATTCTTAAATTTTTTCGCGGAAGAAATTTTCGCGAATTGGGAATTATTAGTAAATTTCGCCGAATTTATTTTCGCGAATTAGGGCGAAATTCACTTAAAATTCTTCCACGAAAATTTTTTTCTTTAAGCTGGCAATGCAAAAAAAGTTATTCTTATACTAATTCGCATGTAATTCGTATGCAATAAGAATTATGTTTTTTGGTGTAAGCAATACCGTATTCGCATGTTATGATATTTGCATGTTATTCGTACGAGTTAGATAAAAATTAGCATGCGAATTAATATCAAAACAATTGTCAAAACAATTGGCTCTTGACAATAAAGATTTTGTAAATACGGAATTGCACGAGTTACTTAAAACCGGTAGAAGTCCTGACGTTACGGCAATCGGTTAAAAAATCGGTCGAAGAAGAAGAAGAAAAAGACCGCCCGTTTTAATAAGATCTCGGATGTAATCCGAAATCTTAATAATCACTAAAATATAAGTTTATAATAAGGTTATAATATATTTATAAATTATAGAATATATCTTAGTACCCATAATTTCTTATATCATAACTATACCATAAAATATAATGTTAATGATATATTATACACGTGTATCTCAGCCTTCTAATAAATGCTGACATCAAGTTTTCTTTCTTTTTCAATGGTGGTGCACGAGTCTCTAATTTCAAAAAATGTTTGGGTTGAGATTGTTCCAATCATGGCATAGACTTAGCCTGACAACACCCGATCAATTTTTAAGCAAAAAAATTACTGACAACAGCCCCCACGTGACCTGGCACGTGTCTCACAACAAAAAAATTAATCAGGGGTACATGATTAAACAGGTGCGCCATGCCACGATGATTTTCTCAACAGTCCTTGTTCACGTCTCAAGACAAGTGGCCCTTTCTTACTTTTTGACAGAAACGCGAAAAACGCATCGTCATCGCAGTGGTTCACATCGAACAAAGTCGACATACACATCCAACGACTGCTTCTTGTGAAACCGATACGTTTTCGGTAGATCGTACTTGAGTTCTGCAACAACTTCCACATTGCAATTCCATTCTTCGGCTTTCTTTATTACATAATCTCGCGTGCTTGTTTTATGAAGCGAATACACAACATCTTGGGCCACATTCACTGCTTGTTGCAAGAAGAACATATCTATACCTAAACAAATGAAAGAAACAAACCTTTGCAAAAATTGGTACAAAAAACACAACCGTTCAACCGTTCATATACATTTTCTTAGTCAGCGCTTCGAGCTCTGTATAATAGAACCAACGATTGAAAAAAAATTCTGGAAATTTTTTTTTGTATAAGGACGGGTCATTGCTGACGTCATCAAAATTCAATTGACAGTTCTTATTTATTATTATTCTGCCTGACGGGCTTTATCGACTAGTTTAAGATATAATTTTAATATAATAAACTAAGATAAAATAATAAGGTGTTGGGTATAGTTTAAAAGTTTTTATCTAGAAAGTTGCATTTAAACCTTTGTTATTTTTTGTGCCGAATGGAGGATTCATCACAACTGTGTCAATCATTTTTCGTGACGATAAATATGAGAAGAGTTGTTTGTTTGATAGAACATCGCATTGAAGCAGTTGTGTGTTTGAGGTTAACTCGAATTCTTCGATGTTTTCTGCAGCTACCTCTAATGCATCACCGTCAATGTCGAAACCAAATGTTTGTGATGATTCTAGCAACCCGCAACCTGTCAACGAAAAATTAGAACTATATTATAGATAATATTGTTTGAAAAACATGTATGAAAACAAAATAAACATGAATAGTGGCCAGTAAAAAACATTTTTGATAATGGTGCCATTTCAAATTTAGCTGAAGTATTTGTTACAATGAAATTGCTTTTTCGTCCAGATTATCCTAAAACAACCTTGCCTGTTGAAACAACAATCCCTCAGTTAGCCCAATATCACAGCCTTCTATGCAATATTAAATGACTTTAATTGGTTTTCCAAGTTCTTCCTGCAATTTGAAACACGATCGAAATTTCCTGGTTTTCAAATTATTCTGCAAATCTTGAAGCTTAGCCTTAACAAAGAAGTGAGAAATCTTTTTGTGTACTTTTTATATTGATATTCATGTAAAAGATTTATGTAAAGGAAGCAAGGGGGGAATATCAAATCTATAAGGTCCACTTTAGTCTAAACATTGTTGTTTCATGTCCAATTGTATATTTCTGTCTTCATTGATGCACTTTTATTAGTCCTAACGAAGTTCAAATTTGATCCAAGAGTGTGTATGCCCTAAAAGAAAATGAAAAAGTCAACTTTTACCTACAGATAACATCCCACATCCACAGCCAAAATCAGCCACCATTTTATTGCATATGTCATCAAAAGTTTGATCCATTGTATAAATCATGTGTGCTGCAATATGTGGCGATGTAACATACTGCTCCAATTTAATTTTTGGGTTTTCAAACCCATCTACTTGTTGTAGGCAGCCTTCTAATTCTTTTAATTTCATCACTAAAAACAAAAAAACGCAACGTTTCGACACAAACTACAAAAAATGGACTCCTGTTTTTTAAAAACAACTCTAACAAAATATATACACACGAAAAACGACATTTAACAACTTGCATGCTTTCTAATTCATGTTGGCACTCGACAATTGCAGACACAAATGTCGACGTCTTAGTAAAGAATGCAGGCAAATAACATATCACGAAGGCAGTTTGTTGCTGATGCGTACATATTTGAATTAGAAAGGCTAAACTTGACACACAACTATGATTTCATCTTCATAGAGAAAAAAAGGTTTAAAGTTGCTACACAAACTGTTGCTTTATAAAAACGTCAATAACAACAATTAAAAAATGATCCCACAACAATAATTTTGTTTACAAAATATATCACCAATCAAATTTATTTTACTGCAATAACTGAAACAAGGAGCATACGAAAAAGAAAAATGTATTCCTTCCTAACACCTATCACATTGAAAAAAGAAGGTAAACAGAATAATGTCATGATGGCCCCTATGGCTCACTTCTCTTCTTAATACAAACACTTTTCTTCTTTGTCAAAACACTTTTCTTCTTTTCTCCAAAATCTTCTCTTCCGTTCGAAACACTTGTATTCCAAAGTGAGAAACTCTTCTCTTTCATGAACAAAAAAAATTCCTAGACCCAACTCTAGTCTGGAATTTGACCTGGCTTTTGATAATTCATGTTTTGGAATAAATGACCACCCTCATGCCCAGGGATTTTTTGCCTTTTCGAAATATAGGAGATGACAGCAAAAATCCCTGGTGACAAGGGTGAATAAATAGCATACCGGCTCCTGGCCATGAAAAAGATAAGTGTTCTTAGTAATTAATAACTCTCCAAAATATATGTGTAGTGGACTATATACTTCAGATAAAAATATATTGTGGTATTCGGTTTGAGGCATTTCAACACACACTCTTTTATAAGAATAAATTCTAACCAGGCTCATCATTATTCTTATTTTCTATTGTTTTTAACCTAAAATTCCAGCCTGATATTCGTATAAAGCACAATCTTTATAAAATAAAGCCTGTGATTTGCTTGGTGGACACTACCATGATTTTGAGGACTCTGGGCAGCCATTTATTTTACTATTTGTTTTGATAAATAAAATTAATTACTCTGCTGAATTGATTTGTGATATTATTTTATTCATGCACATGCTTCAGTACCTGCTGCAAGAAGCTGTTGGTAAATTGAGCACGTGTTAGCCAAGTATACTTCTTCTGTGCAAAAAATGAAAAAATATACAGATCATGGGTGTAAAATTGCAGACCAGAATTTTAAATTTAATTGTTATAAGAGAAAGTTTAAGGCCACATGCAGAGAAGTGCACAAAAAAGTGTCAAAATGCAGAAGAAAAGTGATAATACAGAAGAGAACTGTTTGGATCATAGAAGAGAAGTGTTTTAAAATTGGAAGAGAAGTGAGCCATATGGGGACATTGTACAATGTATGCATAAAAACTTGTCAAGAATTTATAAAATTAATAATAAACTTTACAGTACAGCAGTTACTTGTATTTCAACTAATATGGTCGGCCT
The DNA here is from genome assembly GCA_030067915.1 of Hydractinia echinata. Taxonomy (NCBI): domain Eukaryota; kingdom Metazoa; phylum Cnidaria; class Hydrozoa; order Anthoathecata; family Hydractiniidae; genus Hydractinia; species Hydractinia echinata. Next base: position 404,410 of record JASGCC010000137.1, on the reverse strand, counting down.
CGCTAATTCAGCACAAACACAATATCTTGTTCCTTTACTTGATGGATCAACCCATGCATTCCAGACAGCATTCATTTCCTGAAAATCCTCCTTTATGTCTTTCAACCAGATGCGTGCCTCTAAAATATTTGACTTGTTTGTTCCAGCAGTTTCAAGAAGAGAATCAATTTTTTGTAAAGTTTGTTTTGTTTGCTGAGTGATGTCACTCTCATTTAGTTTGTCGATTACTGCAACTTGTCCAGAAAGATAAACTTTCCCGTCATGGATGACTATTTTACTTGCTCGAGGATCTTCAGTTCCCATACGCTGTATACTCTTGGACTTTTTCTTGCCATGCGAGAAAAGGCAATATAAGCCGAGAGTGCTAATACTACCAACAACTCCTCCAACAACAGATGCCAAAAAAAGTTTGTTGTCCATCTTATCTATATAGATACTAGAATAATCAATAATACCTGAAATTCTGGGCTGTTCATAAGGTTCCTCAATTAGTTTCAATACTGGATTTTACTGGGAAATAAACATAAATATTTTATCCCTCTATTCAATTTGAACAGACATTCAAAAAACATGGCAAACTTAAACATAAACTGGCAAACTCCTTCCAGGGGTCCCAGGGCAAAAACACAGATTTTATGCCAATACAGCCTATTTTTATGCTATTTTATGCAAATTTTATTAATGCATAGATATTATAAAGGTGAATTGATTAACATAATTTTTTTTTGCCAAAATGACACTCGTTTGCTCGTGTACTTACAAAGTTTGATTGCAAACCGACATGCAGATCCCAAGTTATGGGGTCGTCAGCAAAAAATTGAGGCCTGGGACGAGCAAACAAGTGTCATTTTTGCAAAAAAATTTAGGTTAATCAACTCACCTTTATAATATCTTTGCATTGATTAAGTTTGAATGCACATCCCTTAACAGGTCTAAAATTACTGATGACAGAAAGTATCAAAATTTGCTATTACTTAAATATGACATCATAATTTATGCAGCATAATTAAATCTGAAATTCTTTAAATGTAAATATCTTGAAAACGAAAAGAGCTTTTTAAAAAATTTAAAAAGACTTGTTTATCAACTTTTTAAGCTCTGTAATATAAGTCAAACATCATTTAATATTATATTCTTTGATTGTCCTTCGTGCTTGAAAAAAGTCCTTAAAAATCAAATGGAATGATTGACAGGAAGCTGCAGAGGTATACCACGAAAAAAAAGTGGGAATAAACTATGGAGGAAAAGTGAAGCAGTAGCGACTACAAAGAAAATGCACTAGTTATTTCCAAAGCTGTTGTAGGTTAGTAGCCACTATGATAAGTCAGGAGTGTATTTTTCAGTGCAGATTTGTTTTTCCTTCTTTGAAATTCCTTACATTAAATGAAATACATCATTGTATAGGAAACTTATTTATATCAGGGTGTAATCCAAAAAATGTAAAATAAATCTTATAGATGAATTCCGTTGTTTACATTTTCAGCGGTAAGCTCTTTCAGCTTTGGCATTTGCGTGGGGCCACTAGGTGAAGCAAAGTTATTATAAGCCCATTTCTTCACGCAAAGGCTTTCTTAGGACTTTAGCTAGATGAATTCAAATAAATCAAAAGGCATCAATCTACACTCAATAGTTTATAACCTCAACAATGTTTATGTGATAAGAAATCCACAGGAAAAACCTCTCTTTACCAAATCCTAGCATCTTTTTTTCCTGCAACGCAAATGCGAGAGCCACAAAGAGCTTACCTCTGAGAAGTAAACAAATGACGTCACGTTGGAATCCATCTATTCCTTCAAAACTTGTATAAGATGGGCTATAAGTCCCATATTTTGCAGTGAATATAATTAGTTTCTCTAATAAACTGGGAAATTTTGGATAAATTTCAATTGGGTAAGTATATATCAAATTTTCAAGTTTATACACTAAGTTCAACTGCCTCTATCAGTAGCCAAACTTTTGATGTTTTATGAAGAAATGACCACACAAATTAACTGCAGTGAAAATTTTTCACTGCAGTTAGATATTATGGTCAAACTCTTATAAAATTTAAAAACTTTAAATTACAATAAATCCTGTTCTAAAAATCTTTTGGTATTCTAAATTTCCTATGTTATATAATTTTTGCTGATAAATCCAAATATGCCACTCATTTTTCTCAAAAGTTCCTTGTTTTTGTTTTCAAAATTTGATAATGTTAACCCGGATCCGGAGAATAGTTAACTGTGTGCGGCAAAAGAGGTTACTGTATCCTCACATGAAAAAACATGTTTCATACGAAAGAGCTTGAACGAATTTTTTGTGTTTTTTTTAAATCTTTGTTGGCTTCCAGTTTTGAAAGTTTAGCTAGCTAATTATATTAATGAAGCCAACTACTTTTTTCGTATGTGACGTTTAACAGCTGATTTTCCTAGTGATAAAATTATAATTCCTCATAAAAAAAATCGTGAAAACACCTTGTTAATTTTTGTAGTACTTACCGTTAATAGCAAATTTAGCAGGAGAACAAATTCTGGACCTTTTTGTTGTGATTCAAGCGAAGTTTCTGAGGTCTCGCGTGCAGATTCGCGCAAAAAATTATGAATTAACCTCACTTTCGGCTCCGCAGATATCAGTGAAATTTACAGACCGTCATAAAAGTTTTTAATATTTGAAAATATTTTTTAATTTTAAGTTTCAAATATAAAATAATTTACCAAAAACATAATTAAGATCGAGCCTAAAATTTTCTATTCTGTTTTACAGCCATTTTATTTTTGGTAGGAAAATATATTTATCAGTTTGATATATTTTGGTCCTCAATAAATAAAAACACTGATTATTGAGATTTGCGGCATCAATCGGGAGAAAGAGAACGGATGATGAGGATTATTGTTTGGCGGATCCTACCCCGTGTGTTGTTTATTTTCTGTACTTTGTCTAATTAGTATGCCACTCTCTCTTTTGGGATTAATACACATAAATATATGTATTTAGCTATCAATTTTCATTTGTTAATGTGACGAACTGTGAGTTTCAAGGTTCAAGGAACTTGAATTATGAAGAGTGCAAAGTTGTTGCATATAGCTAGCTAGCTAGCTAGCCAGCTATAGCTAACTGAGTTGTGATATAATAGTTTTTTTATTTGGTGAGGTTTTATATATTATGGCTAGATATATAGCTAACAAAAAAATTTTCTAGCAAGTTTAATTTGCATCAATCAGAGTAGTAATAGTGATCAAGAGAGGAAATGCTAGTTTAAAATGCTAGTGGTTTTTAACTGCATGCAGTTTTTGCCGATTTTTTTGATTTTTTTAAACATGTACAAAATCTTGTGTGTAATCTCTGCTACAAGTCATACTGTTTCATTTGTGCCTCATTCTATCAGTTGAAGCCACATTTACACAGGAAATTTTTTCAGGCAGTAGTAACAAATTTTAAGATAAGTATTGTGGTGCAAGCTCTGGTATCCAAATCTCATCCTTTGGCGATTCAGGTTCTTAATTGCCACAAGAATTTTTACTTGTCAAGCTTTTTCCATCACACTGCTTGTTTATGAAAATTGCAACCACATAGTTTTTTCTCTTGAATACGATCTCCAGGCTTTTAAGTGTATTGTCAATTGTCATCTTTCTCTGTCTCTATATTCCCTTTTTTCTCTTGCCTAGTAGTGGCTTTGACCTTGCATGAAGCGATCTATATTTAAAAAGGTGATATTTTTATTTCAACAAGTAAAACATCTTTGGCATAGTTACTGCATTCTGTTTGGCAGTACACAATCAACCAATAAGCTAGGATGGTATAAATCTTGAAGCAACTTTTAATGCTCAGCTTTGTACTTTAGCAACTATAAAAAAATAAATTTTTGATGTTTTGGCTTAACCAGTATATTTCATCCTGTATTTGGTGCTGAAATTTCAAAAGAGAACTGATACATACATCTCTATAATAATACAGAGAGTGTGTCTGTCAGGCAAAGTGGATATCTTCATTTTCCTTTCATGTTGCCGAAAATAGGTATGTCTCAAATGCTAAATTTTCTGACCTTACAACACTAATTTAACGTCAATATCTTAATTTAAATTAAAGAAGCCATTATAATGCACTCAAAACTTTGAGGCCAAATAACTTGGAAACAAGGTGGTAACGTCAGTTATTTATCACCGCGTGGGTAACTAGGGACCACCTGGGACCAATTTGGGTAAGTTTTTTCTAAACCTGGGTCCCGAATCCGTTTCGGAATGAAGGGGTTGATGACGTCATCAAAAAAACCTTTAAACCCCAATATCTCTGTAACTCTTTGTCAAAAGTCCATGATCCTATACATTTTCTTGATCAGCGTTTTAAGATCTATATGATGAAGGCAACCGGTATACAAATTTCTAAAGAAGATTTTTTTTTGTACTTTAAGGGACTTTGCTGACGTCACCAAAATTTTAAAACCCTTATATCTCTTTATGCGTTCGTCGAAAACATATGATCCTATATATTATTTTGATCAGCGTTTCAATCTCTACACATTAGAGGCAATGGACAAACTAAATTTCGCAAAAAAAATTTTGTATATGCACTGCTGATGTCAGCAAAACACCTTAAACAACCTATTCTTCTGCCTGAGTGGATTTTTCCACGGGCCTTATCGACTAGTTATTATGTAAAATTGCAATTTTCGTGGTTATCATAAAAGCTTGTATGCAACTGTTAAGCCATTTGTACTTAAAAAGTTTGCTCATTGTCAAACACTGCATTCGGAATTTAATGGTGATGTTGCTGCTTTCAGATTGGAAAAAGGAGAGTGAATTTGGTCGTTAACACAGTCATGAAAATTTATGCGAATGAGTAACAGCAATAATAAAAATGCTGCCATCTTACAACTTCTTTAAATTAGCGATGGAATAATTATGAACATATTGGCAGCAATTTATTTGTTCAAAAAAATAGAATAATCATAACGGATGAGGGTGTTGCAACAAGTGTATAGAGGTGTTTCTTACTGTAAGAAAATCATGCAAAATGATTATTTAACAGGACTGGTTTCCTACACAGTTGATTTCCAGCATTAAAAAATAGAATAAACATAATGGAGGAGAGTTACACAAGTAATAAATCTTGCTGTGTATTCTCTTTTAGCTAATAATTATATTTTTCAAACGCCTCTTTTATAAAGTATTTGTCAGCTTCTAGTATAGTACGAAACTGTATCCACCACATCCCACACTTTGTTTGAGGTTATAAAACGATGATGAACTAACTTTCAAATATATATATATGCCGTTAAGCAACATTGTGCTGAAATTATTTAAGTAAGCAACTTTGAGTGCTGGACTAAAACTGTATTTGTTTATTAAAAAGTGAAAGGAGGCGTTGTATCAGATTTGTGAATCATTTACCAAAGTGACAACACAAAAATACGTATATAAACAACAGTTTTTTTGTCACTAGTGACATTTCCTCTTTTGTCACTTCTTAAATCTTTTCAATTCCCTCAGAAAATAGTCACCTTAAATCTTCTAAAAATATAATTTCAGAAAATATGATGATTTCTTCGAAAAAAAGTTAAAATTATCATGGAAATCTTTAAATCTACTTAAATTTAACACTTATTTAAAAATGTATAAACAAAATAAAAAATATATCTAAAGTCTATTTTGAAACTGGTGTTTTGTGCTATTGTTATTAGTTTTTTTTATTTAAAAAAATCTTGGAATTGAGTTTTTCTCAATTCCAAGATTCTCAACATAAACGGCACTATAATGATATAGTTAACAAAATGCTTTTGTTGAGTAATTTTTCTGGTTCAATTTGAGTTAGGATTTTCTTATGCTTTACAATGCTTGGTGCTTTTGGAGTTGATAAGTAGTATACCATATGACGTTATATAATAACATTTGTTGTTATTTTTCAGAGTATTCAATTACATATCAACATCAGAATCAAGCCAGTGCAATTGCATTTCTAACGATACAGACTTCTTATGTATATCATACTTTTTCTATATGTTGTTGATAATTCCAAAATGTGAAAAGAAACACTGTCATGAGTTCACCCACAAATTCTGATGATTTTCTGAAGAGTCCTCTTGTAATATGGGTAAGTAGAATCTTTGATCTGTACAGACTAGACGTCGTAAAATTTAAAATAAACTTTTTAGTGCAACTCATGATGTTAATGAGCATCAAATGTATATAAATGCATATACCTACCTTATAAAATAGAGAAAGAAACCGATGTGATCATTTTAGTGAATGTTCATTCATGTATTAAGGGGATGCAAAGCACACTTCAAAATTAACCTTTTTAAATAAAGAAATAAAAACATGTTGCTATGTATGGTAAAATACTTGACGTATAAGTTTAGCAGTGCATAGTATAGGTTTGTGATATGTGATATGTTATATCATGTTACTGATTTGTTAACATGTCGGCCTTCACGGCAATTGCAGAGTGTCGATTTGAATTAGAAAGGCTGAACTTAATAAAAGAAATGCTGAACTTTGAATTTTAACATTCAAGATGTTTATTTACAATACTACAATGAAAAGGATATGCTGCACTCATTGCATCATACTAAAACCTTTTGACATGTTATGTTGATGTTTTTAGATTCAATCTTATTTGGATGCTCCAATAACATCAAATGTAAATTTATCAAATGGCGTTCTACTTAACAAAGTTTTAACACTTATGTAAGCACTAAAAATGACGTTTCTCCTGTTTTTTACAAATGTTTTTCTACTTCTATATTTGTACTTTTTTTTTCTGCAATTCTTCTTATTAGATATTATCTGTTCTTTCAGTGACCCAACTGTGTTCAGTGGTCTACGTCTCCAGAATGCTGGTATTAATGATATCACTTCAAGGGCGCATAACCTAGCAGAAATTTTACACAGCATTAAAAGATTTTATTTGGTATGTTCTTTATTTTTCACTCTGCTGTGTAAGTAAAACATGAAAGTTTCATTTCATACAGGTTTAAAAATTGTTCTGTTTTTCTTGGCCGAAAAAAAATAAATTATTTTGTATAAAGTCACTTGTATGTAATTCTTTGTTCGATTTTTTACAGGCCCACTTATATGTATTTTTCGCGCTCAATTTTAAATAAGGCCACTTGTGTGTGATATTCTTGTTTATGGTAATATTTTTGCACCAAGCCAAACCATGTGAATAAAGAATTTTATTTTACAGTAAGGTTTTCATAGTGAATCATCACCAGCCTACGGAATTTATGTCGCCAGTTGACAATTGTCAAAACAAATGCTAAAGGTTTAACTTTGGTTCATAGTCATAAATGTATAAATGTAGTAATTTATCTGTAACTCAGAATTGCAAGCTTAAGTTTATACTGTAATCACAAAAAAACTAGAGTGGTTGTTATTTTGTTTCATATATTAAATTTTCTATATGTTGGCAATGTTACTTAAACTAAAAGTATTTCTCACTATCATGGAATACTTTTTTCAAAGATGGGCTCATTTTGCATTAATCTTTTTACACAACGAAATTGTGTTAGATTCCCTTGACAGGATTGTCACTTTGTCAATGACTAAGCTGATTTGTGTAAACTTTGAAACATCTTTTACCACAGAATATCTTTTAATATTTGTTAATTTTTTATGTCCACGTCTTTCGTGATGTTTGTTTATCATTTAAGCCAATACTAATACTTCATAATTTTAGAGGAGCTGTAAATGTGAGAAAAAATCAATTATGTATCTATTGATGTTTCTAATCAAATTTTAATTTTACTGATTTAGGTTTCGTCATTACTATTGATTACGTTTTATCTTGCTTTAAGATGTTTTTATCAATAATACATGAATATCCATGAAGCCTTTTCCCAGTAAATTGCTCTTTTGGAATGTTTTCAAATGTTGGTACTAAAAAAGAACATTTGCCATTGCATAAGTCTAATATTTTTTTTGTTTTTCAAACATTCTTATTAAACGTGGTGCAACTGCGTGTATCTCTCTCTTTCATACAGATGTATTACTCTTGAATTCTTACATAAAAATTTAAACAAGATTTTTAAAAAGTGGACCTAAAAATATCCAAGCAATCATTGTTAAATAATGAAAAGTTGATGGACTTATTTTGTTCTAGTATACAGCATGCACAGCTGTAACCATTTCTAAAGACTTAATATTAATTATTAAACAAGGACACACTTTATTTTGTTTTGATTCTATTTGAGACTGTTGTTAAAAATTATAATTACACAGAATCCCCACATGTATACTGTTTTTATTAGCACTAATTTGATAAAAGCTAAGGAGACAAAAAAATGAATTATTTGTTTCATTGTTGCACCTAGGAGATGAAAAAAGAATTACTAATTATGTTTTTATACTTTTTTCAATTAAAATAATTTCTATATGGAAATTCTTTCTAAAAAAATAAATATACTTAAATTGCAAGAATTTTTAGCCTATTTTTAAACTTTGTTTTTTTGTCTTTTGTTTTTTTTGTCTTAAAATTTCTATTATGATTGAACAGTGATGAATGTCTTAATGTTCATCTGCTAAAGTCTGATCGATTGCAATTTGTCTGTACATTGTAACCCAATGTTTCTATGAACTGATATAAACATAATTTGAAACCAAAAAAGCTCACTGTGTGTGTTTATCTATGCTAGGTTAGTCAATGCTTTGGGTGAATGATCTAGTTCCTTCTCTGAAGGCTATTAAACTAATGTGCAGCCTTGTAAAACTTCAAAAAAATGTTCATTGTAAAACAAACAATATGAATGTTGGCTTTTTATATTCAAAGTGTCTGTTGGATTTTCAATATCTTGGGACCTTGAAAACTTTGACACAAATAAGAAAATTTCACCTTTATGTAACTTTTAATGGGTGGCAATGCAAATATGGTCAACATTATGGCAAGAACCTTGAAATCATCAAAAAAACTAGGGAAAAATTGTTATGTAATTGTTTTTACACAATAAAAATTTTCACATGGTTGACTGAACATCATGAATTACTTTGGCAAGTGTGGTGAGATTGAGGATGCGGGGAAGTAGGGTTTTCAGCAGGACGTCTTTTCTTATCAATTGACTCAACAGGGTTATCACAAAAAGTTGTTTGGACTAAAAGGTGTATTCTTTCAAATTGTTGAACCTTACAGCATTATTTATTTCAACTTTATTGGCATATATATTACTTCCTTTCCAATGAAACATTACTTTTATTTAATTCTTTTTCTAATGTCTATTAGTTGAAAAAAAACCTTTAGCTTGATGTTTTATAACTCGTTTTCTAGGAGAAACTTCAACAGATAGTTGTTTTGAAGATCCCAGATATTTTGATGCTAGCGAAAGAACCAAACAATGGTAAGGCTAAGGAGGTTATAGAAAAAAAATCTTTCAGCTCTTTTACATGAATGAATTGTTTAACACCTGTTTGAAATTCATCGCATATTTCTTAATATTCTTGTAGTTTAATTTAGTTTGAGGTGCTGTGCAGCATATTTTTCGGCTCAGCCCCAGTTTTTGCCTGGGCTAAAATCTCAGTGTTTAATCTTCTGTATGTATTTACAGCTTGATTAATTTTCTGTATGTATTTACAGCTCTGGCTGAAAGACAGGGCTATGATTTCACCCTGAGCCTAAAATTGATAAAATTGTGCCCAGACTGAGTTTTTACATCATTTTGATGGCAAATCTAAAATCACAACTTATTGTGGGCTAAATCAAAAACAGAAATTGAACCTTCAATATAGGCTTAAGAAACAAAATATACTCCAGGCTGTATTTCCAGCCCTGGTAAAAACTGTTTCGTTTGTGGAACATAAGAAATATAAGAATGCAAAAATATTAGGAGACTTATTCAAATCAAACTCTCTTGTAGAATTAAGTCACTCTGAAATGAGTACGATCTTATTGTTGATTCTTGGTTGTGCAATACAGGTATGTCAGTTTTTAAATATGTTGACAAAAACTTTTATTCTTTATGACCAAAGATAATGTTGTTTTATCATATCAATGTTTTAGTTTGGCTAATTTAAAGTGGACACTTCTCCTGAAAATTCCTTAAAACCCCTAGAATTTGTTTTTTGGGTCCCTTTTTTTCTAGTTGTTAGGTTATGTAAACTGTTTTTTGTTTTTTTCTCTTTTAAATTTCTTTGTTGTCCAACCTTCCTCCTGCAAAAGAGTCAGAAAAGCTTTTGAAATTCTCCTTGGGAAAGTCCTCAAATTTTACCCTGCAATTTTCAATTTGCTAAATACAAAAAATGCTCTTAAAGTTGAAAATAATGTTGAAATAGACTCCTTTGAGAGTTGGGAAAATGTTTTTTTCTCTGGCCAGGTAATTTTATATTGGTATAAAAACCAACTGCAAACACAATCAATCAACTGCAAACACAATCAACCAACTGCAAACACAATCAACCTTTTTCGAATTCAAACGACAAGCAATGTTCAGGTTGCAAGCTTTTTGACAATTTTTTTATCAAAGAATGGGTTTTGAGCTTTGTACAGAAGGTTTCTAAGGTGATGTTTAGATTTCTTACAAAAGCTTTGGCAAAACGTTTACACCCGCCTCCTGGTTTTCAGATTTGTTGCCCAACCCTGGACAGGAAACAAACATTTTTAAGTGCTAATACAATATTCAATGCTAAAATTATACCATTTGGTTTGTAGTGTGAAAAGAAAGAGGAATTCATTGAGCATATTAAAGAATTAACTGTTGATGTTCAACGTGGTTTAGTTGCATCTATCCAAGAGGTATTATTTTCACTCTTTCATATTGGCAATAAGTCTTCTTTGTAAAGTGTTTTACATACCTGCTTGTCTTCTTAGATAACAGAAAATTCTCAAAATGTGATACCCTATCGAGCTAGTGAGTTACCAGAACTTTCCCAAGAGTAAGTGTATGCTTTATTTAAGCCTGTCTAATGACCCTGAACATGTATGGCATGGCTATGTGAGATTTACGAGATTTGAATGATTTTCTTAATGCCTTATTTCAAAAGCGATACAAATCAGTGTGTAATCCAGCGTTCTCAGATTATATTCACTACAAAATATGGGACTTATAGCCCATTTTATGCAAGTTTCAATAATGCCTAATACAACCTTGATGAAATTCCTATTTGAGATTAAGCATCCCTTATTTTATATTGCTGGATTACACCCTGCAAATAGCTGTCTTTGCCTTCCTCCCTTTCTTCTTGTCTTCTTTCGCCAAACAATTGTAAAACTTGCCATTTATCAGTAACATTAAGATGTATCATCATTACAATCTACAATTATATCAACAACTGAGGGTAAATGCTCCACTTTAAAAAATTAATACAGGGAAAACATGAAGTGCATGTTACCATTGTTACCTAGTATGACTGTTAGTCTATATTGGTCTCAAAAATTACTTGTTCAACAAAAATGGGTGCACTATAAACAAAAAAAGACCTCACACATAACCTTCAATTTTTTCCCAAAATTGAACCAAGTATTAAATTTTTATTTCCAATTTATATTTATAAAATTCTGGATGTTTGAGCCTGTTTGAGTTTTTTTATATTATCAAACTGGCATATCGATAACTTAAACTAAAGTACAAAAATTAATGTATCAATATTCCTTAATATTTTTTAGGGATCTTGTTAATCTCTCTGAAAGTTTGTATTATCAGTTGCAAAATGTTTTAGAACAAAGAGATGATTATGTTGAGGTAAACAACTTTTTTTCTTATACAAAATTTTGAAAAAAAATAATTTTAGGTGTTAAACTCTAATAAGAATCCACTATTATAGCCATAGTCATTTCTAGTAAGTGCTCATTGATATGCAGTAGAGATACTTAATTTGATTTGTTCAAGTTAGCAGCCACAAATATAAAATGAGGAGGATTTACCTGATTCTAACTTTGATGTGGATAAGGACAGACACATTGATATTATTGTTGAACTTTGTCTCCCGGACCCTGTAAACAAATGCTCATCTTGTCAAAGAAAAATATAATTTAAAAAAATATTTTGTCTGAAGAAAGCATAATGTGACGATTTCATGGAATTTGATAACAAATTATAATTAACGATAACTATTTATTGATAATCAGATGAAAAAACATTAAATTTTTGCTAAATAGAAATGGATTCGCAATAAGGCTATATCGATATCGATAATAATGCAATATTGCTGATGCATAAATTTTGTAGCTAATTATGCAGAAAGCAAGTAAGAATATCCTTTTTGTATGTTCGTTGATTAAATAGCTTGCTAATCAACAAAAAAGGTTTGCTTGAATTTTTTTATTCTTTTTAAAATTATGAATATTGTGTTTGATTGTTGGGGAAAATAAAACACTAATTTAGTTAGCATCTTTTAATTTTGGTTCTTTGGCAAAATACCAAACGCTGTAAACATGCGGCACTGTCCAGACCCCACTCATTTAGATATGCTTCTTTTTGATGCATTGGCTGCGTTTGGTCAAAACCTGTGGGATTATTTTAATGACCAGTAAGAAAAATGTTTGAGGTGAGCTAGATAGCTAGCGGTTGCTTTTGGAATAATTTAGTTGTGATTGTTTAATTCGCCAACCTTTCAGTTGGGGAAGAGGATGTAATAAGTTAATTTGGATGTATCTACGGGGGTATTTTTTGTTTTTGTGTCACTTAAAGCCCTGTTACACAAGTCACACAACATACAATACACTAGTGGAAAGTCCTATTTTATCTAAGTACGTTAGATTTTTTTCGGTAATGTGCCAGGATTCATGCATGACTAAAGATTTCTTTATATTACACAAAACTGCTGCAGTATCAAAAATATCATATTTAGACACTTTGACACAATATAGCTAGCTTGCACAACTAATTTTCCCACACCAGTTAAATTATAACTTCTTGTCAATATTTTTTTCTTTTTTTTTAAAAGCTCAATTTTTGTTAGCTACAGGCCTATCAATAAGAGGCGCGCGATCGCTCCCGCGCACGCAAACACGCGCCTAATTCTGAAATATGAGGCCTCTGTGGAGTGATTTTTCACTCGCCTAGATTGATTCCATGTTATGTAGCTGAGCGATAATATCCTAAATTCCTGAGATTGTATTTTCTATTTTAGATAGAGTAGTTCATTTTACTAATCATAAACTGACCAACCATTCACGTTAGGTGCGAAGCGAAAACATATCGTTCCAGTAATGACCTTTAGATATTCCGTTTTGTGAATCTACTTTGTTACCAGACCCCGACATGCTAAAATCGGAATCGTACGAAGATACATCGACATGAAAAAGTTAGAAGTGGATGATGTTTATAGTCACATGGTCAAACGATGTTTTTGTAACGTAACAATTATGATTTACATGCATGTTGAAAGACGTTTTTAGTTATGATCTGAAGATGCTCTGACAAAGATCAGGGAGAAAATTTATCAAACTTAATTTGTTATTTATTGCCTTAAACCCAAGAAATATTTGCTAAATGATTCTCTTTTGTTTGTGAATGCAATATATTTCTTTTGTTTTCGTACTTTCAGTTATCAAATGTCGTTTTTTTTCTATAGTTGTGTAACAAGACTTGTAATTTGTTTTGTTGATCACACCACGCGTATTTATGTGGAACCTGTTCTTGTAATAAACAAGAAAATGAGTAATGTATTTCTTTTGTTTTACATAACACTCCATCTCCCTGTTTCTCCATTCATTCAAAAATAGTTTTGTTATGGGAACATCTCTGGGTGAGAGCGTTCGAAACGTTATTCTAAAATAGCAGGTCGTATGTTTTGAAAACTCGATTGCTATATTTATCTGAAATCATTATCGCGACATGTCTTCGTCAAAAAAAAGTATCAAAGGGAACAAAATCCAATTATCTACTTTCATGAAATGGGGTATTGATGATATTATCGGACATAAAACTTTAGAAGAAAACGGAAATAGATTTGTTAACTTCGTTTGGTGCAAACTTTGTGCGAAAAACAAGCCTGCTATTCTTCAGCATCCGAATTGCAAGGGACCAGTGAAGGAAGCTGTCCTGACATATATTGATGGGACAAGTTTCGTAACAAAACACTCTGTTACGCGACATATTTCCGGCGAAGGTCATTCTCTCGCACTATCGTGTGAGAAAAGTAAACCAAAGGAAGATCGATTACCATCAATCACATGTGTTAAGACGGGAGCTAGCGTTGACAAGGTTTGTTTCTACAAAATAGGGTTTTTCAAGTTTTATTTACTTTCACTCTAACACAATTACGTTCACTTCATATTTCATAGATCCAAACGACTATTGAATCAGCAAACGCAAAATCCGCGGCTGAGGCATATACGAAGCTTATCAAATGTGCGTATCACATGGCGATGGAACCGACAATGCCACACAAACACTTTGGTGTTTTGGTAAGTTGCCCTTATAAATATGTTTAAAGTTTTCGAAATAGGTAGAAACCATGTTCGAGTATTGTTTGAGTACGACCATTATTGTTTTATCTATCTGACTTTTCAGGTTAAATGCTGCAAGGAGAATGGTGTGCGACTCATAGAGAGGAAAGAAGACGGTCGTTCTGGACGTGAGTTTGTTCATTGCATAGCTGAGGCTGTCAGGGAAAAATGTGCAGTTGTACTTGCAAGTGGTTATTTTATGTCGATTCTATCAGATGGTAGCCAAGCCAGAAAAACTGGAAGGGAAAAAGAACTTGTTTTAGTGAGAACTGAGAGGAGTGGTGTTCCAGTTTACGTGGTTGCGAGTTTGCTGGAAGTGGCTAGGTTCGGTGGGGGTGATGCTTGTTCGATTGTTGCCGGTATTGAAAGTATTTTCCGTGACGACAATAGTGCGCTTTTGATGGACCAAGAGAGCTTCACTAAAAAGGTTGTCAGTTGTACGGCGGACGGAGCCAGTGTTAACTTTGGTAAATACAAGGGTGTTTTGACGCAGATGAAGGATCAGGGGCGGCCATGGATGTTGATGATTCACTGTGCAAACCACCGCATAGAACTCGCAGTTAAGGAAGCATTCAATATAAACAAGCTGAACGAGGTTGATCAGTTCTACACAACAAATTTTTATCTCTTGCGAAATAGTGGCAAACTAAAATCTGAAGTTGCAGAATGTGCAAAGGCGTTAGGTATCACATACTATAACATATCGAAGATCACAGGAACAAGGTTTGTTGGGCATCGTAGGCGGGGATTTCAGAATATCCTTGAATCATGGCCAGCGTACATAACAGCATACGAAAATTACATCGCGGACGATAAAGGGAGTAATGCTACTACGAAAGCGAAAGTTTCAGGCCTTCTTAAAAAGTTCAAATCCTATGAATTTTTGTTGACTATAGCAACTTACCTCGATATGCTTGAAATGGTTGTTCCTGTCTCAAAAATATTTGAATCGAATGATCTTTTACCTTACTCAGTCAATTCGATTATCGACCAAACAACTTCTGAACTGAATGAAAACATTGACGAAATTGGGGGTGATTTGGAGTTTTTGGACAGTTATGTTGGACGTTACAGTGTTAGTACCAAAGCGGGTGATCAGAATTGGTTGAGTGGAGCATTAGAGGGTCAATTCATTAAAGCTGGCGAAAAGCGGAAAAAAGATAAAACCTTCGTCACTGTAAAATTCCAAACTAATAAAATCAATCAAGACCATGCCATTGATGTTGTTCGAGCTCTGAAAAAAAAGTTGTGCGAGTCACTGATTAAAGTTCTCAAGAAGCGCTTTTGTGATTATAAGAGGGACAAGGAATTGTATACATCAATGAGATTCATTGACATGGAATATTGGGAATCTGATAGAGATTACGGTAATCGGGAAATAATTCTTCTACATAATCATTTCGCCAAGCCCCTTGTGTATGCAGGATTCGACTTGAACCGATCATTGGTCGAATGGAAAAAGTTCAAAATACACGCAGCGACTCACTACAATAAAATGGCAGTACGCGACATGTGGAAGTCGGTGTTGACATACAAAAGAGAATCATTTCCAACGTGAGCCTTCTCGTCTCTTTGATTCTCAGCATATCCGGATCAAACTCCAGTGTTGAACGGTGCTTTAGTACTGTCACTTCCATTCTATCAGACCGGCGACTTTCAATGGCTCACGATACATTGGAGGATACTTTGATCATTTCTGGCAACGATAATCTGTGGTCACCTCAGGAGCGGGAAGAAATCATCGAAAGAGCGAGAGTGCTCTACATGGCAAAACGCAGGCGGCTCAAGTTGAATACGTCAGAACCAAACCGTATCGATAATATAACTGATGATGATCGCTCAGATAATGATAGTTGTTCAAGTGACGAGAGCTGGGACAGCGAGGACGATCTCTATTTGTAAAACTATAATGAAACACTTTCTATAAATAGTTATCTTCAAATATATATACGAACCTAAAAAAAAAATAGAATTTTGTTATATTAATTAAGCACCACAAGTAGATAAAAAGAGATTAACATATATACATGATACAATTTTCGTAACGAATGAAGTCAAGATAAAGGCTTTCGAGTCTCCAGTGTTCAGGGGTTCACTGGTTAAATCGTCCCCCGACTTCAGAAATTAATGTTTCTTTTCTCTTTTTGTCTTAATTTTGGAACTGTAAGATCGCTCGCGCGAACAGAATTTCCCCCTCTCAGCGCGCGCGTTTTGTCGCGCGGGAGCTTTTTTCTTATTGATAGGCCTGAGCTATAAAATTATTATGTATCTTGAAGCGAGTATTATATATTTTAGGATTAATTGTTTCATTTCTAGTTTAACAAAGCTTACATCATTCTCTATAACAGCAAATGACAGTTCACTTAAGCAATACTTGTGTGACATGTTCTTAAAGCTTGATTCCCACAAAAACAACAGGTCAAGCTCATACGAAAGACCTTGGAAAGAGGAATCTTTTTTATTTTTTTTCAGGAACATTTTAGCACGTGCTGCAAAAAGCACATGCTAAGTGTCTTAGATGTGTCACATTGGTCTTATAAAATTTGGCATTTTGCTTGTGCTTCAAAGAGGGAATAAACTTTGACAGAAAAAAAAAATTTTCCTTGTGAACAAATCCTTTTATTAGTTTTCGATTAGCTGTTTGCTTTAACATTTTTCTTTATACAATAATATGAATAGAAATGTTGATGTATTCATTTTAGCTTCTACAGGATTAAAAATGTTTGAATTATTTCTTTCTTCTAGTTGCTAACATGTGGGTAGAAGTGATACCTTTTTTATATCTACTATAAGGAAGAAAGTGTTTGCAGAAGAAACTTTTGCAGCTTTTGGAAAATTCTCAAAAGTTTGTTCTTACATTCCCATGTTTATGAAAACGTAAAAAACACAAGGTTTAATTGTCAGGAAAATTAGTAACAATTTCTGAGGAAACAAAATTAAAGAATGATTTTCTAACGAGAGTTAAAAAACATGTACAATTAATTTTTCTTTGTGTTCATGAATATTAAGATTTTGTTGCTAAAGTAAAGTTTTATAGTTAAAAAAATATTATCAAAAACCAACTATTGGTTAACACTCAGTGCTAAAAATATCGAAAAATAAGCACCTTTTAGTGCTAGAGCTTGTTAAAAAAGTGTATACTTAACTTTCATCTTCAATAAGGTTGCTGCAGTTACTTCAAGTAAGAACTACAACGAATATGCGTCTTATGAAAGTGAACAACACACCCAAACTTTCCACATGTTCAACGAAAATTGGCATTACCTTGCCTAATTCTCTAGATATGTGATCTTGTAAAAAATAATGCTAACTAAATCTAAAAATCCAGGTAGTTAACTAGCTAAACTACCTTGATCATTTGAATCTTCTATTTTCTTTCTTTATCTAGAAAATAACCATCTAAAGAGAAAAAAATAAAACTGTTTAAATACCCCCAAAGTCCCTGAATCGATACATAGTTACATTCCAAAATAAAAACAAAATACAGCTACATAGCTAGTTGTAGAGTTGTTTTTCAGAGCTTGTGCCACCATTATATGATTATAATTTATGCAGCGATAAATTTGTAAGAGATATAATAATAAATTTGGTGATAAAGACCTTACATATAATTAGCAATAATGTCCAATAGCTATTTACATATATTGATTGTTAGCGATAGTGATGTAACAGTTCAAGTAAGTAAAAATTATCGCAATATAATTTGTTATCAAATTTTCTGGAATTGTCACAAATAACAAGAGACACTTTATTTTCAGAGTTTTCTGGTTTTACATTATCCTAAGAAGGAAATTTAATTAAGCATGCTTGTTATTTTTAGGCAATGCTGGATCTTGCTCTTGTTCATGAAACTGGGGAAGAGATGGATGTTGTTGAGGTATGAGTTTATATCATTCTTATTTTTAGAAAACAGAATATTTTTTTAAAATAAATAGCAATTGCATTGTATTAATTATTCTAGGAGTCACCAAGATTTCGTCCCCGTAATCCACTAAGTCCCCGTACCAGTTTTAGATCCACTAATATCTTACAAGCTAATCGACAGAGAATGCAAACCATACAGTCAGAACTGTAAGTCTGGTTTTATTTAGTTATTATATTTCATTTGCTCAATGACTGACATAATTGTAAATATAAATGGTATAAAGAGTGTATAATTTTTGCACTACTATTGTAGAGACGACCGACATGCTTTAGTTGCAGAGCTGAAAGAAGAACTTGAACAGATGAAGTTACAGCTTGATAATATCAGATTGGAGGTAAGATATTTTTTTGGATATTTTTTTGTGTGTGTTTACTTTTTTTACAGCATTCAGTTTTTTTATAGAATAAAGAATTAGTGAATGAGGCTGGTTGGGCAAAATCATACAGAGATGAACTTGATATTGTTAAAGTGCAGGTAACGTTTCCTTTGGCAGTTTCAACAGAAAGACCTCTTCATAAAACAAAAAGACATTTCTTTTCAAAAAACAAGTTTTGGAATCTGAACAGTTTGTTACCAATGATATACAGGCAAATAATAAAGGTTTCTCATGAATGTTTTGATATTGGGTTTGTTTATGCTACTTGCAAGATAAGAATTCATTCTGGATAGACAACTATTAAAAGTGTAAACTGTGCGATTATCCACAACATGAAATAAAAGAAACTTAATTTAAAATGACACTTTTCTTATTCTGTCTTTTTTTTACCTGACATTAATATTAGCTTTACTTAGTTTGAGATACCATGTCTTAAGTAATACTGTAATGCATTTCTCCTGCAAATGCTAATATACTATATGCCTTGGAAACTGTGGTTAAATTAGAAGAGAGTGTGAGTGAAATGTTCCCTGACAAATAATGGCAGGTCAAAAAAAAAGATTATAAAACATTCTGACTTAGTAGCAGGAAATCAATCATCAGACAGCATTTCTTAGAAATTACTAAAAAATTACCAAATCATAAATTCAGTTGAGAGACAAGGTCTGTATATGCAATGTAAATCCAATATTGAGGTGTACACAATTTATAAACCTCCAAAGAAAAATTTGTTTTACGTTTTCTGTATTTTTGAATATTTTTCACTTATTTTTTCGTAGTTGGAAAACACAACAAAAATTCAAAATGAAAATACAAAGTTGAAAGAAAAAGTCAGAGATATGGAATTCTACAAGAAAAGTTACTTGGTAAGTTTCTGTAACATTTGTGTGTTTTTTGTTGTTTTTTTAATTTAATGACATGTCTGTATGTGTTGAATGTTTTAACTGTTTTAATTGCAGCAAATAAAAGAACAGTCTGATGTACTTTATGAATCCAAACTTGTATTGGAAGAAAAAGTTGCTGGTTCTAATTCTAAAATGTCTCGATTTGGTGAGAGAGATTTATGTTCTGTGTAATTCAGATCTTTTGTATATGTTTTGCATCATTAGCACCATACTAATAAAGAACCTTTGTTTGTTATTTTTATATTTTAAAACTCTTGAATGAAAGGGACGTTCTTACAGATGTCCTTGTGTAAACATTCTTTCTGACGATCTTTTTTATATGTTGGCCCTTCTTTCCTGATCACATGATTTTGTAACAAAGTTTTTCCCTTCCTCAGCTCATCTAGAGGAAGAAAACAACAGATTATATGCTCAAGTAAAACTTCTGATGGAAGAGCGACAGGAAGATCAAAACAAAATACGTGATTTGGTTGATGAAGTGGCAAAACTAAGTATTGAAAAACAAGAAAGGTATGTTGATTTCTTGTCCTGTTAAATATTACAACTGCATTGCCATTTTAAGAATTATATCCTAACTAGTCCTGTACATATTGATTAAATTTGAGAAAAATGTGTTGAATTTTTGTTTTTTCCCAATTATGGTTCAATTTCTGTAACCATAGATAGAGATTTCTCCTGATGACACCAACAATCCGTCTTATTTTATTTATATTTCTTGAAATATATATCCTCGATTCTGTAGAGCTTAAAATGCTGGTTAAAAAATGTATAGAATCATGTCCTTTCAGTAAACAACTTCAGAAGGTAAAGGATCTTAGTCAATAACTTGTAGGTTCAGAAGCCAGTGTGTTGGCTTCGTTTAAAGAACTTGGACAAATTTTAGTTCCATGTGAGCTCTAGTTGCCCAATGCAGGAACAAAACATCTTTTTTCTCTACCTCTTGTCAGGATATTGGGTTTTAGTGGAATACATTGGCTTTGCTAATCTTAATAAAAAATTGATGTCAATAACTAATCGACATCCTCTCATAACATAAAGCAGTAAAGGAAACCCGTTTAAAGTTTGTGAAAACCAAGGCGACAATGTCCTTGCTCTGGGCCAATTAAAAATCAAAGAGTATAAATAATCACTATTTTTTCAGCTTGTCTGCGTGTTCAGTTATGAATGCTGAATTAGACGGATTAAAAATGCAAAAACAAGATGACGGTATGTTTTTTAATATTTTTTTTAAAATTGACTACCTTATTACACGAAAATAACTAGACAACTAATTAATGCGAATTTGAAAATTTCGCTTAATTAAAACTATGTTAATTTCATACCTACATAGATTTCTCCTCCGTTAATTAATGGTTCGCGTTAAAAAAAGCATCTGTAACGCATCTTATTTTTTATATCTACCTTTTGCAAAATGCCTTTCAAAAATATAATTATTTAATTTCGAGATCTTCTTTTTAATTTTTAATCCATGAAGGAGATCTATGAACATTTCAAATCAGAAAAGGGGAGAAGCATCATCAAGGCGGGATGGAAGGCAGCTGGTATCACTGGTATCACTATCACACTTTGAAGGAGGCTCGCCAATGAAACCTAAATTTGATTAGTTTAAACCCCTTTACTGTATAATATGTTATATCAGAAAAATAATGATTGCCTATGCATACCCAATTGCTGTTGTTCCTTCTTTGCTTTAAATTCATCTAATTTTGCCGTTTAAATATTTGCTTTTTTAAATTTGCGTTAATCACCATACACTTAAATACCGAAATTTATAAATTCGCTTTAATTTCATGTATCATAATTGATCCCGCTTTATAAGTTGACTACTTATTTCCGTGTAAAAAGGTATCACAACCTTTCTTTTATTTCGTTTTTTACACCCCTTTCTTCAGTATTAATTTTTTGATTTTGTTTTGTAGGCTTAAACGTGCCTTTGCTTTTGGAATATAATCAGTCTACGTAAGTATTTTGTTGCTTCTAGTTTGCATGAATGTTTTCTAATGTAACATAGATTCTAACACTTTAGCATTTGGCAAATGTTTTTTTAAGACTTATGTGTGATTTTTCATTCACAGGTCAACAGACATCATGAGACTGGAACGAGAAAATAAACACTTATCAGACTTAGTTGAGAATTTACGAAATACCACAATTGATACTAGATTGCAAGAGTTGCAAAACGATAATACGAACCTTTCAGCCAACATTGTTGATTATAAAAACATGATAACGAAATTAACCAAGGTAGGCATAACAATAATTGTTGTTGTTGTTTCCGTTGTAGTTGTGGTAGAATTAATGTTGAAGCATTAGTTTTGTTGTTTTTTGCTTTGCAAGCCTTGAACAGGTGTTTATATGTGGTTCTGAGTTAATGCATAACACATGACGCTAAAGTTATTCGTTTTGTTTAAACTCACGAGTTTTTCATGTTTTTACGTGCTTGCCACAAGTTTCTTCTTCTTCAGTGCTTTCTCAACTTTTGCTTGATAAATTAATTCAACAACTTTACTTAACAAGTAACATAACTACAAACTAATGAAACAAACTCCTTATGTACAAACACCGGTCCTATTGTCTTCTTGTCGCATGTTATCTCCTAAAATAGTTGGTTTTCTTTTTTCTTTTCAAGACCATGATAGTTAGTATGGCTTACCCTTTTCTAAGTAAAATTGTTCAAAAAACAAATTGAATTTTCTCTATTGAAACTTTAATTGTGGTTTTAAATGCCACTAATACTATAGATTTAGTTTCAATGAATATTTTGAAAAAAGTGAAATTCTGTAGCAGGCAGGAAGACAAAAATGGACATTGACACACTAACACGCTTTTAACGTATTCTTACGAACATGACAGGAAGACAATAATACCTACCAGAAAATGATTTATTTACTCAGCATTTTGTTTGTAAATTGTACAGTTTAACAACAACGTATTTATTTTCGATGTCAGCAGTGGTAACAATTTACATTTAAGATGTAGTGAATAGTAGTATTCTTATAATGATACTTTTTAAAATATTGTTTTTATGGACATTGATTTTTAGTTTGTGTTTGAGCTGTATATATGTAGTATGACTTATGTTATGTGTATAGCAAACTATATTTTTTTAAGTTTAGCGAGTTAACTTTAACAGAACTTCTTTTTAGAATATAAAAGTCTAGAAATGTTAATTGTCTTGTTTTGTATCAGTTGTTATATCTTCCACATTATATCAATCTTTTAAATAAAATTGTGTGGAAACTATCTCTGTTTTGCCCATTGAAACTAACTTTTCTGTTGGTACTCTCAATTTCTGAGAAAGAAAAATTACTTCTCAAATTTATTAAATATAAAAATATAAGCTATTTGTCCCTCGTTATATATACGCATTTATTCTCAAGCCTGTCACTTATACTATGATATTTTTTATTTAAAAATGCCTGATGCACAGAAGTTTATAATTGTCTTTTGATGTTGTTATAATTGTCTTCCAGTATTTGTATATATTATACAGATAGTCTAATGAAATATAATATTTTATATATTCAGTATTATTGTCTTCTTGTGGTTCATACAATACTTTGACATATGACAATTGACATTAACATTGCTAACTTTAACAGTTATTAATGAATAGATCTTTTGATTTTCAAAGCCATATAATTTTGATAAGCCATAAGTTTGCTCAACAATTGATATCTGAATGTTGCCTTTGAAAGGTTTCGTGTTACTAGTATTTGTCCTTGCCTTTCTGCTTTCATGCCATTTACAATTTGTGCAACCATTTTCACCGAACCTTTGCTCAGGCTTGTTATTCTTTTAAACTCCATTAACTGGATCATTTATTATTTGGCTGTTTCCTTCCTGAAATATTATTGATCAGGCATCCATTTTAGACGTATACATGCACTTGTTTTTTTCTTTCACTAGGCTTTGTTAACTGCAGATGGAAAGACATCAAAATATAAAGTAAAGATTAACTTTCATAATGCTATGGTGTTTTTTAACATTCGCACACAACACAGCACCTTAAATTATAATGCACCGCACATTAAGTTTGTTTTTATAATAAGATTAAAATAAAATAAAAAATGTGCTGCATTTGTAGACTTGAAAAAGACAAACAAAAAAGACTGATTTTAACTTAAACGCTGCTAATACCTTGCTTTAATCCACTAAATGTAGCAACATATTTAATTAATGTCATTTCCTTAAACTCCCAACTAAGATGTAAACTTAATTTTAAGGTGCGAGTAAATGCTATTGTAGTTTAAAGTGTTAAAGTTGGTGTTAATTTGCTTTTAGATTATTTCATTTTAATATAATACATACGCTTCACCCAATATTTAATTCTTATACATTCAGTAAAAAGTATTTTAAATTCAATTTTACATGAAAAATTATTATTCAAAACAAATTGGTTTAATTTTAGTATTTTAAATTATATATAAAACTAGCTGTAAGCCCATACACAGAAATTAGCTTGCCACTAATTGCAGTTTTGGCTCACAGACAGACACAAGCAGTATAATATAGATAATATTACTTTGCTAATTTACTTAAATTCAATGTTTTCATAAATTATTATTTGAAAATAACTGGTTCAATTCAATGTTTTAAATTATACAGATTATCGCTTAGTTAATTTTAAATTGATTGCTACAAAATTAAACTCCCTAATATTAACACTTAAAACACAAAGATTAATCCACCATAACCTTACCAAGTTGTGTCTTAAATAATTAATGTTTTTCTTTTAGAGTCTTCTTTCAGAGCGAAATAACAACCATGAGTTAGGCGTGGTGATTGGATCACAGAAGGATAACATCAAAAATCTCCAGGGCACCCTTACGAAACGTTCTTCTGAGTTAGAACAAACAAATGCCGAATTAGAAAGCTTAGCAAGTGAATTGGCTGTGAAAGGAGT
Source organism: Hydractinia echinata (assembly GCA_030067915.1). Lineage (NCBI taxonomy): Eukaryota > Metazoa > Cnidaria > Hydrozoa > Anthoathecata > Hydractiniidae > Hydractinia > Hydractinia echinata. The sequence continues at coordinate 379,946 of JASGCC010000137.1, read as the reverse complement.
CGTAGTGGATTCTTCTGTTTTAAAGGACGCACTGTAGGTTTCATTTTTTTATATGAAGTAATTCCAGTTAGAATAACTACCTTCCATACACATGATTGTAATTTTACTAAAAAATTTAGATTCAAAAAATGTTTAAAAGTTTAACTGTACGTTGTACTTTGGCCACAGTGACCCATTAAGTCTAATTGTATTTTCTGTGTTTTGCATGTATGCATGTGTGCATTATTTTTAGTTTTCTTCATACCAACTGTTTATTATATAAAACCATCAAATTTCATCTACTAAAACTTTAAATAAATTCTTTTATTTCTTGACTTTAACAATTTTGTTTTTGTTAGTTCAAATGATGAAGTTTTAAATTCGCAATATTCTTCTGGTGATAACATAGCTGCTGTAAATGGAAAAAAACCTGCAACTATTGTCTCTCTTGAAAAGCAGTAAGTAATGCTAAATTTGTTTAAACATGATTGAGGTTGGATATTCATCTTGACTTGTTCCTACGTGGAAATATTAAAAAGATATTAGATTCATCCATGGAAAAATCCACTCGATCAGGAAAGCAGACATTTACAGAAAATTTTTTGAAGATGTCAGCAATAAGGACATTACAGTGCACTTACAAGTTGGAGGTCAAATAACTTGGAAACAGTTGGAAATAACAGATGTAATTTTTTTTGGAATCAACAGGTTGACCAAAAATCTTTTAAACCTCAACTTTTCCATAACTGTTTGTTAAAAGCACATGTTCTTATACATTATTTTGATTGGAGATTTCAAGCTCTACACAAGAGAAGTAACTAAACAAATTTTTGAAAAAACATTTTGTATTATGAATGGCTGATGATGTCCTCAAAAATCCTTCAATCTCCTATCTTTCCATTTATCTTCCGCCTGAGTGGATTTTTCCATGGCTCTTACAACTAGTTAGATACATATTTTCAAATATGAAAAACAACTGATTTTTATGTTTTTAACAGAGTAAAAGAAGCAAAAGCATGTAATGTAAAGTTGCAGGAAGACCTAGCAATGAAATTGAAAGATGTTACAACCTTAGAATCTAAGTAAGTAGAGTGTTTCCTTTTAGTTGCCAATTTCAGCAGCGTTGCAAAATGTTAGAATAATAATCATTGTCTTACCATACGGGTTGTGGAAGATCTCTTGGCAACCAAATTTTCATGTAAACAAGACAAACATTTAAATTCTGTCCATGTATTTCTATGCCCTTCTGTTGCATCCTTTGGATTTTTTTTATTCCATTTTCATATTTCGGTCTTACTAAGGGAACAATTGGATTTTAATTTATGAGTTACCCATAAGAATTGTTCCAGAAACAACGGTAATACTTGATGGAACCAGAACACTATTTTCTTGAATAATTGAAATTTTGAGGCCTAAAGTGTATAACTGCCTTATAGAATGATTAGTTTAAAGTTAGTAACTGTGCTCACAAGATGTACTCGAGAAGGGGACACAAAAAACTCATGCTAAATAATGCAAATGAACATTAAGGCGGGTTTCCACTCAAACGAATTTGGTCCAATCGTTTGATGGCGGCGTTTTAATTCAAATTGCTTTCCACTTAAATTTGACCATGCCTCGATCGATGGTGATTCATTCAAATTTATTTCGAAACAATAACACAAATTTGATATGAAATAAGGATATTCAGCATGTACTTAGAATTTCATGACATATATATAAATACGATAAACAAAAATATTTTCGTACTAGTCTAAAATTTGCCAACATAGTCTTCTTTTCGAGGAAGTGTCCCAAGACACTGAAATCCACGAACTTATTCTACAAATATTGTCTCAAATTCATCAACATTCATCTGCGAATAATCACTTATCGGTAATACATTTTAATCATTTAACGGTTGTTCATGTTAAATATTGTATTGATGCTGCTGCATCAAATATGCAATTAAATTTTCACTCACTTTTTTCCACTTCTCAGTAAAATTCATTTCTTCGTCACATGGGTATTAATCAATCTCATTGGATAAATTTCAATCAATCGACAAAAAAGTAAAAAGCAATCCTACTTTTGAATTCGATCGAATTCGACCGCAAGGTCGACGTCATCAACGAAGGTTATGCAATGTTCTATTTTTAGTAACATTGATGCGATCTATTCGACCGCATTCGTTTGAGTGGAAACCCACCTATAGTATGGTGGTGGTATTATGACATTGACTGATAAAAATTGATTTTCTGTATGTAGGGTGAAACAGGTTGAAACATATGGAAAGAAGGTAGAGGAACAACTACAACAAAGAGAGAAAGATATTGATGAGCTTGAGAGGAGGTTAGAAGAAGTAAATGTAGTAGCATTTTGTTACAATGTCTAAAGTATGACTGGGAGTTACCTACCTTTTTTTCTTCAGGTTTGAAAACAACAAAACTGAAAATAAGACACTTTCACAAAATGCTGTCATTCATAGAGACAAAATTTCTGCTCTTGAAGAAAGGTATTTATTATTCAGTTTTAATTAAATGTGCCATCAGTTCTAATCAATTTATGTTGTGATCAGAAATTCTTTGATGGTATTTCAACATCAAATCTTGCAAACATGTGATTTGAATAAAATGTTCATAAATACGAGCTGTATTTATGAGATAACCTGCAATAAAGACCAATATTTCTCAAATGTTTAAAGTTTGTGTTTCATTATGAAGAATGAATTTTTATTTTGTAAACCTACAGAGCACAAATATTTAAATAGAAGTTAATAAAGAAAAACAAAAATAAATGTTTTTTAGCAATCTCAAAATATAATCAAACAGAATGGCTAATTCTGAATTTAGCCACCACAAGTGATCACATTGGTTGTTTCTATATTATAGTCACACATTTTGAACTTGTCAAAGTTCACTTGTCAATGTTAACAGCGGACTTAAGACTTTGAATCTTAAGTTTTTTGGTTAAATCCATACTCTTAAAATAAGATTATTGTTGCTGACGGCAGCACAACTATTTTTCCTGAATGTTGTAACCTTCGTGGGTCGCAACGAGGAATATTTCGTTGTGCGAGCAGGCTAAAGAAATGCCACTAGAGAATTTTACACACTCTACCTGGCCTACATGTGCACAAAAGTAGGGACTTTGCAGCCTGCTGGCTGCAGAATAGTGACCAGTTTACCCTTTTCTCCGTGTTTGAAAAATGATGAAAAAAAACTGCCTTTGTTTTATTAGTTTTGTCCATGATTGTAGATATTTCATGCACTGTTAAGGTATGGTCAATGTCAAACCTAAATTTTTAAAAAATTTTCATTTTAGGGTTGAACACCTAATGAGCTCAGCCAGCGAGGACACCAGAAAAATAAATAAATCACTGGAACAAAAACTTCAAAGGATTAGTGAACTGGAAACAAAGTACGTTTATAACACCTTCAAAATGTTTATGTACAATGAATATTTCTTACATATTTGAGTATTTGAAATTTAGATCAAATGTATTTAATAGGACTATCAGTGTGATTATTCATAATTTTAAGGCTGTAAAGCTTTTTGCAGATTTTAATTTTTCTCTAATAAAACGTGCATGTTTTTGTTTAGGAAGCGAACAACGGAAAGCTTTTAAATATAAGTGTAAAAAACATAATTCTTTAACTCTATTTTTTATTAATTTGAACACAACTGAAAATGACACGCATGCTCCCTCTTACACTAACATATAGAAAAAAACAGTACATGTAATATAAAGTTTATGTGTTGAAACATGTGCAGTGTCTCTTTTAACAATAAAAACAAAAATGAGAATATCTTCCTTTGAATAAAACAAACGTTTGTTGCTTATATTTCAACCTAACAATGTGAAGTAAAACTGTGCCAACACAGTCTACTTTAAATACCATTCTTATCTGGAGCAAACTGATTAGTTTAGAAAGTGTTTTAAAATTCTTAATCTTTTCTTGTTTAGACTCTTCCAAGTGAAAGAAGTTGCAAAAGATCATCAAAGGACTGAAGAACAATTAAAAAAGAAATTGGGACAAAATGAGAAGCTGGAAAAAACTGTTGAACATCATGAAGAGGAAATGAGATCTCTAGAACTACAGTATGAAATCTCTTTTGTGAAATATATACAGATTATTTATGAATGCAAAATTGAATTGGAATCGTGTTGTTTTGAAAAATTATGGTTTTAAGTAATCTATTTCACCTATGAAATTAATTGATTGTTTCGTTGTTTCAATAAATAATACTAAAGACTAGTAGTGATCCTGTTGAAAAATCCATGAGTGCAATATTATAATATAGATATATATATACACTGTTTATCAAGAAACTTCATTATTGTTTTCTTTTTAGATTTGAAAAAGCAAAGAGTACCTGTATGAAATTAGAACATTGTGTTAAATTGAAAGATGAAAGAATTGCTAGTCTTGAGTCAAAGTAGGTTTTGTTACACACAAATTAATGAGACCATCTAATAAATTTGTGGTGATGCTGTGCATGCTTTGAAATACCAAAGTTATCACTGTAAGCACCAGGAAAGTATTTCATTAAATGTTTGAATGTCACGGAAAAAGAAGGGATAAACTGTTAAAAATTATTTTTGCAGTGAAGTATTTCTTATATGTGATTGTAATTTTTAGTGTGGATAAACTTAGTGAAAATGCTAACAACAAACAGAGTGAACGAATTGACTTGTTAATGCAATCTTTGAATACCAGAGCAAGTGATATTGCAGAACTGGAAAACAAGTATGGTCTCTTTATTCTTAAACATTTAGATGGGTTTTCTAAGTACATAAACTCTGACAAGAAGATTTTCTGTCATTTATTTTGTAGTCATTTATTTTTTACTATTTTCGAACTACTTTAGTAACGTTTTTAAGTATGTTTTTTTATGATAAGCACTTAGGTATAAAATAAAAAAGCTTGTTTCTATTACTGTACTGCGTCTTATTATAAATTTTGGTAGAAACAACTTTATATTTTCTTTCAAATAGTTTTATTTCATTGTGTTCCTTTAGAGTTGAGGAGCTGATTCGTCTCAACAATAAATTAAAAACATCAAACCGTTCGAAAAATGACCAGGTACAAGAACTAGAAGACAGGTGGGATTTTTATTATTCGTTTTTAAAAAGAGATTGTGATATTAAAGACAGCCTCTGAAGTTACTTCATAATTAAAAACAAGCTGCTTTAGTCAGTCTATTTATCCTTTGCAAAGAGTAATGTTAAATTCGTTAGTTTAATTAGACTTATTGCTTATAGAATATTGAATATGTGTAGAAAAACATCACTACCAAATATTTAAATAAAACAAGGCTTAAATTAATGTTCTTATAATTAGAATATCTGAGCTGGAAGGACAACTTGATGGCAAAAACTCTCAACAGGTACAAGACGACCGCATCAAAGTATTGAATAAACAATTAACTGAACGAGAAGGACAAATTGATGAACTTGAAGTAAAGTAAGTAATTGGTCAGCTCTTGACCCAATTGACGATTTGATTTTCTATATCCTCCAAATTTTGCACAAAAATTATATTAACAACTTTAGGTTAGATGAGGCAAACAACACCTCAAGTAAATTGAATCGAACGATACAACACCGCGATGAGAAAATCTTGGAACTGGAACAAAAGTAAGTTTTTGCATTACCAACAACAAGTTATAGCGGGATAGCGGTGTAATTAAAAGAATGCAGAGCAAGAGTGAAAAAAATTTTTATGTTAATCAATTTATCTCTATATTTTTGTACATTAGTAATCGCCATAGCCCCTAACAGGTACAAGTTACCAATGACCAAAAATATCAAGATTTGTTATTGCTGAGAAATATGGCATAATTATTAGCATAATTAAATCTAAAAATCTTCAAAATGAAGATATCTTAAGAACAGAAAAAAATTTAAAACGACTTGTTAAACAAATTTTTTAACCTCTACAATATAACTTTTGCATCATTCTTCATTCTGATATAATGATCAAACAATTTATTTCCAAAAAGGCTTCAAGAAGTGGAAGAGTTGGCACATCAACACGACCTTTTATCACAAAGGCTGGATGATCGATTAAAAAAAATCTTAGATTTAGAGATGCAGTAAGTTATTCTAAGTCCTATGGCATATTTGGATGTATATTGAGTCCCAGTGATGTACATTACAACTCTAATGACCGTGTGATCTCTCTTGTAGGCTTGACAAGTTCCAAAACGATAACAACAAGTTAACTCGAACGCTTGCTCAAAAAGAAGAGGAATATGCTACTGCTACAAAAAGGTAAACTAATAGTTCTTGTGTAGGAGAAATAGTTGAAGTCACTGACTACTTAAAGTGGCTTTTGTTTGGTTTTTCAATGCTGAGGACCCACCTATTATTACGCTCTGTTAACCGTCTGGATTTTGCAAGTGGGCAATGCAGGTTTTCAGGCATTCTGATTGGCTTAGCACTCTTAATGACGGGCCAATATGAAGCCATATTACCCGTCGTCACAAAAATGGTAGCTTAAAATGTAAACAAGCACGAAAAAACGAATTTCAAGAAGCATTGGAAATGATTTTATATCAACTCCTACAATAAATTAACAGATAAAAAACATATTACAGTGAAATCTCTCTATAGCGCACACCATCGAGACCTCACAAAAGTGTACACTATAGAGAGGTGTTTGTTACGTAGAAGTTCTTCCCAAATTGCTTCGAAAATATGCTATGGGGTGTTAGGGTATAATAAAATCGACCGTTAAGTGTGCCAAGAGGCTAAGTTAGGGAGAAAAAGACGCCTAAAACAATTTATATCATAAATATGTTATATTGCATTCAAAAAAGTGAATCAGAATCAGACTTCACAAAAGTCTACTTTTGGCTTGGCGCAGACAATTTAATATTTTAAACTTGTAACATATTGTTTTAAGTAAAATATAGACAGACTTCTTACAAGAATTGTGTTATATGACCCATTGTTGTACGTGTCCATCATAAAGAGGTCACTTTTAGGCGGTAAAGCAAATTGGAACCTTGAAACGAAGTCTGCCATAACGAAGTGTCCACTATAAACCGTTGGCTACATAAAGGTTTTGTTATGAGAGTGTGATCGTTATTCCATTCGTTCCTTAGAAACGTGTCCGTTGTAACGGATGTCCGTTATAGTTTCACTGTATGCAACAAAGTACCCAGATTTTTTAAAATAGCTAGTTAACTACCCAGCTAGTTAGATTGCATATGAAAAACGATGATGAGATACTCAGTTATATCGAAAATACTAATTACAGAATGACGAATTTATAACAGCTTTTTAGTTACTCAGTCAGTATAAAAATCATCGAAGCCCATGTCATTCTTGGCGTGCTAGTCAAAAAATTTACTTCAATATTCGTTGTAACTAAACTTATAGTTGCCATTCAAATTTACGCAAGCTCGGTCGGCACTTGGACAATATTTTGCGGTACAGCCCAGGGTAGTTTGTTGTGCAAACGTTTCTTTATGTCACTCACCAAGTCGTGTTCTTATTATTTATAATTTATACCTTATAGCCTTGGTACATTAGAAGCTTCCATAACTGATCAAAGTAGCTTAAGTAAATTAATACAGCTCAAAGATACGAAAATACAATCGCTAAACGGTACCTTGGACGAAAAAGACGAGGAGATCGTTGACCTGAGAGAAAGGTAAGTAAAATTATTGAGCGTATGGCATATCAAAAAGATTAAACAAAGTCGTTTGTAAATATTTTGATTGACTTTTTTGGTCGTTCCTGCTGCCGTCAGTATTACCATATTTTTTATGCTAAGATATAAATAAACATGAAGATATGAATAAGGTCATTAATATACCCCGTTCAACCATACATGGAAAACGGACTTTAAGCCAGAAATAATGATGATGATATCTAGCATAATGCACTTCTTTCCTTTATCACAATGTTATGCTGCGTGTGACTAAACACAATATATTTTTTTGCATCATTTTGCATCAGACTCTTCAGCATTAAGAATTTTGTTAATTTTTAAAAAATATGTCAATATTTAAAATATGCTTCAGAAAGTTAGGGCTGACAGAACGAAGTTGATTTTGACGGAAATTTATTTTTTGCAAATTTTGTGAGATTTTGTCAATTTCCTTAGTTCTAAAACAGCCGTATTGCAGTTAGGGTTCTTGTTATTTGCTCAGCAAATTACTGTTCGATGAATTAAAACATCCTTTTTAGGTTATCTGATTGTGACAGAGATTTAAAGAAATTGACACATACATTAAAACTACGAGAAGAAAAGCTGGCCAACATGGAGAAGAGTTTTGATAAACTGAAAGAGTTAGAAGGGAAAAATGCAAAATTGTCATCAACTATTGAGCAAAAAGACAACAAGATATGTAACCTTGAAAACAGGTAAATCTTAATTTCGTTTTCTAAAAACGTCTTTTGTTTCACAATCAGATTGCTACAATTACAGCTTGATAAATCATGTTAATTTTATGTTGTTTAATTGTGTGTGTGTTTTTTTGTAGTCTTGATCAATTAAATGAGTTTAGTCGTTCAAATAATCGGTTAAAGGAAAACCTTCATGCTAAAGATGAGAAAATTAACACTCTTGAGCAGAGGTATGTACAATCAATGATGTAGTTTCCAACTCAGGTAGCTAACCACAGAAACTTGTGATTGTACATGCTCAGTATTCTGTTTAGATTCATTGGTCAAAATGATTAACTATCTATAGTTTTTTTAATAAAGCTTTTAACGAAACAGCATAATAACATTTCGTGTTTTGAATTGTATAGGATCGATGACCTGCAAGAAGCTGTAAAAATGAATGAGCGATTGAATCAACAAGTGAAACAGAAAGAAGAACGAATTGTCTTGCTACAAGAAAGGTAAAACCGGATGAAAGTTTTTTTGGCAATTTAATTTTTGTTGTTCTTGCATGTAATCATTTTTTAAACCATCATAAAGTAACTAACATCAGTTGTATGCCGCAAAGGCTAGTTCATATAAGTAGAGTGTTGCTTTCACTTGTCTGTCATTTAACACCCAATTAATTACAATAACCTCATGCGTGTGTTTAGAGTGGAAGCTTTAGAATCTCAAGTTCATAAGTTAGAACAACAGCGAGATAAAACTAAACAGACCGCCGAATGTGAAATTCAAAAGCTCAGTGCACAGTAAGATATTTCAATCACATAATCGTAAACATGTTTTGTAGTGTGGAGTTGTTAACTGTTTCATTAATTTATACTTTTTTCATGTCATTAATCTATACGACTTCCCAGGTATGATTTGAATCTCCATGATTTCTGTATTATTATTTTTTTAATAAAATATTTAAAGTATTTGAAAGTGAATGAATAACAAGATAAATAGTCGTATAATTCAGAGACTGATTTAAAACCTTGTTTTACGCATATATGTAAGCCTTATCCTATGTAAAATCATTCACTAAACATCTTGCACGCTTGATTTTTTGGTATTGCAAATAAGTGTGGAAACTAAAAACAACTGCAAACTCAGCACAAACTCACTTAGCAAATTTTGCCTTGTTGGTGAACCGTCATTGCTTCTTATTTTATTGACTGCTTATTTTACATACCCAATGTTGGCTTATGCTAGCTGTTCAGATCATAAAACAACATATTTCTTATTTAGAAACCTGGAGCTCAGTGAAGTTAAAGTAAAAAGACAAATGAGTATAATGAGAAGAGAGAAGAAGATTGTTAATTTGGAAACAAAGTAGGAGTGGTTTTGTGTTTTGCAAGCCTGTCCCATTATCATAAGAACTATGTCTCTTCTGTACCATTTCCATAATAACTATGCCCCTTCATGCAAAACTGTACCGTTTTCATAAGAACTATGTTAATTTGGAAACAAAGTAGGAGTGGTTTTGTGTTTTGCAAGCCTGTCCCATTATCATAAGAACTATGTCTCTTCTGTACCATTTCCATAATAACTACGCCCTTCATGCAAAACTGTACCATTTTCATAAGAACTATGTAGAAATTCCAACTTTCTATGGACCTACATCCAAATTAAATAAATAACACCGATTGCTTTATATTTTTCTTTCAGGGCTAGAAGAAGCCTAGTAGGGGCTTCTTCTAACCCTGAAAGAAAAATATTTTTTAATATTTGCAATGCTCTTTCTTCTGTTAGACTGAATGAGTATGCTTCAGAAAAAGAGGAGAAAGAAAGCAGAATTCAAGACTTGCAAGCAAAGTATGTTTTTCTTGATGTTTGACGTGAACAACATGAATCTATGATAAATTAATGATTGTGTGTGTGTGTGTGAGGGAGTAAGTGAGTGAATGAATGAATGAGTTTATACTCTTGGATGTGTTATAAAGAGATCATTATTATCCTTTCTAGACTGGAAGGTACAATGTCTCAGCTTGGATTAAGGACTGGTGACAAAGACAAGAAATTGTTTGAGATGGAACAAAGGTTTGAATAAATTAGCTCTTTAGCTGGTAATGAGATTCAAAATGGCAATCATAGACCGTACTTTCACATGGTATGAACAGATTGTGCACCAATTGAAAAAGCAAAAAGCAGTACCATTCCAATGATGATTAATTAAATATACTGCAAAGTCAAAATATGATTCTTTCTAAAAACTAATTAAAATATGCAGAAAAATCTGAGCATAAAGTGCAGTGTTCTTGGCATGTTAAAGCTTTTATTAAGCAAAATAAAACCCCTCCAATAATTTATATATACCCGTTCTTGTAACGCCATTAAAATGTCGAGTTTTCTCATGCTTTTTTCAGGGTAAAAGAACTGCAAGAAACTTACCGTGAAAATCAAAAGTTGTCTCGTGCTTTAACCGAAAAACAAGAAGAGTTAGCAACCATCAAGAAACAGTTAGAAGAGTTTGACGTGAAAAACACTAAAACATTACACCAATTGGCTGACAAAGAGGAGAATGTGCGAGAATTGCAGGAACGGCTGGAGGAGACACTAGCTCTGAATAACCGTTTGAATCATAGCGTGAAGAAACAGGAAGAGAAGTTTAAAGCGCTGGAATGTAACTTGCAACAGAACGAAATAAATTTGGAGAAACTTTCTGTTGAAGTTGAAACGAAAGACCGAACCATAGAAAGGAACAAAGAAAGGTATTATTCACTCGCATGGCTTTATGTTGGTTTAATGTATTGTTGTTTTTTCTTTGAAGTGGTTTTACAGAAATTTGCACATGTTGCCGTTCTTAGAACTTCAGCCGTTTTTCGATTGCATTCATGTTGACCCTTCCTTGCGGAGTTTTTGTTTTTTACTTAAACCAAATTCCAGATAAGATTATGAAAATGTCCTAATTTTAATTTCTTTGTTGCTATCATAATTTACTTCGTTATTTTTATTTCATTTTTTTTCCTGCAGGCAAGAAGAACTGCAAAAACAACTTTTAGCCAAAGAACAAGAAATCATAGACTTGGATAAACAGTACGTTTAATTAACTTTTGACTGTGAAACATGCTTCATGGTTTGCAACTCTCGTGTACATGCACAGTAATCTTGCTTTTCAGAGTTGACCTGTTTAATAATAATAATAATAAATATTTAAAGTGGCTAGCCCAGAAAATCACAAAAACCTATAGTTAGTGGATTGTTTCCACTGGGGGCCACTAGAACAAAAAAGAAACAAAAAATGATAAACCTTAGACTGCCTCAGCTCAATCAAACATAGTAACATTTATAATCTGTGAAAATTGAAAAGAAAAAGAATAAAAAACAAAAATTAAATTAAAGTTAAAAAGTGATCTCCATTAGAATTTGCCAAATACATTAGAGATGGAAGTCTTAAACGAAAGCAGACTTCCATCACAGGTCACTTGGTCTGGAAGATTATTCCACACTTTTGCAGCTCTAAATGGGAAGGCTTTTTTGCCAAATTCCGTGTTGACCAAGGGAAGTGTGAACCTGTTTTTTGAAGCTCCTCTTGTTTGATGATTATGACAGTTTTTTGTCAAAAGTAATTTTGAGCGCATGTAATCAGGAGCAATGTGATTCATGGCTTTGAAAACTAATATGGCATCGTTTTTGATGAGTAAATTATTCATTGAATATTCCCTCTCTTTCCCAAGAAAGGTACGGACACATTTTAATCGTTTTTCTAGTTTTCCCAATCTACCTTGGGTGGCACAAGCCCATGCCGAGGAGCAGTAGTTGAAATATGGCATGACAAGTGCATTAATTAAAAGGTTTTTTGTGTGAGGTGTTAAACAGGATGCAATGGTTCTAATTTTAGAATATTTAATTAGTATTTTTCTATTTATGTCATTAATGTGCTTTTCCCATTGCATTTTTTGATCAAATGTTACCCCAAGATATTTAACTTTTTCGCTCCTCTTCAAAGGAATACCCATATAGTTGATAGTTTTGTTCTCAACTTTTTTTAACTGGCTGTGGTTGCCGAAAAAGATTGTTTCAGTTTTGTCCGTATTAATAGTCATTTTGTTATTATTCAGCCAGAGGTCGACTTGCGAAAGTTCTAACTCGACCTGGGAGACAAGGGTATCCAAGTTTTTATGAGACGAAATAATTATTGTATCATCTGCATATAGATGGTGGTAGTTTGAATTGATGACAGATTTTAAGTCATCAATATACAAAAGAAAGAGCAGGGGCCCCAACACAGATCCCTGCGGCACCCCAAAAGCATCTTCATGAAGCAGATCTGATCCTGTGTCGTTTACAAGAGTCAGCTGCATTCGGCCCGTTAAGTAGGACTCGAACCAGTCAAAGGCAGCATCTCTGATGCCAAAACACCATAGTTTTTTTAACAAAATTTTATGATCAACAGTGTCAAAAGCTTTTTTAAGGTCAATGAGCACAGCACAAACAAAGTTATGTTGGTCGAGCTCAGTAAGAATAAAATCAGAGACATCGACTACTGCAGTTTCTGTGGAAAAGAGTTTTCGAAATCCGGACTGTCTGTCATTCAGGAAGTTGTGCTCAGAAATAAAATGAGACATTTGCTCATGCACTAACTTTTCAAAAATTTTCATAGGAATTGGCAAAATGGAGATAGGCCGATAATTAGTAGGATCTGTTTTATTGCCACTTTTAAAAATAGGCGAGACCCTTTTAGTCTTCCAACATTTAGGTACATAACCAGTAAATAAAGATTTGTTGAAAAGACTTGATAAATAAATACTTAAAACTGACGAACCTGCTTTTAGCAGTCGTGAACCAATTCCGTCCAAGCCTGTAGCTTTATTAAGTTTTAGTGAACTAATTATTTTCTCGACACTTTTGGTCTCAATACGAGCCCACCGAAAATCGTGTCTGCTAACAGGTGGATTAACATTAGTAGTGTCAGAAGAAAATTTAGAGGCTAGTTTGGCACCAACACTGACAAAAAATGAATTGAATGTGTTGGAAATTTCTTTTGGGTGAGAAGCTTCTGTACCATCGTTTTGGACTACTCGTTTTATCGAGGTAGTATTGCCCGACTTATCAGGAACCAGTTTTTTTAGGGTTTTCCAAAGTTGTTTTGGCCGTTTTTGAAAGTCCTGCAAAACGTCATTATAGTACTCGTTTTTGAGTCGATTTTTGAGACCTATTACCTGGTTCCTTTTTTGTTTGAAAGCTTCCCAGTCTATGATGGATTTTGTTTTTGATGCCTTCCGTTTCAAGAAGTCTCTTTCTTTGATGGCTATTATTAATTCATCAGTGACCCATGCCTCAACACGGCCAGAAAATCTATGTGTTTTGAAAGGGGCATGTTTGTCAGCCACTGTTTTAACATTTTTATTCAGTTTCTCACATGCTTCATCAAGGTCATCATAATTATTAAAATATGACCAGTCTAAATTCCTGAGGTCCTTCAGAAAAGCCTCTTCACTGAAGTTCTTGTAGCTACGAACCTTGCATGTTTTAGGTTCAAATTTTGGCCTTTTGAATTTTCTGATCACATAAACTAAATTGTGATCACTGATGCCTAAATCCATGACACCAGTTTTAGAAATACAAGAACTGTTAGAAAGTATCAAGTCTATAAGAGTGCTACTATTTTCAGTAACACGAGTTGGCTCCGTAATATGTTGTTTTAGGAAAAGAGTGGAGCATAATTCCTTTATTTTGGAGGAAAGAGCATATTTTGAAAGCATGTTACAGTTAAAATCTCCCAAGATAAAAACTTCTTTTTCTTTTGGGAGCTTGTTAAAACACTGTTTAAAATGAGTACACAGGTTTTCAGTACTCTGCAAATCACTACCTCCAGGTGGCCTGTAAACCCCACACACGTAAATAGGTTTAGTTTTTTTCAGGCACACTTTCACCCATAGTGATTCAACATTTTCGAAGTAAAGGTGTTTCAAAAGGTGGCTATCCAAGTTTTCATTAACAAAAATCAGAACACCCCCACCTCGTCTATTCCGATCATTCCTATAACAAACATAGCCATCAATTTTAACGTCATTGTCAGTGATGGTGTCATCAATTTTGGTTTCACAGATGGAGAATACATCAAGTTTTGTTTGATGTAGCAGAAGTTTAACATAGTCTAGTTTGGATGACAGACCATTAATGTTGAGATGGGCCATTTTTAAGCCCTTCCCATTTCTGATTGCCTCAAAATCAAAGTTTTCATCAACAGTAATATTGATGTTGTCCGGAATTTCGTCACCAAATGACTCCTCATTAGCAAAGGGCAAATTACGAGAAAGACAGGGACTGCAAACGAAAAACAGTTTATCTTCAGGAGTCTTCATAAATTGTTGATATTTTTTATCAGAAATGCGCTCACATTTTTTATGAGCCCATAATCCACACTTGTCACAAGAAAGTGCTTTGTGTGTTTTTGCCACAGGTTTTAAGCATGAAGAACAGGGATACTTAACAGGACCTGGGTTGAGGCAGATGTCCCCTGACAAGAGGATTAAAAAATAGAAATACTTGTGCCTGCTTGGCTTAAGTTTTGATAAAGCCATTAATTTTAATTGGAGAGTGAGCTGGCTTTCAGAAACTCTATTGCAGGCATCAAGTGAAGAGATAGAAAAGAAACTCCTATCTAGTCGACTCATTTCGTTGTTGTTGGGTGAGCTACTTTTGAACGAAGGTTTTGTATTGCTCAAAAATACAACGAACACAAATATCAGTTTTAGCGTAAATGTGGGGTTTCCTACCTGGGTAAAGTTATTTTTAAGTCGTAGGGAGATCATTCTACGGTTATGTGCTCTTCCAAAACTATATTTGAAGGATCTGAGGCAAGCCCATTTCCTTAGGATGTTACACAGAAGGAGCAGCTAACTTCTGCAGCAGAAGCTAACTTTCGTCTAGAATATCAACCTTGAAGACTGGAGTAGTTGAGAGAAATCGATTGGTGCTTTCAATAAAAGAGAAAGAATCCATTATAACAGACTTACAGGAGAAGTAAGTGTTGGAAATAGTAGTTTGTCATCTTCGATAAGTTGAAGGATAGCAGGGGATTAGAATTAAGAAAACATAAACCGCTGGCAATTTGAGTGACACTGATTCGTAAAAATTTGAACTTCCAAGCTGTTGTTTATATACTTTCAGTAGATGAGATACCAGGAGGAATTAGACTTGTTTATCTGTCATCTTTTCTTAAGAAGCAAGATTTTTCCATTGGTTTTTACATGTTGGTTTATGTTATCAAGATAAATACGTATATATAAATCTATTTAATTCCAGGGTTTGAAGAATATTATTAAAAATTTGTAATTAAGCTCATACTGTGTTAAAATACAATTGGTGCTTGACTAAAGACTTTTTTTTACTTTCAGTTTTTGTCAACAATCAAAGTGTGTTGAAATGCCACTCTTACTTTATTTGGATTTTGTATTTATTTCACCTTATACTAGGATACAAGCTATTCCCAAAAACAAAAATGAAGAAATCATTAAAGCTCTTCGGCAAAAGGAAACTGAAGTGGAAGCATTACAGAAGAAGTAGGTTATTGCTTCAACTTCTACTTGGTTTGTTTTACCTGTTTTGTTACTATTTTTTAGAAGCTAAGGACTGTACTTGCTCAAACTTTTCATTTATGTACTTGTCTGTGACCTGCTTTGTAAATAGTTATAAATTTATATATATTTTGTAGAACAAACGATCACGCTAGTGAAAGACATAAAACCAAATTACAACTGCAAGAAAAAGATGGAGTCATAGCTGATCTGGAAAGAAGGTGAGAATTCAAATAAAGGATTTTGTCATATCGTCAGTTTTTAGAGCTGCTGTTGTTTTAAAGGGACGGGACAAAATTTAAATCCACAAGTTAGCTACTTATTTAAGTTTCAAGTCAACTCTTGTATACGTTTTCCACAGATGAAAGAGACAAGAAAGGAAAAAAAAGTGTTTTTAGAGAGAAATGGAGTTTGATTCTAGTTTGTTTGTTTTTCGTTGTACCTATACATTGCGATAAATTTAAAACAAAGTCCTCAATTACGTGGATAACAAGCACGTTCAATGGTTTCAAGATAGCTCGTGATATGTGGAGTTTTAAAGGCTGTGTTGAAAATTCTACAAAAGCGACAGTGACAGTTCAAAGTGATAAAGAGACGACTTACAGATGCCGGTTACTTCTTCTTATTTAGCAGTTGAGAGGGAGTCATAACTATTTCTAGTCTTCTTTTTCTGATTAGAATTGAAGAGCTTCAACTCACAGTCTCTGGTAGTGACAAACTAAACAACGTAGTGAAAGAGAAGAACAATCAGATAACACTCCTGCGACAAAGTTTAGACGAGCTGCAAAGTCATACTGCACAGCTTGAAACAAGGTAAAGTATAAAATAAAATTTAGCTTATTGCCCAACTCATTTAGCCATAGAAATACGGTAAATTCCAAATGAATTTGCTTTTCATATATTCTAATCTTCAAAATATCACAACCAATCAGACAGAAAAACATCTTGAACCTTTTCTTAGAAAAATGCAACAATATGTTTTACCTACAAAACCTGCCTCCTGATTATCTGTTCTATGAGTAAATTTATATTTATCGGAAGATTTCTATATAAGGTTTTTTGTGCTTATATAGAGTGGAACAGTTATCATCTGATCAAACGAAAGCCATGCATGCTATTAACCAAAAAGAGGAAAGGTTGCGTATTCTGAAAAGTCAGTTGGAAGAGTATGTCAACAAAAACCATGGGTTGACTAACGATTTGCAGATGAAAGTTGAAGAATTAAAGTCTTTGAAGAAAAGGTATGCTACTGTCTTGATAATGCAGTTTTAGATCTGGTCTAGATCATACAGTTTCACTTGTCTCGATCACCCAAATTTTATCTCGTCTCGATTATTCAGTTTAGAATGTCATCTCGACTACACAGTTACATATCTTCCCCATCGTACATATTTTGTCAATTACTTTTTTTTACTTTGTATTCTATTTTGTGTGATAGTTTGGTGGAGATGACGGCGAGAAATAAAGATTTAGAAGAAGTATGTATAATATGTTTCTGATGTTTACTAACTGTTGACTTGAGCATACGCCTTCCGTGCGAAAGGTCTTGGGTTTAAACGTTGGCCGAGTCATACCAGAGACTAAAAATAGTGTGAATCGATTCTTTCTGCCAAGATTTAGCATGAGAAAAGGATTGATATCTAAGGCAGTTGTCTAGTTGAGCGATTGCTGTGCTTGCACGGCTTTAGTAGCTCAAATGAGAGCTTTAAATACACTAGGACCCCCTTTCCAGGACTTTTTTTTTTTTTTTTTTTTTTTATTTAACAGAATATTTATACAGGATATGTACATTTCAGTTTTAAAAAACTGCTATAAATATGTGTCCTGTTAAAAAAACTGCTACAAATATATGTCCTGTTAACCCTTGTTGATAACAGTACCATTAGGAACTAAAGAGGCTACCCAATTATTTTTATCAATCAATTTACTTTCTAGGACATCAATATGTTGGAGAAGGATTTAGAGGAATTAAAGAAAACTGGAAGCTTGAAAAATATAACAAATATTACAGAAAAGATACAATTAACTAAAAGAGCTAGGTAGTTTGTCATATCTACCCACGTTGTTTTTGCTTTCCCTGACTTCAATGTTGTTAATTACTAAAACTTAATGATGTAATAAATACAAAGGTAAAACTATTTTCTTTCTCAATTGCCACAACGTTTTTACTACTATTTACATTTTTTCAAAAATAAATGATAGCAAAAAGAGTGCTCGATGTTTAAAAAAATACGGGCGTTGCTTTTTTTGCTATGTGCCAAATGAATGCATTTTTTAACTACTTCGGCAACATGCATGTATCAAATTCTTACCAATTTACGACCAACTGCTTTATGAATATCTATCTCGTTTGTTTGATACTTTTATGTTTTTGTTATGTAGGACTGAGCTTCACATTCAGCGTGGACCACCTAAGAAGCTTACTCAACAAGCACAAAAAATCGAAATAAAGATGTAAGTACAGACAAATTAAGATTTGAGAACTGTTACTTCGATTCTCGTGAGGATGTACTTATTTTACCATGAACTTAAATTTGAACATGTTCCCTTGTGACAATGAGATAAATCTTTTATCTCTAACAAAATGTACATCTAAAAAAATTATAAAGCTTCATGTTATTTTTTTAATTTCAGGTCTCCAAATAAATACGAAGATAGTCACACCCGAGAAACAATTGACAAGTTACAAGAAGGCAATGATTTGCTGGAGAAACAGGTATATGAGTTGTCGCAGCCTGCAACTTGTGCGTACACGTCTTGAAGTTTACCAACCAATACCACCATATCCAGTTCATACTTTGATCGCACAACTCTTGTAATGCTTGAAGTTATTGCAACGCTTATTATAATAAGTCTTCTTTAAAACCGTCCAAATTATAAAATCAGTATAGTACAAGTGTCATCTTCTCTTAAAGGACTAAAATGAAAAAAATCCTTTTTGGAAAGAATCTGTGTTAATGTGATTTTATACTGGTGTTATTTGAAACGAAGCGAGACAATTATCTATATGTTTAAACAATTCACGTATCTTTTTCTTAGAAATCTCAACTTACAGATCAGATAAAGAGTTTGTCTTCTCAGAATGCTGCACTGCTTAGCAAGAACGAGACATTAAGGAGTGATTACGACCTTCTCAAAAGTGACTATGAAGGAATACAACAAGAAATGAACGAGGCAAGAGAGCACTTCCAAGAACTCGATGTTTCGGCTACAAAAATAGCTCACA
Organism: Hydractinia echinata; assembly: GCA_030067915.1. Classification (NCBI taxonomy): domain Eukaryota; kingdom Metazoa; phylum Cnidaria; class Hydrozoa; order Anthoathecata; family Hydractiniidae; genus Hydractinia; species Hydractinia echinata. The sequence goes on along the minus strand of JASGCC010000137.1, from coordinate 360,856 downwards.
GATGCGAGGTATGATGATCGTCGGTTGAAGTGATTTACACTCGCCTTACACAATAACTCTGATGACAAACGCTTTAGTTTTTCTCTGTTCCATTTAGACATTTAGTAACGCCCTTTAGGGCGAGTAATTGTTTCTTGCTTGGTTTAGAATTTTTGTTAAGACCCTGTCTCAACTTTGTGTTTAAACTGGGAGCTCGACTTTCTTTTCTCACGCATGAATGCACAATTTGATTGTACTGTACTCCAACATTTCAAATAACTATTTACGAACACCATAATTGACCTAGTTATTTCTAAAATATTGGTAAATTTACGATTATTTCAAAGGTAACACTTTTTTGTTCACTTTTTTGTGTTTTTAAAGGTGTTAGTTCAACTGAACGCCACACTGGAGGAAGAAAACAAAGCGCTTATGGATCAAGTCAACAAATTATTAGCACAGGTATGATATCATGACAGGTATTTAAAAGCTTCACTAAAGTTACCGAAATTAACAAAGAATAATTTAAGAAATAAACAGCCCTAACGCTGTCCTGATGATAAGAACAAATGTTGGAAATTTCGTTTGTTAGCTTGTGGTTATAAAACAAATTCACCGACAAACCTTCTACCCTAATCCAGAGTTTGTGTTAAACCGTCCAGTTTTCTTTACTTTTGTTTGTCTAAAGTAGCTATCTTTGTGACGATATTTATTGCCGCCACATAAGGGGGCGACAGCATAGTCGATGCGTGAGATATTTACGTCGTGGTGGTATGGTAGAGCAGATCTCGTAGTTTGATTTTGATTAACACGCTTCCTTGTTCAAAACGTAAAGTTGGTGAAAGTCTCACAACATATTTCAATTATTTCAATAATAGAGACAAATTTCTGTATAGATATTATCCTGAACTAACCGTGTATAACATAGCTGTTTGGGATCAGCTTTATGAAATTTTTGCACTAGCTGACTACCTATCATAGCCCATACTTATACAAGAAACTTGTGCTACTAGCTAGCTACAGCTGTATGTTTTCAGGTCTGGCATATTTTAATGCTGTGTTATTGTTGCCTACCGATAATGCTATAGGTAGATACTGTTATAATTAGCTGGCTAAAGTTAAAGTACCCAGCAGCGACATTTTCAATCTGTGCTAAATTTAAACGTTTGAATGTAGTTAGCTTTTTACACTTTGTATTGGAGCATGCTCAACTGTTTTAACTATGACTGGGTAATGATATACTGAGTATCCAGGGCGTGTAATTTGTGAACAAATCCTAGAGGTTTTTCAGCCACAAAATTGTTTGACTGTAAGATGATATCTGCAACCTGTTTTCACTTCTTATTTAAGATTAATGAGTTTATTCTGTGAAGTAAAAAGAGCTGGATGACTGTTTTGGTGTTTTAACCCTTTTTTATCCGGGACGTTTGAAGGTTTATATATTCAGGGCAGAAATCGACGAGTTTTCAATATCTTGGCAACCACTTGATTTAAGCAAATCTTGTGCAAAAACGGAAAAAGGAAAATGACAGCAGTTAAAAAATTTTTTGTGTAAAACCGCACGTTTTGCATAAAATACGACTTTAAAAATTGAAATAATGACTTGAAACGCCGATAAACGATTTTTGACTGCATATCAATTTTAACAATGATACATGGACAGGAAACATTAAGACCTACTTTTATGATTAAAAAAATTGGATAAGGTCTAAATAAAATGTGTGTCACGTTTGTGACCCACATATTGATATGACATATTAATATTTGAAATGTGCGAAAGAATTTCATGAAATATCTCTCCCCATTTCACAAAAAGCCACCATGGCGATATAAACATTCTGCAATGATAATGTTAAATTCGGTTGCGGGACATCCTAAAAAAAGTCACCAAATCTCTGTTCAAATTTTCCATATAAAGCAGCTTTCTAAACAGCAAGCAGGTTAATTTAACCATGGATGTACGAAAAGAGAAGGATACACAACGAGAAAAAATTCTATTCAATTTTCTATTGTATTACGAAACAATTAAACATGTGCGCGTTTACTAGATCCAGTGTTTTTTGCGTTTGTCGGTATATTTTTAACGAGAACGATCATTAAAAATAATCACCGACAATTTAGCAGGAGTTTCCTCTTACTGATAGGGCTTTCCCCTACAATAATTACTACAATTTCATTGGCGTTAAAGACATCCGGGATCTCTTATTCTGAACAAAAAATATTCGGCGCGCAATGTAAAGAATGACACAAAATTTTAATATTTTCGTGAGGCATGGTTCATGTCACGCTGGATTTACTTGCCGTAGCACTGGTAATATTTTGCGAAAACTACAGCTGTTCAAAGCTATTCTGAGATTTTGTAAGTAGATTAATATTTATTTTATCTATTGGTGTAAGCAATTTTATCAGAATTAAAGTCTAGCCTAAAATATAAGACTTTAAAGTTTGTTTACATTTTTTCAAAATAATACCGAAAACTGAAATAATTAAAAGTACCGAGTATCACAATCACTTTTTCGTTTGTTAGAAATCATGCTGAACTGCGTAATCAGTAGTGCGTCATATGAGCGATATACACATGGTGTTTATTGTTTAGAGTTTGCGAGTATTGTTGAACTTACATTTTTACGAAACGAGTTTTTTGAAAGTTCTGAAGGAGAGTTATGAGAAAAGGACAAGAAAATTTAAGGGAAAACATGAAATTTTTGAGAATTTGAATTATTTTGAGTCAATAAACGAGAAATTGGGACTGAAATTTAATTTAGTTCTTTTGATTATATTCATATAAATCATCGGAATTTTTAAGAGCTATTAAGAAGGAATTTTAAGAACTTGTGTGACGGATTGTTATTTACTACCAAAGAATCAAAGATAGAGGTATTGTCGTTAGTAACATTATTTATCCATAAACATTTTCAAAATAAAACTTTTGTTCGTATAAAAACTGTTGTTTTGTCTTTCTGTCCTGGGTCCCTTGAGGTTATGTGTTCTTGGAATAACCTCACTTAAACTTTCCAACGAATATATCTACAATTTATTTCATTATTTGTAGGTACTTCTTGAATAATGAAATGACATTCATGTGAAAAAGTTGGAATCTTTGCGTAGAATTTGTGGAATCGAATCGAATTTAATTGGAGACCTGTGAGGACACCTCTGAAAGACCAGACACTCGGCCAACAATTGACGTACATGACACGAGACTACCAAGACGGAAGAAGAATAAAAAAATGATTTTTAATATTTTTATAACGATTTTACACTAAAAAATAGTATGTTGATAGTCTCGTAGTCTTAGATTATATGTGATTTCTTTTACAGCTTTTATAAAAGTAGAAAGCAAAATTATATTGTTTTCTTTTCGTAACAAACTGAATTGTCGTGAAAAAAGCGGCAAATAATTATTACTTACGCACGTGTTAGAGCTACACTCCCATTGGCTTATGCTATTAAATATGCCATTTATGAACAATCGGGTTTATTGTTATAAAAACAATCCTAAGTTAATTTATTCAATTCCTTTGAAATTGAATTGAATAGAGTAAACACGCATAGCACAATAGATCTGTTGGCGCTGTGTATCCTTCTCTTTTCGTACATCCATGATTTAACCTGGCCGGAAATACAAATGTAGCGACAGACTGTGGATGCAATCTGAAGTGACTTGAATGTCTTTTTCAAATATATCTTGATTGGGTTCTTATAAAATTTTCTCGACATTTGCGTTAAATTTCCATGAAACTCAACATTTGCGTTAAATTTCCATAAAACTCAACTTTTGCGTTAAATTTCCATAAAACTGAACGTTTGCGTTAAATTTCCATAAAACTCAACATTTGCATTATTTTGAATCCCAGGATACTCCATCAAATAAATACAATAATCAATAAAACAATTAAATCAATGTGTAGACGGCAGTTTGTAACTATATGCTAGTTTATTTATTTATTTATCTATTTTATTCACTTTAGAATCAAGAGTTGCTAATGACAACACTCCATTCACGTGACCAATACATAGATGAAGAAAGAACGTTCACGTTAGTTAAAACTTCATTTTTTTTAATGGTGAACAGCTCTATTTTTTGGTTTAAAACTCGGGTAAATTGTGTTTAAAAAAAGCAAGTCAAAATGTTACAACGATGAGTTCGCAGTTTGTTTACTGTACAATACGCGCCAGTTATTATTCGTCGTGCATCCGCTCGTTTGTTGTATGTAATTTGACATCTTCTCCCCTTTTAGTGATCACATTTACGAGCTGGAGCGTGAGAGAGAGAAACTTTCTGAAAAAGTGTTGGCCGCCGAGAAAGCTTTACAGGAGTCTGGTAACAAAAAGTAAGTATAGAATTGTTTTTCTCCAATATCTTTTTTCCCTGAGCGCGAGTATTATTGTGCGTTTTGTTTCTTAAACTCTGGTGATATGGAAAACACAAGCTATGAATAAAATGTTTTAGTTCATGTTCATGTTTCGTTCATGTTCATGTTTCGTTCATGTTCATGTTTCGTTCATGTTCATGTTTCGTTCCTGTTCATGTTTCGTTCCTGTTCATGTTTCGTTTGTGTTCATGTTTCGTTTGTGTTCATGTTTCGTTTGTGTTCATGTTTCGTTCATGTTCATGTTTCGTTCATGTTCATGTTTCGTTCATGTTCATGTTTCGTTCATGTTCATGTTTCGTTTGTGTTCATGTTTCGTTTGTGTTCATGTTTCGTTTGTGTTCATGTTTCGTTCGTGTTCATGTTTCGTTCATGTTCATGTTTCGTTCATGTTCATGTTTCGTTCATGTTCATGTTTCGTTCATGTTCATGTTTCGTTCCTGTTCATGTTTCGTTCCTGTTCATGTTTCGTTTGTGTTCATGTTTCGTTTGTGTTCATGTTTCGTTTGTGTTCATGTTTCGTTTGTGTTCATGTTTCGTTCATGTTCATGTTTCGTTCATGTTCATGTTTCGTTCATGTTCATGTTTCGTTCATGTTCATGTTTCGTTCATGTTCATGTTTCGTTTGTGTTCATGTTTCGTTTGTGTTCATGTTTCGTTTGTGTTCATGTTTCGTTCATGTTCATGTTTCGTTCATGTTCATGTTTCGTTCATGTTCATGTTTTGTTCATGTTTCGTTCATGTTTCGTTCATGTTCATGTTTCGTTTATGTTCATGTTTCGTTTATGTTCATGTTTCGTTTATGTTCTTCTATAGACTTGTTTGCAACAATGTTTCTTCATTGTAAACTTTCCTCACACAAAAATATAGAATTCCTTATCTTGCCATTACTTAAGACCATTTGATAACCAGGAAAAAGTCTGGCTCCGAACACCGTAGTTACTTACTGTAAAAAGACATTAAAATTTGACGCTTCGCCTTGAGCAGTTATTTTTGTTGTCTTGTTTCTACCAATCCAGATAGCACGCTCTAAGATCTGTACCGTAATTCGTTCTGTTGTTTTAGAACGTTTGTAATACATAATACGACAATCACATATTATTGATTCCATTTTGCATTTTGTATTTATTTTTTTAGAAAGGGTGTGTTATGGAGAGGAACAAGAAAAATCTTGAAAAAAGCAGGCTTAGCTAAGGTAAACATTACTATTAAAAATTAAGACAGTCTTTCATGCTTTTTAAACGAAATAAAACTCCTTAGTCTTGTGACTTGTTTAATCTAACTTTAAGTCTAACTGGGTGGCTGTAACACGGGGGTTATTGTATCGGCCATGCCTAAATGTTAGTATTCGCTCCGCCAGACATTAATTGTATATCCAAAAATGTGTGCTGGACCGACGATCACTTCGTTGATTGCGCCGCGAGTATCAGTTTTGTCGCGAGTATCAGTTTTGTCGCGAGTATCAGTTTTGTCGCGAGTATCAGTTTTGTTGGAAATATGGTTTATATCGATTTGCTAGCATTCTGTACTGCATGATGCTTATAAAATATTTCTTTACGTGCAGAAAAAAGACAGCAATGCGTCTGGAACTTTATCTCCGGAGTATGACAGCAATATGTTCTCCGATTCAAGTACGAGTCCTACTTCCACACCAAGTAGACCAAAATTCACCTCGTATGATTCTGTGCAACCGTCGTCGGTGCGAAGCCCTGTAGGTCCTATTCGCGGTTTGTTATCTCGCAGTCGTCAAGATATCTCGCAAATCGATAACAGTGTGGTGATGAGGAGACCGGCTGCTTTAACATACAGTGGATCTTCTGCTAGTGACGCTTCAAATCGACACACTGCTTTCAACAAGGTTAGACCGAAATCTGAGTTTCGTCCCTCCTTCTCAGGTGCTGATTACGAGAGTCCAGTTTCAACTCGCCGTCAGCTACATCGTCCGCGCAGCATGGAGAATATTAGAGCACAAGAGTCGGTAGATACTGAAGATGATTGTGACATCATTCCACTGGATAAAAAAGTGCACCCTTTACTGGATAGAAAGAGTAGCCTGCCAATTGAGAGAAAGGATAGTACATTGTCTAGAGGTATGTGATGAATCGATAGTCGTGATGGAAAGTCACTACTATACACACAAGTCTGCTACTCAGACTCAGTATTAGAAATCATATCCTATATTTTAACCATTTTTCTCCATTTTTCTTCTTTAGTTTCTCAAAAGCGAGCGGTGGCAAGTAACCCCAACAGCACCTCTTCTACGCCAATCAGTTCGCGCAAATCGAGTGGACCGAACACACCCATACAAAAAGTTCGAGTGACTCAAATAACAACTGCACAGGTGATGAAAGCCTCGCCAGAGACCGTTACAGTGGTAAATTATTATTGTTGTTTGTTTTTTTAATTTTTCTTTTTTTTCTTTTTGTTGTTGTTTTGACGTAACAGGCCTTTTATGAATTTGATTTTTTGTTTCAAAATATTAAACTTTTGAAACTTTTTAACATCATTGTAAATGTTCAACTTAAATTGAAGTAACTCTTTTAATGCTTCTTAGGATTATATTGCTCGTCAAGCGTTGGATTTCTCACCTCGTTCCAATCGAAAACAACCACGTGCTTCCACTTTTACGTCCACACCTGTTCCGCGTGATCAAAAATCTCGTAACGGCGATTTTGTGGAGCCTTTGCTGCTCAGCAGAAATAACAGCTTACGTACAGGACGAATAAGATCTGATCAGAATAGGTCGTTTGATTCTACTGATGATAGTAGAAGCATCACCTCCGGAGGCTCTTTGTCCCACCGCTCGAATGAGGAAGTACGTCGGCTTAATCGCTCGGAGAGCTTTTCGCCCCCAGCTTCAAATGCCCCGTTCGGGACTCGGGAACAAAGATCGTCTTTTAGGAGGTATGAAATTGAGCAGATGGAGCCTAGAGTTCTACCGAGTACTCGTGGTTCGGATAGCGATGAAGAAGCAACGGCTCCACCTCGACCACCAAGGTCTAGTTTGGTGGACCTCACTGCACAGCGGTTCGGTGAACGCGCTGCAGTGAAAAAATATGAGACGGGTAGTACTCCATCGCAAGACAAAACAAGTGATTTGAAACGAACAGATTCAGAGAGGAAGAAGAATCCAAGTTGGTATGAATACGGAAGTGTGTAAATTATTTAAAAAAAAATGGATTGGTATGACCGTTAACGTGGTGCGAACAGATAGATTCTAAAAAGCTCGTAGTTAGTTTTTAAAGAAGTACACCATTCAATAAGTTGTGTGTGTTTGTCTTTTTGTAAATGATGTCAGGGACAGAGTGTAGATTTTTTACTTGCACATATATATATACATGCACCGTAGATTTTGTAGTACGCGAACCTCGCTTACACTCCAAATCCTCTTAAAAGTATTTATATTGGAAGTTTTTAGTTGAGCTAGAGAATATTGGTTTATTGGTAATATTATTTGTTTCTTTTATACTTTTTGGATATCCACTATGCTGGAGTATTAATCCTCGGATTTGTAAAAGTTTGTCAAATTGTTTACATTTGACCTTTCGTTCGTCTTGAAACAGGGCGAAAAAGATGCTATTCCAGTGTCTTTTAGCAAGTTTTTATTAAAACCAAAATAAGGTAAAAGTATTGTTTTTGCTGATAAAACAAGAATTTAAATCCGCTGAATGGTTCTAATGTTTTTGCATCAATTGTCCTTATGTATTTGTTTGTTTGTTAGTTTGTTTGTTTGTTTGTTTGTTTGTTTGTTTTTTATTTTTTGATGCAGATACTTCGAGAAAATTTTTAAAAATAATTTATCACGTGATCGTTTATAATTTGTGTAGATAGCCTGCTGTAAGTTATTGCTAGATCATTATGGTGAAAAAAATGTGTTTAATATATTGATATGAAAACAAAATATTTCCTTGTCGGCTTTTTTAATATACTAAATTCTTAAAAATGACTTTTTTCTTTGTGTAGACCCACTCACCTTTTATTGGAAAATAGTCGGTGACCCGCGGAAAAATCCACGTGTTCACCCGTCCTTTATTCACCGCAATTTGTATGTCTCGCTACTGAAGTTACCATTTTGCGTGACAGACAGACGCACACGGGTATTATAATATAGACTAGCCGTTAACCCGTGGAAAAATCCACGGGGTCGCCCGTCCTTTATTCATCGCATATTTCGTGTGTCCGTAACACAACTTTTTCTCGCGCACAAACAGACAGACGGAATACGGCTATTATTAAAGAGACTAGTCGTTAACCCGTGGAAAAATCCACGGGGTCGCCCGTCCTTTATATATCGCATTTCGTGTTTCCGTAACAAAAAGACAAATAGACGCACGAACAGACAGACGGAATACGGCTATTATTAAAGAGATAATAATTTATTATGGGTTATCTTTCAAAATTTTTTGTTTAAGTCTCGTGATTCTTAAAAAACGTCATTTTGCGCCTTTTCTTAAAGAGGTTCCTAAACAATCCACTTAGGCAGAAGAACAATAAAAATTTTAAAAAAGAGGTTGGTAAAAATTTGGAATTTGAAAAATTGATTTAGTCGTGGAAAACCGGGACAGATAACCATTTTAGCAAGATATAGGCAAAATACGGTGCTAAACCAAATAGCTCAGAAGAAACGTGTGCTACTTCAAGCTCCATTTATTTCCTTCAAGTGTCACGTGGGTGGATTGAGTGAAACAGATTTCTAAGGTTGAATCATCTGACAGGAAAGCTAATTCGGAATTTCCAAGACGAAATATGCTGCAAAAACGAGGTAAAACTAGCAATTTCTCGGCAGAATAACTCAAAAGCAAAAATGGGTTCCGCTGAAATTTAAGATGATATTAAAGCCCATAACAATATAAGAAATTGTAAAGCACGGGTGCTGTACAATTTCTTATGTTGTTAAAAAACGCGTTTAAAGATTTACTTTTTGAAATTTTTTCTTGCGGGTTGAAAAAAGATGTACGAGTATCATATTTTGGCCTGTCTCTACAGATGTCTCTACAGGTGTCTCTACAGATGTCTCTACAGGTGTCTCTACAGGTGTCTCTACAGATGTCTCTACAGGTGTCTCTACAGGTGTCTCTACAGATGTCTCTACAGGTGTCTCTACAGATGTCTCTACAGGTCAAAATATGATACTACAAAATGTGCCCAGTGTAGAAGTTTTAATCGACAAGATAACACTGACGAATTAGTTTGAAGGATACGAGGATGGAAAATGGTTGCAATGGGCATTGACTGTTATTGCTGTTGTTGGTTGCGACCAGTGCCGGATTACACCATCTAATCTGAAATTTATCATGCGCTACTTAACACTGTATTTTCAGAAGAAATTGGTGCCTGAAAAAAGGTCGGAAGACCATCCGCCCGTCCATTTTGATGTCAAGCACAACAACTTCCCAAATGAAAACAAAAGCATTTCAGTGACGTCATAGCGTTTATTGCGATGTTAGAAAAAATAAGTTTTTACTTATCTCTTCTTAACCTCCCTTACAATACATTTACAACAACAAAATAAAATTCACACAACATGCAATATGAACCCCGGCGAGAGAGAGTGAAAACTCGATCGTCATTAGAAGACGAAAAAAACATTGTATTCTACTATATTGCTTATAGGTCATTGATAATCTTTTATATCATTGTATCATTTAATTATATAATTTGGTGAAGGTGGTTCTGTGGGTATTCTAATGCCAAACAATTTCATCAAAAAGTTTCATCAACTTCTGTTGTGATTGTGGGCTAAAATTTTATCGACTACAAAAGCTATTCACATTTTTTTAATAGATTTCTTAACAGTCTCTACTTTCGTGTTGTCTTTACTCACACTCTTCTTCGTTTCGCTTTCAGTTTGTGTCGATCTTCCGAAACGCCCTTTAAGCCATTGCTCTGCTTCCCGTCCAAATCTCCCTTTAAGCCATTGCTCCATTTCACGACCAAATCTTCCCTTTAGCCATTGTTCTGCTTCGCGTCCAAACCTTCCTTTGAGCCATTGGTCAACTTCTTTTTTATTATATTCTTCTACTTCTTTGCCATAGCGACCCCGTCGAAGAGGTAATACCTCTCTTCCATTTCGTATCATATTTCTGTGCCGTCCATTGCTTTCGGCTCGTCCAAATCGACCTATTCGTAAAAAAAGTGTCAATTAACTATGGCGAATTGTTTTTTCGTTATCTTTTAACAAAATACATTTAAATAAAGTTACCTTTTAACCATTGACTGCTAGTTACATCATTTCCAAATCCTTTTAAGATCTCTGCGTTAGATTCCCTTCCGAATCGCCCTTTTAACCATTGTTCCATTTCTCGGCCAAATCTACCTTTTAACCATTGTTCATTCTCTCGGCCAAATCTCCCTTTTAGCCATTGCTCATTCTCTCGGCCAAATCTCCCTTTTAGCCATTGTTCATTCTCTCGACCAAATCTCCCTTTTAACCATTGTTCATTCTCTCGACCAAATCTCCCTTTCAGCCATTGCGCATTCTCTCGACCAAAGCGACCTTTTAACCACTGTTCCACTTCACGCCCAAAGCGTCCTTTTAACCACTGTTCTACTTCACGCCCAAAGCGTCCTTTTAACCACTGTTCAGCTTCACGCCCAAAGCGTCCTTTTAACCACTGTTCAGCTTCACGCCCAAATCTCCCCTTGAGCCACTGCTCACTTTCTCTTCCAAAACGCCCTTTTAGCCATTGTTCACTTTCCCTACCAAAACGTCCCTTTAGCCATTGCTCCGCTTCTTTTCCAAATCGTCCTTTTAACCATTGATCAGCTTCTCTTCCAAAACGCCCTTTTAGCCATTGATCCAACTCTTTTGGCTCAGTGGCGTGAGAATTTTCTTCTGCAGTTATTATATCATCGAGAAGGCTAGCTAATTTCGTTTCTTCGTTGTGAGATTCTTTTTTCTGTAGTTTACCTGTATCTTTCGCTGTTACGTATGACGTGATAAATATGACCGCAAACACGATCGCCTTTGAAGCCATGATTAACATTTATCTACAGAAATAAAATATTCACTTCGTGAGGAAGAATGCACATTTCTCTGATATCAAAATTATTTATACTTTAAATTCAGAAGTGTAGAAAAAACTAGTACAAAACGGTGCCAATACATGTTAGAAGTTTTGAAACATCGTATAAAAACAGCACACTTCTTGAACTTCTTTTATGCATGAGCAACGTATTGTGTATGTTGTCCTCCAGATATGTTATACCAAAGACTATCGAAGTGTTCAATTGTTATGCCTGATGAGATTTTATATTGAAGTGAAGATAGGACTATATTAAAAATAAAGTTGTGAACATGCATACTCACACCCTTCGAGGATAGCAAACCCTTCTCTCTTGACTTGCTCTATGCTAAGTGAATATATTAGGGTCATAATTTATATAAGGCGAAAATGTATAATAAAAAAATTGATTGTTTTATCCAATTAGTCCCTGTTTTTCATCTTTTTCATTTTCTTATTTGACAAACAAAAGAGAGAGAAAGTGTGCAGATGTTTTTTGAAGTTGAATTAATTAGTTGATCTGACTCTATCTATTGATCGGAATAAATTACACTTTTTTTGATTTTCCTGTTTTTCAACATGCTGATTTTTGTTTATGATATGTTATCGCTTGAAGTTCATTCTCCTCAAAAATCTCACGTAGATGATATTTCCTTGTTTTTTTATAATACTTCATAATTTGTAAAGTTAGCTCGAAACATCAGTAATTTGAAACATCAACTTTGGGAGTGCTTTCTTTAAAGAGAAACACACTTGTAGTGAAACAATTTTAATTCTGTTCAATTTTTAAAAAAATAAAAAATATTTTTAACAATAGTTTAAGTTTCAAACATTAAGAGCTTTAATATACAGTTTTAAACTTACTGTATGCTAAACTATTGTTTTTACGATTATGTCATGTTTCTCAATTGTGGAAATTAGTTAAAAATGGTGAATTTATGTAACATTTTGTCTCAAACCCTTCTTTGTGAACTGTCGTTTAAAAAACCAGTAAAAGGTCTGCAATCACAACTTGCAAAAATAATAAACCATTTTGCATTACTGGGCAAAAGTGCAAAGGGCACAACATATCTAGCTTGTTGTTGATATTATACTTTCGGCAAACCATGGAGGTCTCATGAATTGCGTTTTTTCTTTCTTCCCACAAAAAGTGAAGACGTTTCTTTCCTGCTACATCGCTGTCGAATTTACGCGACACGAAAAAAAGTGTTGTTACCTATTCGTTTTAAATAATCTACCTTAGAAAACCGAATTTTTGTGTGAATAGAACTTAAAAAATAATTTTTAAGGGTTTTCAATTTTAACAATTCGTTTTTTCAAGAGTATAATTTTCTGAATCCAAATAATTTTTTTTTTTTTTTCATATTGAATTTTTGTTACTAGAGTTTGAAAAAGATATTTTGCTTTGAATATGATCGACTATCAGAAAAAATCGTTTTTTAAAATTAGCAAATTCGCAAATATTTAAAATTTAGTTTTTACTTAAAAAACGGTTTCATAATTTTACGAGCGTCAACAATTGAAGACTTGATTTCCGCAAATATTTAGACGGCGTTTTAGATAATTGCAGTAAAATTTCGAAGATGTATAAGCTTAAGTTAGCAGGACAAAATATTTTACTTACCAGATGATAATTTTCTCAAAGTGAAAGATATTAGAGTGCCAGCACTCACGCAGCAACGACTTTCTGTCAATATATTCCCACAGTGTTCCGCCCCAAAAATTACTTCTGCTGAAATAGAGATGTATTTTTATATAATATCTAAAATTGGTACGGAACGGAAACAAAAAAGGGAGGTCTTGTTATCATAGCAAGGTGAAATGTTTCATCCTCTACACGGATAATTAAATTTGCACAATGACTTTTTTTGTTATAATAATGAAGTCCATTGTAGCGGAGAAGTAATGGAATTACATTGCAGATGGCTGAACTAATTAAAACATTTTACTTCGTCAAAATTTCTCTTTTTTATCAATTCCTATTTCATAGTTTAATTTGTTTTGTTTTGTTTTTCAAAAGACAAAGAAGTTTATTTTAACTTTTTGTTTTTCACAATTTCCGTCTTTATTGGATTCTCGCTGTATCTTTTTAACGTGTATATATTTCGTTTAGGATATGAAGTTTGGCTCGCTTTTTGTTATTCTTTTATTCATATAACAATTGACTTTAGGATTTCTCATCATGGAGTAAACATAAGGTCCCAGCCTTGCATATCTTTAAAACCGAATGGAATAATAGTTTGATGCGAACAAAAAAAATTATATCACTTTTACATTGCTCCTAGGACTGACATGAAACACGGATTTCAATCAACCTTGAGAATGCCTGGTGACTATCACTTGAAACCACGTTACGCATAACTGATTCCATTATTTTCAGCGGGAAAACTCTACCATGACAGAATTTAAGCCGTCGCAATTCTAAAACAGTGGGATAGTTGAATGTACAGTCGTAATTACTTCGGAAATTGATTAAGGTAAATCAAAACCTTTACTTAAATTCCCCAAAGTGTTACAAAATCAAAAATTTAACACACGTTTTTTCATCATTAAACAACGTAATTTTTTTTTCAGAATCGGCTTTAATTCTTGAGTAAAATAAAATTGATTCGTTGCCATGACAGAAACCGTTAAAATTATATATGAAAGCTAGATCGTAAAAAATGACGATGGAGGAACTTTGTCGTTTAAATAACGATCTGTCTAGGACATTTATACCTTTACAGTTTCGAGAGAAAAAAGAACAGCAAAAAAAACCTTAGAACTATTCAAATTTTCCAGAACATAAAAATGGCTGAATTCGATTTAAGTGTTCGTAGAGGACTTCTAAAACTTAACCGGTTTTGGAACATTCCGGAATTTGAAGCGTATTTTGGAAAATTTAACTTTTGAAAATTTCGAAAATTTCCCCACTTTTTGTTGACAATTAATCTCAACTAGTTGATTAACTCGTAGAAACATCCACTTGATTAGAGAGGCAAATATTTAAGGATGATCGCAGCTTTTGTTCTTAACTGGAAGCTTGTAGGATCAGGCTTGACTTGACTCATACTTGAAAAAAAAATAAACAAAACTTAAGCCGGATTTGTGTGGCTTAAACCTGATTAAGTTCAGTATTATTGTTATTATTAAAGCCACCTGCGCTGAAAGAAAAAGAATTATAAAAAGTAGCTGGTGAAAAAAAAAAGATATGTCATGAACTTGGTATAATTTTTCACATCCTTTAAAAAAAGAAATTCAATTTGTAACCCGAATGAAGAAAATCAATTAGTTTACAACCTCATCCCCAGGGCTAGCCAATGCGGGACTTATTGATAGATCTTACGAAAATGGACTTGTATGTGTTAATAACGGCAGTGCTGGTGAGAGAGAAAAGCCAAGAGACGATGCTGAAAATATTACTCGAAAGAAGTCAACTTTACTTTGAGCATCACCAATTTTTAGTTTAGTCTTTTTGTTACTTAAATTTTTCCAAACTCTGAATAGTTGCTTACAAATATTTCACCCTATAGAAGTATTCGCTCTATACTGCGGACATTTCTATAAAACGGACATTCCGTGAAGCAGAAATTGACCTTAACAAAACAGAATTTTTGTCCACTTCCTTCCAAACAATTTTTTTTATAGCAGCTGTTGTTGAATAGTACACGCTTTTCAATCCTTACCTGGCTGTTTTTATTTCTCGAGCCTTTAAAATTATTGTTCAATTTTCAATGGAAGTCTTACAACAACGCCCTGCACTCTTCTGTTGGGTGGAAATACGAATCAGAAACGAGGAATAAACTCGTGCAAAGTCAACAATGAGATTAATCATTTATCATCATTACTCGTGCCAAAGGGAGTCCATGTTTATGTTGTAAGCATTTTAGCAGCGGTCACATGATTAACGGTTAAATTTTTTCCACTGGATAAACTATTCAAACTCTCACGTAAAACATTTTAAAAAGCGGACAAGATATTAGCAGGAACTCCATTTAGCGGACATCTTGACTAATATCTCATTATAAGAGACGTGCAAAATAGCGATGGGCCTTTTGGACAAACTGTTTTCTTTATCGGACAATACTGCGAAATTTGAGAAACCAGACTTGATTTTGACAGGTTTCTTTGATGTATTTAGAAGTACAACATTTGATTATTTATATTCCCCATATTCTCTTACCGTGTCATTGTTTGTGAAGTCATTGTTTAGTCTTCTCTACACACTAATACTTTAATAAAAACAGTGAAAAACGCGAACGCGAAAAAAACAAGAAAGGGCTAATTATTACTTCTGCGGCGTCAATTTTTTTCATGCATGCCTTCACCTATAAACTTTTTAAAAAGCAGCTTTCTTTAATTATAGCGGACATTTTTTTCGCGAACCGTCCTCTAATTAGAGAGTAGTGTTTGGGATAAACATTAGTGCAGCCATTCTGTGTTAGGACCTGTGATTTTTTTGATTTTTTTTTTGATAAAATGCTTTATTGATTTCCTTGCTAAACAATTTCAATCTGACCTAGTTTAAAACTTTCTCCTATACCGTGTTTTATCTGTTCATAAAAAGTTTTGACATTTATAAAAAATTCTGTTAATAAAAATATCAGTAGAACGTGATAACAACAACGTAAATATTCCATTTTAGCTTTATTTTTTTTTGCACAGATGACATCAACAAAAAGATAAAAAGTGTAGACAGCGCCGCTCATTGATCGGCTCTTCAACTTCCGTGGCACGAAAAGCTAAAAAAATCATTTCAGCACGCCCCCAATTTCAAGCGTCCGTCACGAAAAAACAAAAAGCATTTTAAAGCTCCCACATGTTAGACTTTCTTAGCACGAAAGCTGTTGAGAAGTATTTCATTTCAATATTAATAACATCCGTATTTTGTCTCGCAAAATAGTACCGCAGTAGCGAAGAAGCGGCAAGCAATAATGTGAGGGTCGAAATATGTACTACGGTGAATTTAACACCAGCGAGATAAATTCATCTCGATTACCTAAGTCACGAGATTTTTAGAGGAGACGAAAAATTTAGTACTAAAAATATCTAGGGATGACGAATATTTGGGCCGACAACAATTAAGATCGACGAAAATTTAGACTCACTCTGTTTCGGTCGATGCTTTTGTATAAGCTACAGTTTTATTATTATTATTAGGCAACAAACCCTGGGGACGAGGATTAGGATAGCCTCTGCAGTTCCCAATGGTACTGTTATCAATGTCGGTCCTGCGAAAGGGGTCCTAGTGCATTTAAAAACTCCCATTTGAGCTACTAAAGTCATGCAACCACAGCAATCGCTTAACTAAACAACCGCTTAATACTTTTTGCAAAAAACACATGAACTCTAAAAGATGGAACGCGAGAAAAGTCAGAGCTACCACGCAATAAATATACAATTATTAGAACAAATTATTTAATTAATTATTAAACACATCACTTCGGGCACTTTACCTAAATAAGCTACAGTGCCTTGACGTTAAATTTCTGTCTATTTTAAGCGAAAATCACCGAAAATAGCTGACGTTAACAGGATAGTGTAAACAACACGAGTCTTAATTTATCTAAAAACACGAATAAGTAACGAACAAAACTTAAGGCGGTTCCCCTAGAAAAAATGTCTAAATTTCAAGAATTGTCTTTTACCTGTTTTCTGACAGCAAATGCATCTTAATAGTGCTTATGACAAATTTCGGTTTTTATTGCGCAATCTGGCACTTTTTCCAACCAACCGCAAATATAAGTGCATAGCAACGCTCATAGCAACCACTTTCGCATTTTTAGACAGCTTTCTTGCCCCTCGATGTTTAATTCTTTGCAATAGCTAGATGATACTTTAGGGCCTCGACAATATATGACAGTTCTGAATATTAAATGTGGTGTTCCACACGCAGTCAGAAAGCTGTCTTAACGATGCACCCTCCGAAGTGAACTCGTCAGAGTTTACGACTTAGGTATTTGGTGCTTTACAGGTCGAAATAGTGCTGCCGTACACCTTTTGTCGATCCACAAGTCAAGAATGTCAATAAAATAATCTTTAAACAAGTTTTTTTGCCGTTTAAGTTCGGAATCCACGCGAAACAAGAATTCTCAAGATCGAAGCACACACACTTTACAATTTCCTCCGTCATTGCAGGCATTAGTACCACCTAGTGTTTAAATGAAACCGATTTTCAAATCGAAGTTTTGTCTTTCAGTTATTTTGACGAGATATTGCCTGTTTCGCCCTGTTTTAGCCTTTCTTTCGTCCAAAAAATACCGCATCAGTTCTCTGGAAGACGAGTCAGCCTTGCGAAAATGCGCTTCACTCAATCCATACACGTGACCCTTGAGGAACATAGGCGGCCAAAAAGGCGCTTGAAATAACGCATGTTATTCAGTTATTTGGTTAGGCATCGAGCAGCAAAATGTCATATTTTGGCAACCAATCAATGAAATTTTTGAATTAATTTTGGCGTACTGTCACATACTATGATATACTCATCAAGTATCTTCAGAAAAGACAATCCTCTGCGATATAGTTTTTTCCTAGGGGAACCGCCTTAATGACGAACTATAGCTACACTGGATGGTTGTAAATTATCACTGCAACCTACTTATAGTGAGCTTACTTTATAGAGGATTCTTTTCTCATGAACGAATTAATAGTGGACACTTCGCTGCAGTGGACGTCATATCACGGTCATAATGTACACGAACCTTTCTGTCAATAGCGGAAACGCCAAACAATGGTCATGTAAACAAATCTTGTAAATATTTTGTCTCTAATTTGCTTAAGACGATGTTCTAGATTTCCGTTTAATTTTAAATAATCAATTATTTTTGTTGAGACAAAGCAAAATTTTAAAGCATTTTGTGACGCGTCGAGTTTGTGAAGCGACAAGTTTGTGACGCGTCGAGTTTGTGAAGCGTTGAGTTTGTGAAGCGTCGAGTTTGTTCATCGGGGACACCTATAGCGGAAACTTTTTGAGTTCCCAAGGTACGCTGTAGAGTGGTATCACTGTTATCCTGCTTCATACAAAAACAACCCTTTCTTCATTATTATCCAAGAAAATAAATGAAGCAATACTTGCTTTTTCGGGTGTAGAACTAGAATCAGAGTACCTAACTTCTTTCGTGTTTTTAGAATACACAATAAAAACACATTATAACGGAGAACATGCAATGTATTCATTAGGTCGTAATGGTTTAAAGACAACACAATTAAAATTGAAAGATGATAAAAATTGACGTTGTGTTGATCCACTGTCGCAACTGACCAAACTGAAGATTGACACACGTGTCCACTCTTTTAATATCCTCTTCTGCAACTGCGCAGAAAACCCGCCCGACATTTAACCGACAATTTTCGTCCAGAAATTATGCGATCATCAGAAACGACGCGTTATATAACCCAATTCCAGCGAAAAACTTCAGTGTGCCTAGACTGACGAAATATGATGATTCCGTTTAAGCTACATATAATATATCTTGTGAAACATAAATTTGCACAAAGTAAATTTGATTAAGAAAATACTTTTCATGTAATGTTGTTATTTAAGATTTGTTCGTCTTTTTTCATGACGTCATAATTCTCATTCTCTCGTGTCTTGTCGTGGCGTTTCATGTGATCAGCGCTTCATTTCTGTTGCAACTGGCGCTCCATGTGATCAGCGCTTCATTTCTGCTGCAACTGGCGTTTCTTGTGATCAGCGCTTCATCTCGGCTGCAACTGTCGCTCCATGTGATCAGCGCTTCATTTCTGCTGCAACGGGCGTTTCATGTGATCAGCGCTTCATTTCTGCTGCAACGGGCGTTTCATGTGATCAGCGCTTCATTTCTGCTGCAACTGGCGTTTTGATTCTGACACTCTTTGGTGTTTTTTGGAAACTCATTTTAGAGGATGAAACTTTTTCTGCAGTTACATTAGAAGGTCGAGACATGTCACAAACGGATTCTCTTTCTTTTAAATAATTCTAAAAGAGACAGATCGACATTCAGACTGACTTATTGCTAAAAAAGGTGCACAGACTAACAGTCTTACCTTTATCAGGTCCAATTTCTGTGAAAGGTTCAGAGAAGATGCTATATTTCTTTGATCGCATTGAAGAGATAAATTCTCAATAGCTAATGTTATTTCTGCTTTTGTTTCACTCTAAAACAAAACCACCGAATGGAATAAATACATAAAGAAAATAGTGTTAGGAAGGTTTTTTAATCTTAAATCTGTATTTAAATGTACAACACTAAACTGTTTTTTTTACTGTCATTTCATGCTTAGCAAAATAAATATTCCTGAAAAAACAACGATGGAACTGCAACTAAATATGTTACAACAACAATTAAAAGAATGCTTCCATGATAGATAAACGCTTTTTGAAACATAAAATTTCCCAGTAATGTAAACCTTACGTGGTTTAGGTATCTTTGGCGCTTCTTCGATGTAATTGTTTCTAACTTTGCATTTCTCTGTATTAGTCTCTCCAACTTGTTTTTCGACTCTGCAAGTTCTTTGTTACACAACTAAAATAAAAACAACAACAACAACGGTTAAACACAAGAAAACGTTTTCGCAACGTGAAGTTATTAGTTATAAATGAAGTCTTTCTATACAACTTGATTTCAAAAAATTTCATTTTGGAAAAATTTTTGGAATTGCATTAGACATCATTGAAAATTGAACGATAGATGTCATAGCGACGTCAGTTTGACGTTTAGCATACATATTCTTTTGAGCAGTGAGTCACCCCTAATAATAAAAAACCAAATTATTGAGTTGTGAAAAACGTTCAAGTAGTAGTAGTAGTAGTCGGAGTAAAAAGACATTAACAGACTTTAACAATTTTTCCAATCCAGTATTTAGATATTTTTGAACAATATTGGTTCAATTTTTTAGTGCCTCTCCATATTTTATATTTTTAAATGACAGGAAATTGTCAAGACATATTGACGATACCAAAAACACAATAGGTTGTTGCACAAAAGTTGTACTTACCAGTAAATTCTGTGATTGTTGCAAAGATAGACCTTGATATTCCTGGACACATGATTCTAACTAAGATATAAAATATTGAACCAATATAAAATCATTGCAAACGCTTCTACTTTATATGTGTGGCGATATATTTATATGTGTAGCGTATATAGAGAGTTGCACGATTAATCACACGATGACCTATTTTTTCTTGTTTGGCGCTTCTTCTCCAGTGCAAATTATATCGTAATTGCACTGTGCGGAGTGCAATTATTTCTTAATTGCACTCTAGAATCTTAAGTGCACTCTTTAAGGAGCGCCGATAATTTAAATATTTATTTTCTCGCGTTTTATGATAAGACAAAAAAAGATATCTTTACAATGAATCGAACTAATTATAAATCGGGTAATAAAAAAATCAAAACATTGAAATTGACATCCTGTGCTACTCTTACAAAAATAGTCATTGCGTGATTATCTCGTAATCGAACGTTGTTTACTCGTGCAATCTTAATTTTTTTGCTTTTTAAATTTATCCTCGTCCTAACGGACTCGGAATATTAAAAGCAAAAAAAAATACTCGTTCGATTATTTCCTAATTGCACTCGTAAACGTGCGATTACATATACAAATGAGCATTTTCAAGTTCATCATTTCCTAAAATCTGCGATTCGCGAAAATTCATCTCGCTAAATTCTACAAAAAAATCACATTCCTGAAAATATATTCACACCCCTTATTTGAAAGTTTTTCATTTAAATTCTCGGATTTTTGGTATTGGAAACGTTTTTCTGGAGACATTTTCTCTGAATAAAATACCATCGTTCGATGTATACAGATAACGTTTTCTAATATTGCATGAACTAACAATTACTAACTTGCTACCACTAAACATAAGCTGACAAACCTTGATCTCTATCTAGTCTGGAACTCATAATCTCGCCGAATAATCTGTTCAAATATCTTTAACAATCGTTTACTATAAATAAAAAACACATAAATGAATAGAAATAAAAGAGTTTTGTTATCGTTTCTCACATCATTATAACAAAAGGTAAAGAAATCACTATAGCAACACTCTGGACTTCCCCTTCCCCTTTCCCTCAACAAAACATCATCAAGGTCTAACACAATACAAAACAGACTGCCAAACTGTTTGGCTGCTACGATTAGGAAGCTACTCTGATTAATAACTGCTAAAAAATATAAACAGGAACCGTTTACATAAGATCACAGAAAATATTAACAGCGATCTATATTACATTATATCAGTTATATAAATATAAAAGTTATATAAAACATGAACAGTCCCAAAAAGAAAAAAGCTACTCCCATAGTCACTGTGAGAAACGTTGGGCGTCTTTCTTTCATGGAAACTGAGGAGGTCTGCTTAAAATTTATAAAAAATGGCAAAAAGTTTAAGCCAACTGTTTGTTGCAGTGAAGAACGTGTGCGCTTTTGAAAGGTAAGATTAGCTTCCAAAACAAGATTTAAGTACAAACGTTCCTAACCTGTGATTGCAAATTGTTTCTTTTGTTTGAAAGATGAATATTCGCTTCTTCCAAAGTTTGATATCTCATCATTAACGCTGTCAACATATTGTCTGTTGCTTCAACATAATCTAACAATTAAAACGCAATGCTTTTATCAACCGTATTCTGTGTAAACCTACTCACTAACGAAGTGAACAGCGATTATGAAAACGACAGCACAATCAAAATGAAAATATTTACAAGCTTAACAGATCATTTAATTGTATCCACTTTAGAACTTACTTAGTACTAAATGTACAATTCCACTTCATCTGATTAGCATCCAACGTGGAAATGGTTGGCAGTTGTTGTGTGTATAAATTCGAGTTTTTAATACCTTTTATCCCGAATTATAAAATACAACGCTAATAATTTACCAAGACTTAACAAACAACAAAGGCCAGATTTAAAATAAGATAACATTTCGATTGAAGTTTGATCAACCGAATGTTCCATATGATTAAGGATTCAGTTTCATGCCATGTTCTCTGATAAAAAAAAGCTTGCAATGAATAAACCAGGAAGTACAGCTTGTAAAACTCCTTTATAGCGACAACGCATGAACATCAAAGATAAAAAAAATCGTGGAAGGAATGTTGCATGAAAATATTTTAAAAGTATTAAGAAATTCAAGGACTTTCCAAGACCTGCATTACAACTTTGTAACGCTGCAAAATCCTGCCCATCTATATTATGCAGATTTCTTTCAAGTGGTATTGAGTACTTTCATGTTGAAATACCTATCTGAGTACTTGGTGCGACATAACGTGTGGTGGGTCGGAAGAAGGATATCAATCACTGATTTGATACTTTATAAAAAGAATTTATGTTTTTACCGGCAGTTCATTTGAACACTTTTCTTAACAAATTATACTTAAGCTTACCATCCGTGAAAAAACAAGCTGATTTTATATAAAGAGCTTCACTGATATGAAATTAACTTGATTTTCATGGTTTTAATACATTCAGTGAGAAGCATGGTTGATTTTTAAGAAACTGGTGAACTGATAGATGTAAATGAAACTGAAAATAACCATACTTTCTGGTAGTACATCGATAACTGAACACAAATATTTCTCGAATGTCGCATATCTTCGAAGTTTGTCCTTTAATTTTTCTGTTCTAAAAAAAAAGAATTGGGCTTGTAATCCAAGAAAGAAACATGCCAAAAAATCATTTCTAACATACTTAGTTAATTGGTAGGTTAAAGTCAGGTAAGGGGTTTTTAAATCGAAAAATGCTATATAGAGCTTTCATCCAATTTATAATTAATATCATTGTTTGGTAAATCACTTATTTACACAAAGATAATCAAATACAGCATTTTTTTGATGCTTATCCTCACCTAAACTTATACTGGGGAGGAGAGCGAAGGAGGGGAGGGGGGGGGGGGGATTAACTCAGCTTTTCATTAAATCATTTTCGACATCTCATTTGTGTTATTAGGTAGTCCATGAAAAAAATCCTGATTTTTTAGCACTATTACTCACCTTGTCTAAATTGGTGTTATGAAGGGTAGTACGTAAGAACCTTTAATAGCCAACTAAATATACTCATAAACCAACATCTCATGAATTTAAATTGGTCCGTGGTTATTATTATTACTAAGCCACTTTAATGTTGGGAACACTGTTATCAATTTGGGTCCTGTGTTCTGAATGTATATATTAGGTATACACTGGCAATGCCTACCCAATTTCCCTCACATGGCATGGGTTGACCCGTAGCTGTGGACCGAACCACGGACCTTGTGAGCGAATTACATAACTAAAAGACTAAAAGCCTAAAAGGCCACACTATATTCCTTCTAATTTTCATCAACAAAGCTTAAGCCATTTAAAAGTTATAGGGTGAATAAATCTGGGGGATTTGATGGGGTATTTCTTACACAAAAAGAATAATGTCAACAGAGTTAAGACACTCATTTTACTAATCTCGAGTGTATATCATACCTTAAAACAAGAACATTTAGTTCCTTTTCTAATTTCTCAAGTTCTTCTTGTTTTGTTATTTTCAATTTCTGTTCTTTTTGAAGCTTCAGTACAGCTCTTTGTCGTTTAGCATCGTTTTCTTCTAGAAACTTACTAAATTTATCCATTCTATCTTTCAGCTAAATAAACGACAGCAGCATATTTGTTGAATGACTAATTTAAATTAAAAAATATTTTTTTAAACCTTTCATAAGTCATTGACATGCTTAAGGATATCAGACAACTGCTACGGCACATGTGAAAACAGGAAGAAAAGACAAATTGATATTTTCCCACTTTAAATAATAAAATAACCTTTTTGGCAAAAAAGGTAATTAATTTTACGGTTTATTTTGTCTCGTTTATTCAGGTTATTGTACTTTCTGAAGTTTCTGTAGTAGACATGTTGCAGTATGGAGCAACCACTATCTTTTAAGATTTGTTTTTGCATTATTACACTCAAAGAAATTTTTCCACATTATGATGACCCAAAAAAATATTTCTATTTGAAATATATCTATATCTATTGGAATATTTCTACTCACTCTTGAACAGGCAGAAAAAGAAAAACATTTGAGTGGGAAATTAGAAATTACCAATATGCATGATCAGAAAGTTTTCTTTTTGAACTTTTTCAAGCAGAATGTGGCATGGAATTAACTCCTAAAGCTTTAATTAACATTGCCTTTTAAAAAAAATAGCCAAGAACAAAACACAAAATCAATTTGATTTTTCATTCAAAAATCTCACTCTGAAAAGAGTCTAGTACTGAGGAACTGAAAGTTAAACATTTAACTTCCTTTTATTACTGAGAATAGAAATTAAGATAAAACATGTGTCTGACTTATAATGACTTATAATCATATGGCATATATATCTGTACAAGCTAATGTTATCACTTAATTTATCAATCAATGATACCAAACTTTATCAGGAACTTACAGCTTGCTGTTTTAGCCTTAATCTCTCGTTTTGTATACCACATTCATCCATTCTTTTTCTAAATTCAAACTTCTTTTCAAGAAACTCCCTATCTACATCTGCAACATCTACTTGTCGCTTGAGTAGCAAAGTCTTTTGAAGTGTATTGTATCCAAGTTCCACAAGTTTACCGGCTTTCTATCAAAATAACAATAAAACACATTATCTTTTTATCATGATTCAGTAGGGTAGTGAAGAACCTTGGTGTAAAATGAGTGTAAGAGAATGTATAAGACATGGATGCTAAATGTGCAGGAGGACCAGTAAATTAAGTCTGTAAAACGTGACCTTTAAAAAGTACGGCTGGTTCTTCCTGCAATGTTTGCATAAACATATATTTCAGGTGTATCAGGTGTAGCCACAAAAATATTCCATTAGTTGTAAATTACTGAACTCCTGTCCTTACCAAAATGAAAATTGCTGTACTTTATTTTCACTTATCAAAACACAATAAAAAGCTTCTCTATAATAATAGCCACAGTTTGTTCAAACTGGTGTGTGCACTACAAATCAATTGGCAAATTGATGTACGAACTCACATGCATACAAAAATTGATCAAATGTATACCCTCTGTACACAAAAATTAATACTTATTTTATGTATAATATACTTATAACAACTAAATAATTTTACTATAATATAATATGTTTTAGTTTAGGTTGAGTTGTACCACAGATCAAATGTCATGATGATACTTCTATTTTTATCACTATAGAACTCCAGAAAGTTTGAACTTCTTATTTACTATGTTTCAAAATCCACCAAAGAACTACGTCGTGTAAATTAAAATACTTTGTCAACCTGTAGGTTGCTCATTTGCTGCCTAATTATAATTTTACAAAAAATCATTTTAATAAAGTGGCCAAGTAACCATTTCTTGAATCTCAAAATGGTTGATGTCTTTAGCAAAGTATATTTACATTATGGCATATAGCAAAATTGTACAAGTGTATTGGAAGAAAAGAAGCATGTTTTAAACACCAACCTCTTTCACAACAGGAAATTTTCTAATGTTGAGTGCCTTGCTTTCTTCCTCTTCATCCTCCCTAAAAACATTAAAGAATGATTTTTTTCTACTGAGCATTATTCAAAAACAAAATCAATTATCAGCTTACCTTAACTGAGTAACAAAAACTCTTTTTCGATCAGGCGCCAGTTCCAATTCATAATGAGTAATATTTCCAGACATTATATTTTATATTTATACCATATACTCTAAAAATTAAATCAAAATTGATATATTGCAAAAATAGTTTCAAAAGAATCAGTCTGCAAAAAATAACGAGTACCCAGCATGGTGTCTGAAAAGCTGCACATAGTGACTTTGGGACAAATAAGAATGGTAAAGGTTGGTCTTTGTATATGGCCCAAACTTAAAACATAATACAATGTTGGTAATAATATGTGGTTTGCTATCGGGGGACAATCAAATACAGTCCAAATTGAATTTCTTTAGAAATGATGTGATGTGTTGCACTTCATTTTTTAAATAAATACAAGAAAGATATAGAAAGTTCACATGTTTGTTTTGATAATGCTTAAATATGTAGAAAACAAATGAGGTATTCAATTCTTTTGAAAATGATTCAATAGGGACCTGCTACTAGTTTTTTATCAGCAAACTGATTTGAAAAAACTTGTGAAGCTACAACATATTGTATGTCGTGATTACATCTGTACAATATATTGTACAAGTATACACAATTGCGCACAAGTAACTGTGTACACTAGAAATTACTCTTAATAAGACAAGCTCTTGAGTTCCATTCTGAATTAAAGTAAAAATATTCAAGATAGTGTATACTGTCCATAATGCATAAATGTCTGAATTACGTGATGTTCTTCAATCTGCTTTCTTGCAATCTACCTCTGTTAGCTTGGACACTGCATTGAGTCTAGAATCTATAACAATACCTACATTTCACCAGTACTAAAACTTGTGTAAACAAAATAGGCAGCCTAAACAAAGTTAGGGTGGTTCAGTCATACAAAGATTGTGTTACGATTTCAAGAAACATTTTTTTTGTCATTGTGCTATTTGTTAATTTGTTTTCTTGATGACTATCTGCAAGAAGCCAATTAGGGGGACAGACACATTTTGTTTATAGTCTTAAGTTGGTAGGTACTGTATTACAACTATATATCTTAATCATAAAAATAGGCTTTAGAAGTAATTACACTGGGTCTCACATTAAAAATAATAATAATAATAAAATCACAAAAACCTAACCTAGGGTTATTTCCATTGAGGGCCACTGAAACAAAAAAGGAACAAAAAATGATAAACCTTAGACTGAATTAGCTCAATTAAACATAATAAAATATTTTATCTGTGAAAATTAAAAAAGAACCAGAATTAAAAACAAAAATTAAAAACTTAAAAATCATAGAGTTTGCCAAACATATTAGAGATGGAAGTCTTAAAAGAAAGCAGACAGGTCACTTAGTCTGGAAGATTATTCCATACTTTTGCAGCCCTAAATAGGGAGGTTTTTTTTGACAAATACTGTGTTGACCAATATGAGTATGAATTTTTTTATAGAATCTTCTCTAGTTTGGTATATGTGGCGGTTTTTTGGCAGAAGGAATCTTCATAGTTGGCAGAGGGGTTGGAAACCACTATTTTTAAAACAACCCCCCTTTTATTAGGAACTCCACCCTTCTTATTTTGAGAGTAACCCCATTGTATTTTGAGGTCAAAATAATATCTTCATCCTGTAACAGATATGTAATGCAAACACCCTGCTAATTTGAACTCATATTCAAAGACATCAGAAAGCACTTTTTGTTGTTGTTGTTGTTAAAAAAATATATGGAACCTACCAAAAAGTGATGTTAAATAGTTACAACAAATTGATAGTGAGAAAAAGTTCTAGCAAATTAAATTCTGATCTTGCTAATTCCCTTTGTCTACTTTGTCTGCCTTTCATAGCCACCAAATGTGATTAGAAATACTTGGTATTTTTAGAACTTTCAGCAAGATCTCTATTGCGTAGATAAGTCTCTCTAATTTTCTAAAGTTGTCAACTTTGAAAGTTGCCACAAGCTTAGTTTACTGAGTTTATTGAATCTTTTTACAATTGTCAACTTTAAATATTTTTTTCTAATAGGTTTTGACAGGCAGAAACATGAATTAAGATATTAAATGAATAAACAGGATGTAACTTTAAAAAAAAAGAAATAGAAACTGGCTGCAAACTAATACAACACAAAAAACAAGCAATTGCTGTTAAATTAAATGATCTGTCTTACTTGAAGTAGGTAATGTAAGAAACAATAATTTGGGGAGGGTCCAACTATGATCTTGAACACATGTAATTCGGAGCAATGTGATTCATGGCTTTGAAAACTAAAAAAAGCATCATTTTTCATGAGTAAATTATTCCATGAATATTCCCTCTTTTTCAGGTAAAGATACATTTTAATCGTTTTTCAAGTTTTCCCAATCTACCTTGGGTTGCACAAACCCATGCCGAGGAACAGTAGTTGAAATATGGCATGACAAGTGCATTAATTAATAGATTTTGGGTAAGGTGTTAAACAAGATGCTATGGTTCTAATTTATAATTTAATCAGGATTTTTCTGTTTATGTATATAATTTATATGATCTTCTCATTCCATATTTTGATTAAATATTACCCCAAGACATTTAACTTTTTCACTCCCCTTCAAAGGAATACCCATTTAGTAGTTGATGGTTTTGTTCTCAAATTTTTTTTTAACTGGCTGTGGTTGGTTGCCGAAAAATTTCAGTTTTGTCTGTGTTTAAGTCATTTTGTTATTATTTAGCCACAGGTTGACTTGCGAAAGTTCTGACATGACCTGCGAGACAAGGGTATCCAAGTTTTTATGGGATAAAATAATTACTGTATTGTCTGCATACAAATGGTGGTAATTTGAATTGATGACAGATTTTAAGTCATCAATATACAAAAAGAAAAAGTAGGAGCCCCGAACACATATCCCTGCTATTCCTGAAAAGTGTTTTCATGCAGCAGGTCTGATTTTGTGTTGTTTAGGGTAGTAGGACTCTAAACAATCAAACTTTTAAAAACAGATGAGGCTCTTTTAGTCTTCCAGATCCGGTCAATAAAGACTTAATAAATAAATACTTAAAACTGACGTTCTTGCTTTTCGCAGTCACAAACCAGCATGTAGCTTTATTGAGTTGTAAATAACTAAATTTTTTTCCACGCCTACTGAAATTCGTGTCTGCTAACAGGTGGATTAATATTAGTAGGGCCAGAAAAAAACTTTACGGCTAGTTTGGCACCAACACTGACAAAAAATGAATTAAATGTGTTTGAAACTTCTTTCGGGTGATTTTTATTTATTTATTTTTATTTATTTGACGATTGTTTTACAAGGATGGCCATTTCAGACATTATAAAGTCTGTTATCAACATGGGTCCTTGGAATAAATAGGATAAAAAATATTAGTAACAATAAAACAATAAAATGTAAATGTACAATAAAAACGGTGAGTATAAATATATAAACAGCAGAAAACACACAGACAAAAGGCTAAAAATCAAAATACCACACTAGAAAAATGAGTTGATCAAGACGAAAAACAAAAAACAAACAAAAAGCCATAAAAAGACTAAATACGCAGATAATATTCTCTCAGTTGCGACTTAAAAATATTGTATGATTCACATTTTCTAATGTCCAACGGGAGTGTATTGTAAATATGTGCTCCAGTGTAACAGAAATCTCCACGAGCATATTCCAAACGAAGATTAGGTAATTTCAAGCTATTCCTGTTGTTACGTGTGTTTCTTGTGTGGTTTGTTTTTGTGAAGTAATTTTTAAAATTTTCACACACATCGTTGTCCAAGCAACGGCGAATGAAATTACAAGCTCACATTTCTATCATATTGACAGTATCAGGTGGTGTCAAGAATTGATTTCCAATAATTGAAGTTGCTCGTCTATGTAAAGATTGGAGTTTGAGTAGTTGTGTCTGAGAATTCTTAAGGTGAACAAATCCGCAATATGTTAATACTGGTTGAATCATTGTTTGAAAAATTGCCAATGCAGCTTTTTCTGTAATCAGCGGTCGAATGCGATATAGTAAACGTAATCTACCGGAAGCTTTTTGATACGTTAAAATAAAGTTGCTGCTCAAATGCAATGATGGTTCGATAAGTACACCAAGATATTTATACGTGGATGTTACCCTCACAGTTTGGTAGCCGTAAATTACGTTTAATGAGCTGTTTTGTTTAGAGAGGTTATTTTTCGAACCAAATAACATTGCTTCAGTTTTTCCTGCTCCAAGATTTAAAATTAATTCATTTTCCAAACACCATGCAAGTACACAATTCATGTCGGATGAAAGACGGGTTTCTATGATCTCTAAGTCCTTACCAGCAACAAATAAAACAGTATTGTCTGCATATTTGACTACTTCAGAGTGTTTCACTACGGTACAAAGATCATTGAAAAACATAATAAATAGTAGTGGGCCCAAAATTGACCCTTGTGGTACTCCACTATTGACTGGATGTTCATCAGACAAAGAATTTTTGTATTGAACTTGCTGAAATCTACCAAACAGTCTGTGAACCACTCGTGTTCGTCTCCAACAATTCCAAAACTGGTTAATTTTGACAGTAGTTTACCATGACTTAACATGTCGAATGCTTTTGTGAGGTCTAAAAATACGGCACCGACCATTTTGCCATCGTTAAGCTTCAATTTCACAGTGTCGATAAAGATTGTTGCAGCCCGTTCAGTTGAGCGACGAGGCCTGAAACCGAACTGGTTGTTGTTTATTAAATTGTTACTTTCCAGATATGCAGTCAATTGTTTATGCACAACTTTTTCAATCACCTTGGATATAGCTGGAATAACAGATATTGGTCTATAGTTATTAACAGATGACTTTGCTCCAGATTTGAAAAGTGGTAACACTTTGGTGCGTTTCCAGTCACTTGCAAAAGTTGAAGTTTCAAAAGACATGTTAATAATGTATGTCAGTGGTGAAGCGATTACCTCCATGCAGTCTTTGAGTAACCAGGATGGTAGATCATCTGGCCCAACAGACTTTTTACGTTTTAATGATTGTAGATGTTTCATGGTTTCATTAACAGTGATTGGTTTAAGTCGAAATTTTGGGTTAGATTTACTCGGTATTTCTTTATGATATTTCCAGACGGAGTTTGTCAACACAAAAGCAGATCTTGTAAGTGAAGTTACAACATTAGAAAAAAATCTACAAAACATTAGCAATAGAATGTTGATCGGTTACCAATTTCTCGTCGATTTGTATACAGTGACGTATCCAGGATTTTTTTGGGGATACCGGACTGCCGGAACAAAACAGCAGGGGGGGGCAGCGGGTGTAGCCCCCGAAAGCTGCGCGATTTTAGCAATTTTCAGTGCCTTAAACAGCTAAAAATAGTGTGATATCTACATTTAAAATGTTGCGAAAAACACTCATATATATCTCTTATCTCCTTTCTCTAGAGTCTTGCCTGCTTCAAGTTTCAATTTCGATTATTATGCGGCCATTATGCTCAAAGAAGAGCTAGGGGTGGAGAGATTCAAGTCGCAACATTCTGAGAAAACGTAACCGTCAGTATTTTTAAATAAAAAAAGACTTTGTAATAATTCGTAATAATGTTTTTTAATTGTTCCCATGTAATACGGAAAAAAATATGGCACTACATTATTGGTCTTGACTTTCTTCACGCACTTGACCAAGGCTAAACTCGATTTATCTAATGAAATAAACATGACAGCAACACTGCTAAGAATTTGATCGTTTCTTTTCTTGCTTTTTGGATTTGATTTAACGACAGCGTTAAGTAGAAAATGAAGACTGGTATGCTATTTACCAATAAAATAATACCATAGTATCATAACGAGAGCAATAAAACATCATTTTGAGAGAAATTTCATCTTGAAAATTCACGTAAAATTTATTTTTTGGGCGTCTGAGTTTGGGCGCCCATACCGGTCTACCGGTATCGAATTCCCACTGGATACGTCGCTGGTATAGTAGTATTCACTTGAGAGTTCGATCTAAGTGGAAATACTTTTTTTATCGATCGCCAGAAGGATTCTGGATTTCCGTTGTTCTCCTCAAATAACTGTCGCTGATACATATTCTTTGCTTTACGAACTTTATTATTAACCTTGTTTCTTATTCTTTTATAAGCGGTGATATCTGCTTCTGATTTGGTTTTACGCGATTTTCGTAACAATTTGTCGCGTGAGTTCATCTCCTTCTTGAGATCAACAGTCATCCAATCACATGGCTTACCACAAACCTTTTTACGAATTAATGGAGCCATGGAATCGTAGGTGCGATATATAATTCCCTTTAACAAAGACCATGCTTTATTGACGTTCGTTGAATTATAAACATCTTGAAAATTCTGTGATGAAAGTGTTTGACAAAATTTATCTTTGTCATAATTTTGATAGTTTCAACAATTTATTGTTTTGCTAACGAAACGGGTGTGATGTTGTTTTCTAATACAACATATAAGGATGTTTCAGTATCATCGTTTTGGACTACTCATTTTATCGAGGTTGTATTACTTGACTTATCAGGAGCCAGTTTTTTTAGAGTTTTCCAAAGTTGTATTGGAAGTCCTGCAAAACATCATTAGTACTCGTTTTTTGGACAATTTTTATGGCTATTATTAATTCAAGTGACCCACGCCTGGGAAATATATGTGTTTTAAAAGGGCATGTTTGTCGATTGTCATTAACTGGAATAACTGACTTAAATAAACAGGTAAAGTATGTAAACAAAACTCTAACAGTATGTTCTTCATTGATCATTTTATTTTTTTTTCTCTCTTTATTTCTCATCTTTTAATTCTATCTTTTAATAAGAAAATATGATAATTTTCATAATTTTATGTGTGACGTTTATTAATAAACAATGTAATTATTGTGATAATGTTACTTGTTAGTATAGCTTTAATTATTAATTGTTTAATATTATATATATTTTAAGACTAGCTTTTATGTAGTATATTTTGACTGATGATGACATAAGATAAGTCGAAACATGTTTCACCAAAAAAGATGTGAATTTTTCCTAAAATTATTAAAATATGTCCAGAACAGCTTCCTCAATGAAGTTCTTGTAGTTATGAACCTTGATACTTTTAGGTTCACATTTTGGCCTTTTAAATTTTTTAATCATATAAACTTAATTGAGATCACTGGTGCCTATCTATGACACCAGTTTTAGAAATACAAGAGCTGTTAGAAAGATTCAAATCAATAAGAGTGCTACCATTTTCTGTAACACGTGTTGGCTTTTGTATTTCTAAAACTTGCGCTGTAGCTGAGTGGTTATACCTCTTACACTTCGTGTGAGAGACTGGGATTCAAATCCCCTTCTTTTTGAGAGTTTATTAAAACATTGTTTAAAATGAGTACATAGGTTTTTGGTGCTCTGCCAATTGCCCACACAGTTCTTTTATTGATAGACTAGGAATAATGCCTTAGACACTACACAACAAAAGTATATAGCTAGTGTATGTATCAACACATGTACACTGGGCTAGGGATACAGGAATGAATTTTATGATTTGTAATTTCAAGATCCTTTTAATTTATCCGTATTGTCACAGGATAACGTTGAACGATTTGATATAAAACCTATCTACCCTGTGATAATGCTCATTCAACATTTTGCATGGCAACATGAATATGATGGATGGGGTGCCACCTCTAGCTAAATATATAGCTAGCTAGCTAGAGAGCTCTAGTTTATATATATAGTAAGTAAGTAAGTAAGTAAGTAAGTAGTCATTTATTCGGAATAATAAATTTACAAGACTTATTCATTTGTAAGGATAACAGCAAAATTAAAATACAATATAAATATAAAAATAATGATATCCACACAACTATAAAAATTATCCAGGAGACCACACTATAGCATAGCTAGAAAAATGTGAGGCCACCTTTGATTAAGGAACTATATGATCAGTGACAATTTAGGGATATATGAAATGGGGTATATATCAATTAAATAACCAGGAAAAAATAAATAAATAAATAAATAAAAAACAAACAAACAAACAAAAAAAACAAACAATAAACAAAACAAAAACTGAAAACAATTGGACACACATTTACACACACAGAACCAGCACATTGACACACAACACACGCACACATGACCCTAGTGTAATGACAAAAGTTTTAAACAATTGGCTTGAAATAAGCAGTTTAAGAAATAAGGAACTGTTGTTGGGTATAAGATTGTAAAAAAAAATCAGTTAGTTTAATCCTTAAAGCATTAGATGATAATTCAAGGAAGGATAAGTTGAAATGTTGGATAAACTTGTTCCATGATCGAATGGATTGAAAGCGAATTGAATTTAAACCATAGGATACCGTTTGAACAGAAGGAACACTTATGAGACCATTACTATATCCACGAGTACCGTAGTTAACAGAAAAATCAATACCAAAAGTTTTAATGACAGAGAATGGAAGTGTGTTTAAAGTAATTTTTTTAAGAAATAGGACATTATGAAGGTGGACATAATCAGGAAATTTTAAGATTTTAAGTTGGGAGAAAAGTGGATTAGCATGAGAATGAGGATGTGAAAAAGTAATAATACGTAAGGCCTGTTTTTGAAGAGTTAGAATTGTATTAACTAAGGAAGAAGTGGCCTGACCCCAAATCTGGCAACAATATGAAAGATGGGAATGAAAAAGTGCAAAATAAACTTGACGAAGAGTATTTCTGGTGACATAATGGCGCAGTTTAGATAAAATGGCATTAGCTCTTTTAAGTTTGGAATTAATTAAATTAATATGAGATCGCCAGGAAAGGTCGGAATCGAGTGAAATACCTAAATATTTAATCATGACACTAGAATTAATACGTTTACCATTAATCTTTAATTTGAAATAAAATTGTGAGTAGATTTACGTCTAGGTTTAAATATAATGTATTCGGTTTTTGATGTGTTCATTGAAATTTTATTGGCGTTAAGCCAATAACACAATCGTTTAATATCGGACTGACATGCCTTTTGTAGATGTTTAAGATTTTTATTGACGTGTAACAAGTTGGTATCATCAGCAAAATGATGGACCTCCCAAAATTTAATAGCATGAAATAAGTCATTTATATAAATTAAGAAGAGGAGAGGCCCAAGAACCGAACCCTGAGGAACACCATGTTTAATAATGTTGGAGCAAGATGAAATACCAGAAAGGGAGACAATTTGTTTTCGATTTGAGAGGTAAGATGAAAAGAGTTCTAATGAATGTCCACGAATGCCATAATGTGAGAGTTTACGAAGAAGTATAATGTGGTCAACCGTATCGAATGCTTTTTCAAGGTCAATAAACAGGGCACATGCAAAGTTTCCTTGGTCAAGGGCATTAGAAATAAGCTGAGTGATAGACATAAGTGCATGAGATGTGGAAAAAGATTTACGAAACCCAAACTGACGAAAATATAAAATATTATTGTGCTTAATAAAGTTATAAAGATGTTTGAATATAATTTTTTCAAATATCTTTTCCACATTAGATAAAAGAGAAATAGGACGATAGTTAGAACAATCGAGTGGAGAGCCCTTTTTGAACAGATACTAACAATCTACAGTGAATCTCGTGTATATATAGGCCTAGGCTTAAGAATACAAATTTATTTATATATATATATATATATATATATATATATATAAATATAGCTGAAAATGTTAGAGGGAGGCTACCATGATAGCTAAGAGCTAGGGGGGTATGGTGGGGTATGATAGTCATACATGCTGGCCGACTGCGGACTGCCTAAACTACTCTTATCCCCTTGGTTGGAGGAATAGTCTAAATTATTTAGTGATAGTGTTGACAAAGGTTTATAGCTAGCTATGTAGCTTTGTTGCCCCTACTTCTCACTCTCAAAACATTTTAAAATTTTAATGTAGTTCCTCCTATGTCTGATCCCGCAGGGTGATCTACAGTTAGCTATATCAAAATGGCTAAAACATTGTTTTATATACTAGAAAGCCATATAATGAGAAAACATACTATTCAAGCAAATTTTCAGCAAAGGTAAGCTATAGCTCACTACATACAAAAGATTTCCTTCAGCTTTCACACGTTAACAGTTAAACCAGCCGCCATTTATTTTTGTTTACTCGTTTCGAGGCTGATCACTTTGATCTTTTATGGAGCGCATAAAGGAAAAAAATTAAAAAAGGTATAAATCGAAAGAACAAAAGACCTAAAAAATCAACCTCGTCCCCCCCAGCCTATCGCGTCCTGATGTCAGAAAAAATACAAGATGCCCTGAGGAGGAGGTTGCTAAAAATGCAAAAAAAAAACACACAAAATTTTACAAAATTATTTTTTTGAGAAAACACCTCCTCATTGTTAATTATTCGAACTTTTTTCACTGCCCTCCTTTACCTCCCTCCCCCAATAATGGCTCAGATTCTCCCCGCGCATGTTTCCTATCACCGCATGATGGACTAAAACTAATTAAAACTAATCAAATTAGAAAAAGATGTATTTGCATTGGTTATTTCAAGAATAATTAAAGCAGAAATATCAATAGCAATCATCATAGTCGACCACGTATTGGTAACACATTAACAATCTCGTCCCCAGGGCTTTTTTTTCGCTTTCTGATATGTGGCTGCGCGAAAGAACTACTTCTTTTGCGCCAGCACTCATATCTAGAAAGCGAAAAAGAAGCTCTGGGAACGAGATTGGACACATTAATACAATTTGGGCAAGGTTTTCTCAGCACTTCTAGACCTAAAACTTATGAACTTTTGTCCTGGCTGCTTCGTGGTAATTAGAATTTAGAAATCGCCGTTCATTTGCATGGAGCCCCACGGCAGGCTTCTCACAAAATTATACAGAGAAGCCATGGTTACCCATGGTTACCCATATCTGTCTTTTTTTCTGTCGCATAGCAAGAAAGTTTTTTCCGAGGTTGTACCCTGTGTTCAGGTTAAAAAAAGCTGTCTTTTCGATAGTAAATTAAATTTACGCAAAATTCTGGTAGTTTACTTTGTGAACATAATCTTAGACGCCATATCTCTTGGATGTTGTAAACATACAACTTCGTCCCGAATCTTATTAACTTTACTTTTACCTTGGTGGACTTCATCAAGATGTAACAACAAACTCAAAAAGGACCCAAGGCCGAGGTTTGCTTAATACTCTTTATATTGTTTAGAAGAAACAACCGCGCTAATCACAAATAAAGCTTGATTCTCACGTCGTTTATCTGTAGTTGCACTCCTCCCCTTTACGAAGACATGTATTGGGTTAGTCATTTTTTCGTGTTGCTGTTTCCCGCATTACATAAAACTCAAATTTTTATCTGCCAGTTGCGTATTCAATATTATCTACCTTATCAACCCTATTTACACCTGCCCTAATTCCGCTATTTTCCAACTGACCTACTAACGTAGAGTCTTCTTATGAGGTGTAAAGTGAGCATGCCGCGCTCGCTATAAAAAATGCCATATTCCAGGAAATTAACGAGGTACAGGAGAATTTTAAGAATTTAATTAAACGCTATTTACGTCAACTGACTTACAAAAAAGCATTAAATTATCTTAATCTTTTCTATCTTTATTTTGAGGGGTCATTAACAACCACTTTCTCTTGTTTTCTTCAAAACCTTTACAACATTGACAATTGGTCAGGACAATACTAATTTTATTTTTGGGTCAATCAAACAAGGAAAACAAAATAGGCCTGTGTGTGTGTGTAGGGGAGCTTTGTATTGCTATTAATAGAAAAATATATTTTTAAACTTTAATTACTGGTTTTAAATTAACTAGAATCTTTTTTAAGTCCTGGATATTTAATTTTAAGCCTCGTTTATTTCCTGCAATAAGGTAGATGCGCAATCCGAATGAAAAATTTCCATCTCATGTCAATCAATAATTTTGTTTGCGGAACACTGTTCTTTGTAAGGCATGAAATTTCCAACCCGTTTTCCAAAAAAATTATGAATTATGAGTACGCTTTTTGTCAGCTTTCTTTGAGGATTTGCGTCAGCACAAAAATATTAAAAAAAGTTGTAACTTCACAATGTGAGCTAAGCCAACGTGACGGTGTATATGAGCTTCGCGATTTTACTGTTGCATATTTTGTCAACCTCGATCCCAGGGCTTGTAACGTTTTTTGATATGAGGATGAATCATCCTTATATCATACACACTAGGCCCTAGGATCAAGGTTGATTTTTTCTTGCCTAATATTTTTTTTTATTTTGGCGCACCATCTGACATGACAAACCTGATTGGTTGATGAAAATTTGGCGCGATGAAGCAAAAACAAGGCTGACGGAATTCGTATGTATAATATTGAAAGTTGGGATTTTGTTGAAAATGGCGACTTTGGCGGTAATTTTTTTTTATATTTTTACTAGTCGATAAGCCCATGGAAAACCCAATTAGGCATAAGAACAGTGGGAAAATATAGTTTGTTATAGGAGTTTTTATGACATTAGCAGTGGATATACAAAAAAAAAATTAAAAATTTGTTTTCCCGTTGCCTCTAATGTGTAGCTAGCTAGTCGGCGTATACTGTCCTAATTACGTGATTATCTAAACAAACAGCTCTTGCGACGATCTGGCAACGCCGCTCACCACATAACTTTATGGTTTTGACTATAGATAAGTTTCAATGTTTTCGTTTTTACGGGATTCTTGCGCATGTTCGGAAAAAATCAGAAAAATGTACAGGCAAAAAAATGTAGTGAAGAAAGTCAAATTATGGTTAAAAGCTTTTGTACACTTTGGCTACTAGCATCTTTTAGATGTGACATTAGGGAAACTTGGTGACACGATTTACCAAAGGGGATCATAATAATAATAATAATAATAAATATTTAAAGTGGCTAGCCCAGAAAATCACAAAAACCTATAGTTACTGGATTGTTTCCACTGGGGCCCACTAGAACAAAAAAGAAACAAAAAATGATAAACCTTAGACTGCCTCAGCTCAATCAAACATATTAACATTTATAATCTGTGAAAATTGAAAAGAAAAAGAATAAAAAACAAAAGTTAAAAAGTGATCTCCATTAGAATTTGCCAAATACATTAGAGATAGAAGTCTTAAACGAAAGCAGACTTCCATTACAGGTCACTTGGTCTGGAAGATTATTCCACACTTTTGCAGCTCTAAATGGGAAGGCTTTTTTGCCAAATTCCGTGTTGACCAAGGGAGGTGTGAACCTGTTTTTTGAAGCTCCTCTTGTTTGATGATTATGACAGTTTTTTTTATTCCAAAAGGAATTTTGAGCGCATGTAACCAGGGGCAATGTGATTCATGGCTTTGAAAACTAATACGGCATCGTTTTTGATGAGTAAATTATTCAGTGAATATTCCCTCTCTTTCCCAAGAAAGGTACGGACACATTTTATCGTTTTTCTAGTTTTCCCAATCTACCTTGGGTGGCACAAGCCCATTACGAGGAGCAGTAGTTGAAACATGGCATGACAAGTGCATTAATTAAAAGGTTTTTTGTGTGAGGTGTTAAACAGGATGCAATTTTTCTATTTTTGTCATTAATGTGCTCTTCCCATTGCATTTTTTGATCAAATGTTACCCCAAGATATTTAACTTTTTCGCTCCTCTTCAAAGGAATACCCATATAGTTGATAGTTTTGTTCTCAACTTTTTTTAACTGGCTG
The DNA here is from genome assembly GCA_030067915.1 of Hydractinia echinata. Lineage (NCBI taxonomy): Eukaryota > Metazoa > Cnidaria > Hydrozoa > Anthoathecata > Hydractiniidae > Hydractinia > Hydractinia echinata. Next base: position 321,421 of record JASGCC010000137.1, on the reverse strand, counting down.
TGGTTGCCGAAAAAGATTGTTTCAGTTTTGTCCGTATTAATAGTCATTTTGTTATTATTCAGCCAGAGGTCGACTTGCGAAAGTTCTAACTCGACCTGGGAGACAAGGGTATCCAAGTTTTTATGGGACGAAATAATTATTGTATCATCTGCATTGACAGATTTTAAGTCATCAATATACAAAAGAAAGAGCAGGGCCCCAACACAGATCCCTGTGGTACCCCAAAAGCGTCTTCATGAAGCAGATCTGATCCTGTGTTGTTTACAAGAGTCAGCTGCATTCGGCCCGTTAAGTAGGACTCGAACAAGTCAAAGGCAGCATCTCTGATGCCAAAACACCATAGTTTTTTTAACAAAATTTTATGATCAACAGTGTCAAAAGCTTTTTTAAGGTCAATGAGCACAGCACAAACAAAGTTTTGTTGGTCGAGCTCAGTAAGAATAAAATCAGAGACATTGACTACTGCAGTTTCTGTGGAAAAGAGTTTTCGAAATCCGCACTGTCTGTCATTCAGGAAGTTGTGCTCAGAAATAAAATGAGACATTTGCTCATGCACTAACTTTTCAAAAAATTTCATAGGAATTGGCAAAATGGAGATAGGCCGGTAATTAGTAAGATCTGTTTTATTGCCACTTTTAAAAATAGGCGAGACCCTTTTTAGTCTTTCAACATTTAGGTACATAACCAGTAAATAAAGATTTGTTGAAAAGACTTTATAAATAAATACTTAAAACTGACGAACCTGCTTTTAGCAGTCGTGAACCAAGTTTTAGTGAACTAATTATTTTTTCGACACTTTTGGTCTCAATAGGAGCCCACCGAAAATTGTGTCCACTAACAGGTGGATTAACATTAGTAGTTTCAGAAGAAAATTTTGAGGCTAGTTTGGCACCAACACTGACAAAAGTGAATTGAATCAGGCTTCTCATTTTGGAAATATGTGCTTACGTGATAAATCACGTACGCCAGTTGACCACGTTACGCGATTGCGTAGCGTACCTAATTTGCTCCAGGTACGCGATTTTTAAAATAGCGATTTATTTGTTTATCAACCTTGTCCCTGGCGCCTTTTTACTTGAATTTTAGTTTTTAGAGTTTATGCCTCTCATTTTGCTGAAAAAAGCGCCAAGATGTGTATGTTAAATCATTTGTGTATATTGAGTAGATTCACGATCGGTCAAACGAGAAAAAAACTACTAACAATGGAAGAAACAATAAAAAGATTCCTAAAATTTAGATCTCAGAATTATTGAATAGTCCTGGTCCTTTTAATCCACGAGCTAGCCTATTCATAGCCAACCTGACCATCCTAGCTAATTCACCGACTCCTGACTTAGTTAAAAGAACTACATAGACATATATCTCTTTTGGGGTTCACGATTCAAAACGTCCCCCACTTTTCTACCGCAAAATGAATGCGTAACAAAGATTAACCTTGGAGCCCGTATCGCACGCATAACATCCTTTTTACACGTGCGTTTTACATCGCACGCGTTACTTGATTTACACGTGCGAATCATCGCACACCTACTCAAATATTCCTGAAAAAGACTGACTCTGGGGCTGATGGGAGCAGAGTCTATCGTTCATTCCAATATGGTAGCGCTAAACTAAACATTGCTATCATCGCAACATGTGGATATAGCGAGATAAAAAGCCCACTGCACATCGATAAAACAACAAGGAGTTTTTAAAATGGGACTGTTTTTAAGTAGGAAGTAATCTGTCAACGCAGGTACGCGATTCATCTCGTACCTTACGTCATTCAAGTACGCGATAGGGCGTAGGAACGCGATCATGTTTTTTTAGGGTTTTCCAAAGTTGTTTTGGCCGTTTTTGAAAGTCCTGGAAAACGTCATTATAGTACTCGTTTTTTGAGTCGATTTTTGAGACCTATTACCTGGTTCCTTTTTTGTTTGAAAGCTTCCCAGTCTATGATGGATTTTGTTTTTGATGCTTTCCGTTTTAAGAAGTCTCTTTCTTTGATGGCTATTATTAATTCATCAGTGACCCATGCCTCAACACTCCAGAAAATCTATGTGTTTTGAAAGGGGCATGTTTGTCAGCCACTGTTTTAACATTTTTATTCAGTTTCTCACATGCTTCATCAAGGTCATCATAATTATTAAAATATGACCAGTCTAAATTCCTGAGGTCCTTCAGAAAAGCCTCTTCACTGAAGTTCTCGTAGCTACGAACCTTGATAGTTTTAGGTTCAAATTTTGGCCTTTTGAATTTTCTGATCACATAAACTAAATTGTGATCACTGATGCCTAAATCCATGACACCAGTTTTAGAAATACAAGAACTGTTAGAAAGTATCAAGTCTATAAGAGTGCTACTATTTTCGGTATCACGAGTTGGCTCCGTAATATGTTGTTTTAGGAAAAGAGTGGAGCATAATTCCTTTATTTTGGAGGAAAGAGCATATTTTGAAAGCATGTTACAGTTAAAATCTCCCAAGATAAAAACTTCTTTTTCTTTTGGGAGTTTATTAAAACACTGTTTAAAATTAGTACACAGGTTTTCAGTACTCTGCAAATCACTACCTCCAGGTGGCCTGTAAACCCCACACACGTAAATAGGTTTAGTTTTTTCAGGCACACTTTCACCCATAGTGATTCAACATTTTCGAAGTATAGGTGTTTCAAAAGGTGGCTATCCAAGTTTTCATTAACAAAAATCAAAACAACTGTGGAAGAGAGCACACTTTGTAATAAAATTTTTTTCTTAAAAATATTCTTCAGCCTGTCTAGTTTCATAATACAGCGCAAAAATTTTCTCATGTGTGATCTACCCCTGCGATGTTTAGGCTTTCTGTTTTGTAAACTGCACAAGTTTCGGTGCCGGTGAAAATGGTAATATGGTACATCATGAACAAGAGGCTCAGGATATCGTGTCATAGCCAGCCATTGTTGTCAGTGAAAAGAGAAAGTTACCGAGAAAGGTGGAATCACGGAATTAAGACGTTCATGGAATTTGTTCGGTATATGCTAGCTAGCTGGAGCTTGAAGGCACTGATGAAAAAATAGATAGGATCATGTGCTTTTGACTAACGGTTAGGTAGATATAGCTAAGGGTTTCAGGATTTTTCAGCAAAGACCAACCAGTGTAAATTGCTTACTCGTTGTTTATCCTCACACCTGGGTCAACCCACACGTTTTAGAACAGACGTTTTGAACCTATCTCTGAAACCATATAAGCACTTATATATAGGATATAGCTATCCTATATGTGACGATTCCAGGGAAATTGATAACAAGCTATTTAGCGATAATTTTTCATTATCGATCACTTATAGCGCCTGATCGCTAAGCAAAAAGTTTTATCGATAATTTAGATTAAAAATATAAAATTATCGATAAATATCGCTAAGGGATTTTCTTTTTTTATTTATCGCTATTTTGCTAGGTCTAAATTAGCATAAATTTAAATAATAATGACAGATAAATGCTAGCGAGCTAAGGAAGCCGAGTTTTGATCCCTTGCTGCGAAAAGTTTCATGCGCACGGGAAAAAACACCGTGTCTGAAAGCTAAATAATTCTTTATTATTTTTTTATAATATAGTTGCTCCCAACCCTTACTAACATTAGTAGAAATGGAAATAAAGATACTAAAAATTTCAGAATAAAACTATGTAGCGAATCAGGGACTTTGGGGATATTTGATCTGTGTTATTTTCTTCTTTTTAGATAATTATCTTCTAGATAAGGAAAGCAATCAGAAGATTCAAAATTGACCAAGAAAGTTTAGCTAGTTACCTTGATTTTTAGTCAGGATAAATTTTATTTTTTATAGGATCATAATCTAGAGAATAAAGCAAGAGGATAGCCGTCGAACATGTGGATAGTTATGTGTTTTGTTTACTTCAACAGCGCGTTTTCGTGTAGTTCTTGCTCTAGGAAACTGTATCACTTTTTCTTAATGCATAGAGTCATCCTTAAAAGGACGTCCAAATTTTGGAGGGAAGAGGGTCTTTGTATTTTTATTGATTTCGTTGTCTTTTGAGGGAAAATGGAGGATTATACATACAAGTCGTTTTGTTCTCAATTTACATGAGAAGCATTTTAAATGGAAATCTTAGTGTTTTTATCCAGGGAATTTCTCTGCTTAACTTCAAGAATGGAAGACCAAATCAAGAAGGACATGGGGAGGGGATGTTACCTATGAAGCCAATTGCAACACAGTTGTTTTTCTAATTTAAGAAATAATTTGGTAACACAAGGTAAAACTAAAATGAATACATAAACATTTCCATTTCATATTATTTTGTAACGTAAAATGCAAAAACTACGGATGTAAATACTTTCCTCATGATATATTATAATTTATAGTTAACAACAGTTTAACATTTAAAATATATATATATATATATATATATATATATATATATATATATATATATATATATAAACAAAGAAATTTTCTAAAATTTAAATTGTGCTACTTACTAATAATGTAAACCATATCAAAATTATTTCTGTACAGTGAAACAACTTTAAATCTTAATGCTGCGATTATCAAACATGAGAATAAATAATGAAATTTTTAGACAAACATGAAAACCGTTATTTACGGTTAATTTTGGTTGGTAGCATTAAATCAACTGAAATTGGTAAATAATCTTGTTCTCAGGTTATATTTTATCAATTTTAAGAAAATGTGAAAAAAATTTTGAAATTTCACTATCGCGTGTGACCAAAAATAATAGGCTAAATTTATTTTTTGGTTAAAATATATTACTATAAATATATAACTCAGGAGTGGACCATGGGAACCATCAAGATTTCTGAAGCACACAAAACTCTTCTCCAACTTGTAACACCATAATTCTAAATATAAAGGAATATGCAATGCAAATTTTCGCCCAAAAATTGGGTATCAAAATATCAAATTTCTGACGACACCATCTCCCATAAATGAAATGTCCGATACAGGATTTTACTGGTACTCCAAAAAAAATATAACAAAAAGTTACGTAATTCAACAGGTGTGGGAAAAATTAGTTACAGAATGACCACGCACTAGCTTTATTGTGTCAGTGTCTAAAATGATATTTTTAATACTGCAATTTTGTGTAATATAAAGAAATCTCCTGGCATGCAAGCAGTGAAAAAAATCTAACATGGTTAAAAACAGGACTTTCCAGTAGTGTTATGTATGTTGTGTGGTTTGTGTAAACAGGGCTTTAAGTGGCACAAACAAAAACACCTCCTAATTTGGCTGTATCAATTTGCATTTAAGCAGATTTTCTTTTTTTATTTGCCGATATAATATAATTTTTCAGACTGAAAGTTTGGCAAATTAAACGATCACAACTAAAATTATTCCAAAGCAACAGCTGAGGCTAGCTAGCTAGCTCCCTTGATCCAGACTTGCTTTAGTTTTAAGAAAGCTATAAATTCACTGGTGTGGACTTTTATACAAAAAGAAGCTTGTTTCTTACTTGTCATAAAGTAGCTAGCTAATTCAATAAGGTTTTGTTCCTGCTTTTTGTTGAAAGTTTGGCAAATTATAAACGATCACAATTAAAATTATTCCAATGTAACTGTTAGAGGCCAGCTAGCTCCCGTAACTCAGACTTGTTTTAGTTTTAAAAAAGCTATAAATTTATTGGCGTAGACTTTTATACAAAAAGAAACTTGTTTCTTACTTGTTATAAAGTAGTAAGTTAATTTAATAACGTTTTGTTCCAGCGCAGCCATTGCGTCCAAAAGAAGAATCTAAAATAAAAGGGGTCTGGACAGCGCCGCATGTTTACAGCGTACGATATTTTGCAGAACGAAAAAAATTAAAAGAGACTAACTAAATTATTTTTTTATTCTTTACAGCGATCAAACAAATTATATTTACGATTCTAAAAAGAATATTAATACACTTTATGAAAACATCAAGCAAACCGTTTTTGCTGTTTTGCAAGTTATTTAATCGACAAACATTAAAAGAATGTTCTCTAGCTTGCTTTTCCCATAATAAGCTAAAAAATTTATGCGTCTGCCATATTGCACTATTATCGATAATCTGCTGACAAAGCAAATCAAATTAGCGATAATTATAGCTCAGCATTGTTTATCGCTAATGACCTGATAGCTAATCCATTTTATTTATCGATAATTCTGTTCTTTTTTTCATTAATTATCGCTAAATAGTGATCGATAATTATAGGTTGTTATCAAATTCCCTGGAATCGTCACATATACATTTTCTTGATCAGCATTTCAAGCTATACAATAAATGATGACATGCCAATGTTTACAAACAGTTAAACAGATACCAACAGTTATTACACCCTTTTGACCAACAACTCAGAAATGTGTACACAAATGACTAACGCAATGTTTACAATACATAACCATTTCCCATGTTTGCACAATTTTTTTGAAACTGTGAGAAGGTGAATTGAAGTGCTATGAAGTAACATCAAAGCACACCCATGTTCTCACAAATATGCATGATTTATGCATGGAATTAATCACGCTTTAGCCTTTTTTCTTTTTTTTGCAAATTGTATTATTACACTACAAACTTTTACTTACTGAGTCTATTCTTTTCTTCAGGAAATCGACATGAATACCACTCCACTCGATGAAGTAACCAAGCCGAAGAAAAATAACAAAAGGCTTTCTGTTGAAAGAATTTATCAGAAAAAAACACAATTAGAACATATCATACATCGCCCAGACTCGTATATTGGATCTCCTGAACCATGTAGCCAAAACATGTGGGTTTGGGATAAAGAAAAACAAGTGATTGTTTCCAGGAATATCACCTATACACCAGGCTTCTACAAAATCTTTGACGAAGTTATTGGTATGTATTTGCATGCGCATCCCGCATCTCTGACCGAAGCTATCAAATGACAATGAATAGATTCTAACAATTAATAGCCATAGTTTAAAATTAAACAATTCAATGTTTGCATCTGACCAGCTGTGTAATTATTTTTTCTTCGATGTGGCCATGAAAAAAAAATTCAGGGTTTTTTGAATGATTTATTTTGGAGATTTTTTTCCCTTGTGGAGAATAAAACAGCGCTTACAGTCAAACTATTAAAGACAGTGACTCAGGAAACAAGAAAAGAAGTGGACATAATTCTTGTGTAATAACTAAAAGCCATTAGCAAGTAGATCAAGTAGGACAGCGAGCGTTTAAAGTTATTTGTAAAAAACAGTTAATGCCTCCACCTAAATTTTGTGCTTTAAAACGATGTGACTGCTTTAAAGGAGAACTAACAAAAAAACCTACATATTGTTTTTTTATAATTAAAACATTCTTACATATCACAAAAACAACATGGCAGAATTTTTTTTTGAAATTTTTGCGTTTTATTATGTCCAAATTTCGTTCAAACAAAAGCCAACTTGGTTTGTACATATTTTGTTGATTTGTGATGTCACACGACGATGGATGAAGATTCAGTCACTTCTTCGTCTTCTCAGAGTGATTTAAATTTATCGCAAGGTTCGAGTGATGAAGAAACTAGTTAAATTCTAGTAGAAAAACATCCTCGTAGAAAAAATAATTTTTAAGTATTTGACAGAATTTAAAAACAGTTAAACAATAAATAAAAACTTTGAGACTGTTTTTGTTTTGCTTTTCTTTCACAAAATCACTTCCAGTACACTTCATTCCGCATAATCATTTGAACTGTTGTTCTCAAAACTAGCAAATTAAAGCACCTATCATCTTTCAAGATGTTTTAATACCAAAAATAACACAAACAATAATTTCCTAATAAATTCATATAAGGCGACTCCAACTTAATTAGTTGTTCTACGGGACCGACCGACCCTAATTTTCACGAAAACAAAAAAATAATAATATCAGCAAAAAGTTTTAAAGAAAATTTTTTTGAAAAAAAACCACATCCCATCTCATGAAAATATAATAAGCTTAGAAGATATTCAATGATGTTATATTTTGTTGGTTGAATGTCAATCTACAATTATATTAACAAAGTGAATCAATAACGTTACTTTAGGACCACCGTTGTTAAGGCCACTTGTAGTTGATTCTTTGTTCATGGTAATTTCTTGCGATGAAACTAAAATGCGCGATGCACTAATTTTGTAATCACAAAAATAGTCGTGTGGTTAAACAAAAGTTTAAATTTTTATGTGATTTATAACAAAAATTAGCTACTTTTGCTAAAATAGTTATAACACAAGTGTAAAACAAGACTTGTCAACTAAACTATAGTCGGTAAAAAGATTCTGCACTTAAACTTATATTTTCTTATAAGGACTGCGCAAAAAACATTAAAAGAACACAAACATTTTTTATCAAAATCAACTTTTCTGTGTTTTTTATTATTTTAAGTGGGAGAAGAATAACTTGCTGTGTAAATTTCGAAACAGCGCAAATATAACTTGCTGTATAACTTTCAAAACATCACAAGTATATTCTGTATAACTTTCAAAACAGCACAAGAAATATTCTTGCTGCATAACTTTTAAAAACAAGTTTTTGAGCATGCAAGTATTTTAATCTTTTCACCTTGACAGCTAGTTATTTTAATAATTCAAACATCAATATCCAAACATTTTTTTATAGTGAGGCAAATTATTATTATTTTTCCTTCGCAACAAAAAAATATTAACTGCGTGCGTGATGCGAAAATACATAGAAAAATATGCTTGTCGTAACACCCTCCTCCGTTGTTATTTTTTATTATTATTATTTTTGTTGTTCCGACCATACATTCTCAATAAAATTATTTTTATTTCGCCGACCGACCTTAAGCTACCGTCCACTTCGCCCGTAGAACAACTAATTAAGTTGGAGTCGCCTAATACGTAATACTTACATTTTTCAAGTGATAAATGATATGAGAATGGTTAGATGGATGTGTAACGCCAGTCTGAGAGACAGAAAGAGTTCAGATGAGCTAAGAAGCAGGCTAAGTCTCCGTATAATTAAAGATGTTATCCAGATAAGAAGATTGAATTGGCTGGGGCACTTGGAAAGAATGGAGGAGGATAATTGGGTAAGAAAGTGTAGAGACTTGATAGTTCCTGGGGCAAAGCCCAGAGGCAGACCGAGAAAGACTTGGCAGGAGGTTATAAGGACAGACTTGATACAGAGGAAGTTGAGTTTAGATCTAACACAGTCTAGATCAGATTGGAAGAGGGTCATTAATATACCCCGTCCAACCCATGCTAGCATGGAAAACGGACGTTAAGCCGAGAATGATGATGATGATGATGATAAACTCGTGTCCAAAATTTCATTTATGACAGTGACACATTATTTTATTCTGTGAAAGATATTTGTTTCAAAACATGATGAATAAAATTACTTTTACACAATCATAGGAGACGCAGTTTTTTCTGTTTAGCGTTCCCTCACTTTGTTCATTCAGAATGCGTTTGTTGACATCCTCGCAGAATTATGTCACACAAGTTAGTAATGTACCGAACAGAAAGGCCTCATAGACACTGTCATGGCAGCAACTGTAGTACTACTTTTGACCTTAAATATCTCGAGAACCAAAGCTCAGAATATAAAAAAATTAACACAGTTTATATTCACATTATAATGAACATTTTAAGCAGTACTTGTTATCAATCGTTACTTCTCCTTTAAATGGTAGTGTCTGTGTATTAAATATTGCCTGGTGGTATCAATTATGACTGCAGTAGAATGATGGCTGTCTTAGAGGTGACTTGCAAGGCAAGTTTGATTAACACTTATGGAGCAATTTATTAAGAATTAATGATGTACCAGTTTTCATAAACTCTTATTGAACATATTTGGATGGTTTGTGTGTTCTTTTCTTTGTGAAAAATTAAGGAAAATGAAAGCTTGTTGCTTGAAACAAAATTAAACAAACTTTTTTATTATTCTGGTAAACTTCAGACCGTTATGAGTCCAAAGAGCTGAGAAAGGCTTTAAATAAATAGATGTTGTGGCTGAGTTTTCTTTTAACACATTTGCTAGGAACCAAAATTCTTTTATTTTGGTTTTGAAGCTTGCGCATTGAAAAAATGCACCATTGTAAAGTTTTATTTTATTTCAATTTTTTTTTATTTTTGCTCAAGTTGTGAAAAACTATATAACAGTTTATATCACTTTTTAGTAAATGCTGCTGATAATAAACAAAGAGATTCCAGGATGAATAGCATTAAAATCACCATTGATCAGTAAGTTTTGTTTCTCTCTCCTTACTTCTACTATTATAAAATAGGAAGAAAAAAGTTTTTGTCTCTAAGACAAGTTTTGTACTTTGTTCAGGTAAATGTTCATAGTTGCCCTTCAAAGGTAGGGCTTATTTGCCAAGAATAAGTTTTAGGGTGCAGATTTTTTCGAGGGTAATTTGAAATGCGGGCGGTAAATGCTAAACGAAAAATTAATTAACTGTGGCCTAGGGTTATTGGGAAATAAGTCAAGTATTTATGATAGTTAATGGTATTTTCTGTGTTGGAGTGTGAATGTTTTTTGTGAGACATATCATTTTAAAATAGTACAAATGTTGAGGAATTCATTAATTAAGAGAACCTCGTACATCAATATAGATTGATATTGACACACTGACATTAACCCATCCCATTGCCAGACTAGTCTTGAATATTGCTACGCCAACATAATCCTGATCCTGCACAGGTTCTGAAAATTTACTAGGACCACCTTGAATGGCGCTTGTGCCCGCCCTGTGGTTTTAAAACTAACAATATCAATGTTTTCTAACACTGGAATAATTTTTCTCTCATTTTTACCTGATCTGACAGTTTTTTTTGTTTTGGTTACCATAAATTATGCAAATTTCATTATCAAAATTAAAACAAAAATGGGACTGGATTTAACGATGGCTGTGGCTCTGGATCTTTACCTTTTAGCAGCAGTAAATCATTTAGCTGCTCTATTAATGAACTAAACCTTGCAAAGAATAGCCAACGAGGATGTTAGCCCTGTGAATCCAAAGTACTCAAAGTCGGCAAAATGGTGCCAACGTTTAGTGGCCAAAGGCCAGAAAATTTTGAGGACTTACCAGGCCATTTCGTGAGAGGCGTGCGATCGCACGCGCACGTCCCCACACACGTGCAGATTTGTTTAGGCGTGCGATTAATCGCACGTGCAAATTTTGTTTTCTTTATGTCTGCGATAACCTTCTGAAATTATCGAAATTACGAAAATAGCAAAATATGAAGTGATTTAACCCTATTCCAACTGGGGGGGGACCAAATGGGTCCCCCCTACCAGTTTTTGTTGCATAGCTTTTTATAGGATTATGATATGGCCCTGAAATTTTCTGACTTTTTCTAAAATTTATTTAGCAATATTTTGCCGTAATTTTTTTTGGAAAAAATTATGCTCACCTTCAGCATTCATTCAATTTATTGAGGTTGTCAAAATCCAAAAAGTATATATATTTTTAATTTGGCTGAAATAAATCAATTTCAATAGTTTTACTATTGTTTTAAAATATGGAATGGAAAAACATACTCAAATATGACATTTACTCATTTTGGGTACATTTTCATGTCACTAATCCATTGTCATCTGTTATCATGGAAAAAAGACAATAAGTTGATAAAAAAATGAAATATATACTATTATATATCATTGTTTTGCAAATTTTACAGAGATTTTATATATCTACTTAGTTTTTACTGTTAGCGAAGTCAAATAATTATCTTTTTATCAACGTATGTTGATTTTCTGTAAAGGGAAATTTCGTCCTTTTTATTGATGACGATGACGTCATAATATGCGTGCCATCGCCAAAATAAATAGTTTTTTGAATTGTTTAAACAACAAATAACAAAACTAAAAAAAAATAGAGCTGTAGCTAATGAAATCAATTCCGTCATTTGATTAAGTCCAAGAGTCCAATTTGAGGGGTTTTGATGACGTCATCTTAAAAATAATGACGTCATCATGATTTTTTTTAATCAAATTGATTTTATTTATCAAATACTAACTCCCTACCAAATTTGAAGTAATTAGCCTTTCTCAATCAGAAGATACATAGGGGGGACCAAATGGTCCCCCCCCCCCCCCCCCCAGCGATTGAGAGCCCTTAAAAGCCCAGTTGGAATAGGGTTAAGAAGGCTTTACAACCCTTATCGTTAACTTAAATCTTTTTCATTTACGTAGAAAACTGCGTAGTTAAAATGCATAAAAAGAAACAAAATAATGAATTATTACAGATCGTCTGTAACAACGATGTATGGAAGATTCTTTCTCATGTTTTTATAATTTTATTATCCATTTTTATCTTACCAATCATAGTGTGCATAATAAAATGAGTGACAGTAATGGGGAGGACAAAGTTCCATGTGTCTTATTAATTGTATTTTTTATTTTCTACCACCTTTTTGTAGCCACCTGTTGTTTGAAAGTAGCGAATATAAAAAAGAAAAGAAAGAATGAACATCATTCAAACTAAATTGTTACATTTTTTACTTATTTTTAACAGCATTTATCAATTTAGTCCTGGGCACTAGCTTGTGAAATACATGTCAATAACACCTAAAAATGATACCTGCCATACTGCTCTATTACCAGAAGCAAATCATTTCAATATGCTCAATGTGATTGCAAAGATATAAATAGATTAGAATAACATTTAACACAAAAGAAAAATTGATCTCCAGAATAGTGTTTTAGAGAGAGTGAAAAAATCGTTATTGAGAGAAAAAAATAAAGCACGTAAGTGAAGTAAGGTCATAAGTATTGGGTTCTTTTAAAAAACTTTGTTCAGATTAAATTTTAAATGTGCGTTATTTATGTAATTTGTTAAAGTAATACGGCAAAAAATTTATATGTTCCGTTCAGTAGTGTTTATATATTTTTATTACCCGGGTAAAAGGGCGACATCGATATTTTCGAAAATCGCGCAATGTGATTGGTTAGAACTTACGTCATAGCGGGCAATATTCCACGGTATTGCCCGCTACCATAGCAACTGTGTTTAAAGTTTAAATATGGTAGCATTAAATGTAAGTAAACACGGAAAAAAAGTAAACAAAACGCGAAACAGAAGTGAAACTTACTTTTATCTTTTAAAGAATTCTATGTTGTAGCTACAATAACTGTTATGTTTACACGATTTTCGATTTTAAAAAAGTATATTTTTTGTTCGAATGTACGTTCCATATGGGAATAGTTTCTGTAAAGACATGGTTTCTACATTCTGCTTATAATGTTATATCTTCTTATCGTAAAATGCAGTACCCGGATAATAATCCATATAATAACTGTTTATTTCGGGCAATACCTTCGAATATTGACCTCTGTCGCGTATTGCCCTCACAAGCTCGGGCAATACTTTGACGTCGGTCAATATTCTCCGGTATTGCCCTTATAAACAGTTATTATAGGGTTAATAATCGTCTTTCGGAGAAATAAAGTTCAAAAATAACTAAAACAAAATAAAAAAAATCTTTGTAACGAAATATTATTTTAGTAAGGAATTTCATGATCCATCCTTAGCATTGAAATGTTAAATATCGTTATTAGCCACGCTTCAACTTTCCGTAATTTAATTTACATTAAATATTGTTTGTCCCACATGTAGTTACAAAGTTTAATTGATGACTTTACTCACATTTTTTCGTACCATGTGAAATTTGTTGGAACTTGCTCTTTGTATGTTCCTTACGCCTAAACAATAGCCTCTGTGCGGCATAAAGGAAATTCTTTCTTACTTTTGCTTTTCAAAAATTTAATTAAGATCGCACGTGTACCGCATGCGCGAAATTATCGAGGCATGCGATAAATCACACCCCTACTTAAAATCTTACGAAATGGCCTGACTTACCACGAAAATAAGGTCGACAAAACCGATTTAGAGCCACTTCACAACTCGGCACGTTATATTCTCCTTTATTCTGGGGCGAGACTTAAATTACAAAATTTACCTCAACTAATATCTTTTGCAGACCTGTTATTCTTCTTATTCATTCACAACTTTGACTTTGTTTCCCTTAGAGCGGCAAAGTCGATTTTTCAAGGTCTAAAATAAGTTAAAATGCGGATTTTACGTAAGATTAAAATGGAATGAAGTGGTTTTCCTTTGTCTACAACAAACAATGTATTCAAAACGTAACGTTAATTTTTTTTTTTCATTTTTTTCTACATTCTTTAAAACCAGGTCGGTTCTGCTGACGTTATAAAGAAGTTTTCTTAGCATGCCCACCTTGGCACACAAATAGGGCGGCATAAAAAGGCTGTCCTTGAATTAATGATATAACTACTGAACTAACCGTTATGCTCATAAATTTCTTGAAAATGCTGGTGATGGCCCTCTATACCCCTGGCTAAAGTGGCTAATAGATGGATTGCCAACCTTCCTTTTGTATACTAACAATTCTTACTGATTTGTCTATTACCGGAGTTGAATTGGGACTAAGATAATGCTTTATGATAAAAAGAAATACTTTACATGCATTTTAAACATAGCAATGGTACAAAGTAGTTATTTAGGTTTATTTTATACTTACATTATAAAAGTTACAAAATATGTGGGTTTTTTTTGCCCAAAACACCTGGGATCAAAGACCTTTTTTCTTCTAAATGTAGAAAGATGCCAAATGGCTTGCCTATGGCTTATCTACAAAGGCTAAATTGTTAGAAGCTGTCTAATGAAGCCTAAACATTGCCATATTTGTTATAAGTTAACTTTCTTACAAAGTCTAAACATTGCTATAAAGTTGTTACAAAATTTTCTTTTGAAGCATTAAAGCATGCAGTATTTCCTAGTGTCCGTAAATGTTTTAGTAGGTAAATTTAATTTTGCAAAAAATAGAAGTAAAATGCAAATGGTGATTTAAAACAAGCTTATTCAATCCCTGTGGTAAATATTTTTTGCTGACTTATAATTTTCAGCTTACAGCTATCCACCATCAAAGAAAATTGAAGTGCTTGATCCCTTAGCCGTGCATTTTTTTCTATGGAATGTAGCATAGTCACACTTATAAAAAATCAGCAAAATTACAAGTGCTTTAGTGTGTTAGCAGTTAGAAATTGCCAAATCTAATACTAAAATTTCAATGTTATTTTACACTTTACTAGTTGGTCCAGAGACAACCTTTTTTGAATCAATTTGTCTGACAATGGTTGGTATAAACCATGGTATAAACTGAGTTGGTATAAACTTTTCGTTATAGAGGGAAAAATATAATCAGTGTTTGGAACAATGGCAAAGGAATTCCAATTGAGATGCACAAAGAAGAAAAGTGTTATGTACCGACTTTGATATTTGGTCACTTGCTTACCTCCAGTAATTATGATGATTCTGAAAAGAAAGTTGTTGGTGGCAGAAATGGATTTGGTGCAAAATTATGCAATATATTTAGCACAAAATTTACTGTTGAAACTGCCAACGGAGGAAAGAAATTTAAACAGGTTTGAATATTTAACAAGTTCCATATAGGTAAACAAAATATTTTGTCTGTTGTAAGAGAAAGGATTTCTACTGTGCATAAGTTCTGTTAGCTTGGTTTTTAAAAATTGTTTTGCTACTATCACGACTGGGCCTAAAGTTTTTATGTCACCTGTCCAGTTTGCAAAAGTAGAACTGGCTGGGAAAAAAAAATTTTCCAGGGATCCCGAGATACTTTTACAAGTTGGACTTTCCTGAGAGATTTTCATTAGAAATTCCTAATGACATATCCAATTTTTGTTAAAAGTTCATGTAACCCCAGATATTGTTTTTTAAATATTTGTTTTTTCTACCACCTCGACGGCCCCTTTGACCTTCTTTGTTAAAAAATTCAAACTCGCTCCAGTCATTTTCCGTGGCACGTGACCCTATTTATGGCACCGCTCAGATTAATGACTTTTATCTGCTAGAATTAATGACTTTCATAGCCAAAACAATTTAATGAAGTTAAAATCGATCTCTGTACGAATGATTTGCAACACTTGGTAAAAATATTTTGACAGTTTTAATATATACAATCTTGTTTCAAGCTTTTTAAATATTTTACTAAGGTGAGTAGTACTTTAATATTGTTGAAAAATTGTGTCTTCTAAACAAGTACCTGACCCGAAGTATGCCAAGGATGATCAAATTTTAGGAGCATGTGTGAGTAAAAAAGAATTAAAAAAAACCTCTCCACTGGTACCTTTTTCTATATCAATAATTTTTTTTTTCTTTTTCTTTTTGTCAGACATGGACCAAAAACATGACAAAACCTGGAGAGTTCAAGATTGTTGATTATTCTGGCACTGATTTCACTTGCATTACATTTTCACCAGATCTGGAAAAATTTAAAATGCAAAGTCTGGATGATGACTCAGTTGCTTTGCTAATGAGACGTGCATATGACATGGCTGGTGTGTGTAGGGGTGTACATGTAACTCTTAATGGGAAAAGATAAAGGTAAAATATCATGGGTAGTAATTTTACTTTGTTGGGTAGCACGTTTTGTGTCAATTTGACAGTTTTGATGTTTTTTGCATTTTTCAATGCTTGATCTATAGTTTCGTAACTTGTGCAAAAATGTATTTGTATGGGTTATATTTGACACTGTTGTAAAGTTACTTTTCCTCAACAAAGTATTTCTCCATCACTCATATTTTACTGTAAGGAAATATTCTAATCAATACTATTCTTGTAATCAATACTATTCTTGTATTCAATATCATTTATCTTACAAATTACAACTTGATATGTTTTCAGATTAAAACGTTTAAAGAATATGTCGAACTGTATTTAAAAGGTGCAGCATTGAAAAAAAACTCAGATGAAGAGATTCCACGAGTTGTACATGAAATTGTTAATCCACGTTGGGAGATCTGTGTTACTGTTAGTGACAGTGGATTTCAACAAGCTAGCTTTGTTAACAGTATTGCTACCACAAAGGTAAGAAGAAAATGTGCAAATAAACATTTTGTATCATGGTTTTAACACAATGCCTGATCATTATATTTTTAATGGAAATCTAGCATAACTATGGGTTATTGGTTTTTGTGGGTGAGAGAGGGGGTTTTAAATCTACTTTTCATTCTGACTTTTTTGCTACTGTTTGGACAATTCTTTGAACAATTCTTTGAACAATAAAACATATTTTTATCTTAAGATTTCACTTTTTTATTTCTATTTTTAATGTAACCCTAAATTCCACATTTTATGTAGTCTGGATCTATTAACTTAGGGAGGAACACATATCAATTATCTGTTGGACCAGATGTGTGAAAAATTGATTGCTACTGTGAAGAAAAAGACAGGAAAGGGTGGCTTGGAAATCAAGCCTTTTCAGGTCAAATCTCATTTATGGGTGTTTGCAAATACTCTCATTGAAAATCCTACTTTTGATTCTCAAACAAAAGAAAATATGACATTGCGTAAGGAAAGGTTTGGTTCAAAATGTGAATTATCACCAAAATATATCAAGCAGGTTTGCTGATAAATTTTTTTTATATTTAAAATTTTACTGTTATATTGAACTTAAGATCTTTAAATTCTTAACTTGTTATATATTCTTTAAGGTTCAAGACTGTGGCATTCTAGACAACATTATGTCATGGGTGAAATTTAAAACTGAAGCACAACTAAACAAAAAGACTTATGCAACAAAACATAGCAGATTAAGAGGGATTCCGAAACTTGATGATGCAAACAATGCTGGCACAAAAAATTCACGTGATTGTACATTGATTGTAACTGAAGGAGACTCAGCCAAGGCTCTAGCAATGGCAGGTCTCGGTGTTGTTGGACGGGATAAATATGGTGTGTTTCCGTTGCGTGGTAAACTTTTGAATGTTCGGGATGCAACCCACAAATCGGTATGTATCTATACAAAGTGCCCACAATTTTATTAAGGAAATATAATAATTAGAACAAAGAAAGTGATGGATATGAATATATTTGTGTGTGTTTTTTTTCGAAAAAAAAATACTGAGAGGTGTATTTTTTTAGTTCAATTGTATTGTTTAATTCAATTTGTTTCCTCCTGTTTGGAAACTCCTTTAAACAAATAAAATACATCGTCTTATGGAGTATTGATTTGTTTTTTAGAACCTATATAGGGGTAAATTTAGATGACTTTGGTAGCAATCTGATCTTGTTATTTTATACATCCAAATCTTCAAAACTCTTCTCAGCTTAATATATGACAGGCTTTTAGTTTGGTACTTGTATTCTGTATGCCTTTAGATTATGGACAATGCTGAGATTGGAAATTTACTCAAAATTATTGGATTGCAATTTGGAAAAAAATATGAAACTGAAGGTGACATGAAATCTTTAAGATATGGCCATTTAATGATAATGGCGGATCAAGATGTTGACGGATCGCATATTAAAGGACTTGTAATTAATTTTATACATGCCAATTGGCCCAGCTTACTGAAGTTACCGTTTTTGGAGGAATTTATTACACCTATTGTCAAGGTATCAAAAATATTTGTTATCTAATCAAAATATTACGAGATAGCCAGCCCTCCTAGAATGCCCTTGGTTTACTTTTTTTTACTTTTGGCTTACCCTTCCAATTTTTTTGTCATGGCTTTTGAAGCATTTCGTTTAAGGGGTAAAAATTTAGTGACTTTTTATTCTTTTTAGTTAACTTCAGTAAATGTTCCACCATTTTTGCCTTTTTTAAGGTTACAAACTATATGATGATGCCATCTTAGACAAAATAAGGCATCCATTTTTTTTTTTTATTTCAGTTAGTCCTAAAATCGTTTGAGCCAAGTTTTGTCCCTTTTTTCAGATCATTTAAGACTTGTACTAAAATCGGCATGTCAATATACAAAGTATTCATATTGTATGTCAGTTTTAAATGTGCTTCAAGTCACAACTTTTTCGTTTTTCCTAGAAATTCATATTTTTCAGGACCTAGAATTTTATGCGTTGATTTATACACATATTCTGTGTCACCTATATATTTTTTTTATCAACTAATGTCTCTTTTTAGGTGACAAAAGGAAGTCAGTCTATATCCTTGTTTAGTATTCCAGAATTTGAAGAATGGAAATCGAATACACCTAACTTTAAATCATGGCGTATAAAGTACTACAAAGGTTTGGGAACTTCAACCAGCAAAGAAGGAAAGGAGTATTTTTCTAACATGCAAAGGCATCGAATTGTATTTGAATACGATGGTCCATCAAACGATCAAGCATTGGTTATGGTAAATACATATTTTTGTACTTGTTAGCCGATGCCGATCAAAATGCGTGATAAAACAGAAACATAAAGCTTGGTTTTCATCTAGCACTAATGAGCGGTAACTAGCGCTAAATATGACATTTTTTTCATAGTTAGCACTAGTTACTGCCCAACATCAAAGAAAGTCGATTTTCTTTGTTCAGAAAGTGATGGAAAGTCTTTTTTTGTTTTTCGAAAGTGGACAATTTTTTTTTATATTTCATATCTTAAATAGAGAAGTTTTATTGTAATAAAGTGTTTTTTGTATGTAAAAACTGTTTTTATGAAAAAATGGCTGAAAAAAATAAGAAGACAAGCTCTCAGTATTCAAGAAAACGAAGTGTAAGTGCTAATCTTTGAGATGCGCATATAGGTTCACGGAACCTTGTTGTTTTTTCAATCAAAGGCGTCACCAGTGTGAGCAAATGTTCAAAACGATTTGGAGTCATCATCAAATACCTGTATAATGAAAAGAAGTCATCAATTAAAACCTTCCACTTTTTTAAACAGTTCTCTAACATATATTTTTTACCTGAAAAAATATTCTCTATCGCCAAGCTGTAGTTCCCTGACAAGATTATTGAAAACTCCCTGCTCTTCTCTTTTTTTGTAAATATCACGAACCTAAAAAAATATCCAAGTAAAGCTAAATCTTCTTCCTCTGAATCAATGCTTTTAACTGAAGCTTCAAAAAATTGAAGTTAGAAAAAGAAATAACATATAGATTAATAATAATTACCGTTAGCTATAGCTATGTGGAAACATAAAAAGTTACTGCTAGTTACCGCTCAAAAAAAGTTACCGCTCGTTAGGGCTAGTTAGCGCTAGGTGGAAACCAAGCTTAACATAAGCTCCACTAAACTGAAAAACACTCGTAAACAAGGATTATTTATTAATGAGATAAAAATGTTTCACGGTTATAACGAGAAGTTGCAACATGGAAAGAAAGCAGTCGTTAAAATTTGCTTGTTGCACCCTACAACTTGAAATTATGCTAACATCAGCATAAATTTGTGTAGTTTAAGATTTTAGATCTAACCAAATAACCTATGTTTAAATTGTAAAAGTTGATAAATATAAAATCTGTGTATCTAATAAATAAATAGCATAAACAATTTTTTAAGATATTTAAAACTACATTGATATATCATCGATACATTGCAATTTTAGGCTTTCAGCAAGAAGTGTATAAATGACCGAAAAAACTGGCTAAATAACAACATGGAGGAAAGGCGTTTGCGAAAGGAGGCTGGCCTTGCAGAGGCTTACTTGTATGATAAGGGCACTCATTCTGTGACATATCGAGATTTTGTAAATAAAGAATTGGTGTTGTTTTCAAATTACGATAATGAAAGGTCCATTCCATCATTAGTAGATGGTAGGTGTACCTGTGCTAACCATTTCTGTTCAATTTAGACATTGTAGACAAATAATTTTGGTATTTCAAAATACTTTTTCATTAGGTTTGAAGCCTGGCCAACGAAAAGTTTTATACACATGTATGAAGAGGAATGATAAACATGAAGTGAAAGTGGCGCAGCTGGCTGGTTCAATTGCTGAGCTTTCTGCATACCATCATGGTGAGGTAATGTTGCTTCAAATATAACTTTTGGTTGTTGAGAATGTTTGAAAATCTTAAGAAAGTATGAATGTTTATTCTGTGTTGTGTATTGTGCTACTACTGATTTTATTTTAGATGAGTTTAATGGGAACAATTATAAATTTGGCGCAAAATTTTGTGGGTAGTAACAATCTAAACATATTAGTTCCACATGGACAGTTTGGTACAAGAAACCTGGGAGGCAAAGATAGTGCTTCTCCTCGTTATATTTGTACAATGATGAGTTCCTTGACAAGACTGTTATTTCCAGTCCCTGACGACAACGTCTTAACATTTCTGTATGAAGATAATTTAAAAATCGAACCTGAATGGTATTGCCCTATTATCCCAATGTCTTTGGTGAATGGTGCAGATGGTATTGGCACAGGTTACGCCACAAAAATACCCAATTTTGATGTCCGTGAAATTGTTGAGAATGTGAAAAGGATGATTGCTGGAGAAGAGCCAAAACCAATGGTACCTGATTTGTGGTTTTGTCAGCATTCTCTTAATATTTTATTTTTCAGCAGTCTCTCACTGTTTTTTTCTTCAGAAGTTTCCCCTACTGTCTTAAATTTTAACTAATTTGTTAGAAAGGTTGCTATTTTTGTCCAGTTAATCTTGAGTGCTTAATTTTTAAAGTCAAAGTATTTTGTCAGTGCATGATTGTGCTCAGTAACCTTCACTTTCTATATTATGAAATGTTTTTCAGATTCCTTCATACAAAAACTTTCTTGGAGAAATAAATTCCTCTGAACCTGGTAAATACACCTGCTCTGGTACTATTAATGTGATTGATGAAACTACAATCGAAATAACTGAATTACCTATCAAAACATGGACACAATCGTATAAGGAGCAGGTTATGGATGTTTACTTGTATGGAAATGAAAAGATTAAATCTTGTATCACGTGAGTTGTTGATGGATTTAATTTAATAGTATAATTACCAAGCTGTCGTTTTGATGTTATACTAAACAAGTAGATGTTAAATTCTATCTAAAATGTATATAATTTTGTATTTCTCCAGTTCTTAATTTAAGCACCCTACAAATTAGCACTCTTGTTGATAAGTGCCCCTTGCAAAGGTTATAATATCTTAAAATTGCATAGATACTTATTTTGTCATTATGTTCGGTATATGATCCAGTCAGTATGTTTTCATTATCTTCTTCAAAGAGAACAGAATCTTTCGAAATGCTCAATGTTTTAGTGTTGTGATCGGTTATATCATTCATTAATAAAAAATTATTTATGCTGTCTTTGCGTGATTTGTATTTTTTGTTTACTTATTTTAGTGATTACAAAGAATATCATACCGATACTACTGTTAAATTCGTTGTCACAATGACAGAAGAACAACTTTCACAAGCTGAACGTGAAGGTCTTCACAAAAAATTTAAACTAGACTCATCTTTGCATACCACATCCATGGTAAACTATGTCTATAATAAATTTCTCGGTTTAATCTCAGAATCTGAGGCTCAAGTCATAGGTACTGTTGACTATTAATTTAAGGGTGATCAAAGTGTCCACAAATTTGGGAATTTTAAATACTGTGAAAATGTAAAGAAAAATCAAGAATATCAGCATTTTTTTTAATATGTTAGGAAAATGCTAGGTTTATATATATATTTTTTTTTTTAATATTGGATAGGATTGAATTCTAGATATGTTCTCAAGGAAATAATATAAGCTTTTGACATTCTTGTTCTAATAAAAATCTAAATAATCTAATAAAATCCAATGAAAACAAAAAACTAAGATTTATTAGAATATCGATCCAAAATAGTTGGACAAATAAAGAGAATGTCAGGAAACTAAAGAGTTGAGTGGGCACCCTGGTGTTTTGTTAACTAAAAATATCTCAATACTAGTCGTTAACCCAAGGGAAAATTCAAAGGGTTTATTTCTTCATTTATATATCGCAATTCGTGTATCCGCAGCACAACTTTTTCTTATGCAAAAAGAGACAGTACGGGTATTATTTTTATAGAGCGATTACTAATACCCGTATTCTGTCTATGTGCGAGAAAACACAAAATAGTAAATACAATATATTTTTGTCCACTTTGTTATTAAATTTCAGTGACGGGTGCTGAGGACCGGCAGACATGCAGATTCTTTTGGGGACTAACAATCTCTATATTAATAGCTGTATTTTGTCTTTTGGCCAAAACCGGGTCATGCTAAATCACGCACGAAATCTTTAAACTACAAATCACATGCGTTATATTTTTTATCAACTTTTCTACGAGGGGCTAATTCCCGTGGAGTTTCCACCGACTAACGACTAGTCTCCTAAATAATAGCCATATTTTGTGTCTGTTAAAAATGGTAGCTTATATTCCTGTGATCTTGATATTCCGCAATTTTTTCAAGTAAAATTGTTCACTTCATGCAAACAGACTTGCAAGGATGCACGAAATAGCGATGTGGAAAGTAAGTGCGACAGGCGAAACTCTGACGATCTGCGGATTTGTGCCTCATTGTCTGTCCAAGTTGACGCCTTGCCCTCTTAGCTTCCATACTATGTTACTTTCTTCTTATATGACAAAAATATGTGCTACATTTTTATTTTAGATCCTGTTTGATGAGTACGGGTGTTTAAAGAAATACGATAGCCCTATTGATATTTTAAAAGCGTATTATAAAGTCCGTTTAACTAAATACCAAGAAAGAAAGGAGTTCTTGTTGGGAATGCTGGAAGCAGAATGTGCAAAGTTAGAAAACCAAGCACGATTCATTTTGGAGAAGATAGATGGGAAAGTTGTTATAGGTAAAATTCCTTTTTTGTGGTAATACCGAGTGGCAGGGTTTGTAACATCTGAAAAATTGGGGAAAACACTATATCTGCAGTCTGGGATGTCAGACAAAAAAATCACACAAATATAATAACTATAATTTTTAGTAACCACTGGTCCATAAGGCCCGTGGAAAAATTAACTTAGGCAGGGAACAATGGAAAAGAGGACCGTCACTTGAATTCTAATGACGTCAATACACAAAAAAATTACCCGTTGCCTCTATTGTGTAGAGCTTGAAACGCTGAACAAAATAATGTGTAGGCTCAAATGTTTTCGACAAACGCCTAAGGGGATATAAGGGTTTCGAATTTTGCTGACAACAGCAAAGACCCATCAAATTACCAAAATTTATATTAGAACTTTGTATACCTGTTACCTTATCGTATAATTCTTGAAACGCTGATTAAGAAAATGTATAAGATCATGTACAGTTACAGAGATATTGGGGTTCGAAGGTTTTTTGATGATGTCATCAACTCGTCTATTCCGAAGCGGGTTTGGGGACCCAGGTTTGGCAAACTTACCCAATTTAGTCCTAGGTTGTCCCTAGTTACCCACACGGTGAAAAATGACTGATGTCATCACCTTGTTTCCAAGTTATTTGGCCTCAAAGTTATAACAGCATTGTAATGGCTTCATTAATTTAAATTAGATATTGACGTCGATTAATATTTGAGACATAACTTTTTCGGTGACATCAAAGGAAACACACTTAGCCTATTAGTATAAGGTGACTAGTAGATAAGGCCAGTGGAGAAATTCACTTAGGCAGAAGGGCAATGAGAAAAGTTCGGTCATATCAATTTTAATGACGTTAGCAAATATTTCAGTATATTGCATACTGCCCTTTACCAAAAAAATTAATCTGAAAATGTAAAAAAAGAACCTTTGCAAGATGTAATTCCTAATTTAACAAAACTGCTCTTTAAGTCTGTCAAATGTCAAATCGCATTAAATCCTCCCCACAAAACCTTACACAAAATATAAAAAACAACAGCTTGTAACAACATCGACAATAATAACACCGACATTCACAACACCGATAATAACAACGTCAGAAATAACGCATCTCAAATGTGTAAAACTTAGCGAATTATGTTAAAAACCTATAATGTTTTAATCTGAAATGTCAAAAAAGCTGGCTTGCAAGAGTAAGCACAAATCAAAATCAACAAAAATAAATTCTTTCGCTTTTTAAATATTGTCTTTTCTCATAAAGAAATATAAAAAAGCTCTAGCGAGCGTAAAAATTGAACGTCTAAAAAATTCCTATGAATTCTAACCTACTTCAAACTCTCGCCTTTAACGTCTACTTTCAATAGCTTCTAACTTAACTTTTGTATTTCTACTTTTGACCTTTTTATCTTTTTAACTCCATTTTAATTCTACGCTTTGACTTTCCTTGCTTTTACTTTTGCGTTTTTTTCATGACGTAGGGATCGTTACATTTGTTTAACGTTCGAAAAAAAGACGTTACTATTATATTAGAAAATCAAGTACCGTTATTTTGATTACGTGATGTAAACAAAGTAAACCTGCGGTGTTATTTCTGGCAAATTGGACATACATTTTTCGGCGACTTTAAAGGAAAATGAAGATATCCACTTTGCTTGTCACAGACAGACGGAAGTAGCCTAATAATGTTGGGCGATAATTATTAATTACATTAATTTTCTCATGTGCTTCAAGTAACAATTTTACGGAAAGTCAGAATTCTTTTTTTTTTTTAAAGGTGCTACTTATTGAATTTATAAATGTGGAAAATAGTAATACCGATCGATAAAATTAGTACTTATCCAATTCAATTGTCAAAGAATGAAAAAAAAAACCAACACGGCTTAAAACTTCATCACTCGCCAAATTAAACCCACACCAAATTTTTCCTCTTTTAGGTATATGCATTCTTAAAAATATCCTAGTCCTGCTCTAAAAGTTTGAAGATCTGTTATAAGTTGCTTCGACATTTAGAAAACCGTAGCAAGCGTGATGTTGTAACGACATTAGTGGAGAGAGGTTTCCGATCGGATCCGGTTAAGGCTTGGAAAACTCAAATTAATCGGAACGAAATGAACGACGATGAAAGTGATGCGCCGGCTACTGATATTGCCAGTTCAACGTCCACGTCAAGTGGTGGCCCCGATTTTGCTTATTTGTTGTCCATGGCTATTATGAGTCTGTCAAAAGAGAAGAAAGAGGAGCTGTTGCGACAAAGAGATCTGAAGGTAAAAACGACATTGTGATTTGTGTTTTTTATATACTGTATTGTTAACATTGCTTTAAAAATATGTTACCTGCCCCGTTGTTTGAAGATACCTAATGTTACGTATCTCCGATGCCCCCGTCCCCACAATTTCCCTCATTT
Source organism: Hydractinia echinata (assembly GCA_030067915.1). Taxonomy (NCBI): domain Eukaryota; kingdom Metazoa; phylum Cnidaria; class Hydrozoa; order Anthoathecata; family Hydractiniidae; genus Hydractinia; species Hydractinia echinata. The sequence continues at coordinate 295,552 of JASGCC010000137.1, read as the reverse complement.
GGCCATTTCTTTAACACCTGCGTTGGCAATATTTGCGATTACGAAGTTATCATTCATATTCGGTGGACAAAAATATCGCGTGCTTTTTGTTTTAACTTGTATTTTATCGGTTATCGTGCATTTAGAAAGAAGAATTGGAAATGTTGCGAAAGAAAACACCGAGTTACCTGTGGATGGATGATTTGAATGTTTTTACGGAAGAACTCGAAGTATGTTGAGATTACACATAGAATTGGATAATGTTTTTAGTTTAATTTTGTACTTTCTTTTTTTACTTAATCAATTAGGATACTTCAGACAATCAAAAAAATTACTTATTAAATGAATGCACAGATTTTATTGTTTTGTTAACACGTAAAATGTCAAACTCTTTTTTTTTTATTCCATCGTGTTTTAGAGAGTGGAAGAACAAGAAAGAGCGGACGAAAAATTGTCAGCAGAATTATCAAAAAAGGGCCATTCCTCCAAATCTGCTCGTGGCAAAACCTCCAAACCCAAAAAAGCAGTTCCAAGCAAGGATATCAAGAAAGCGTTCGAGAAGAAGAAAACTGAACCATCCAAGGAAGCTGTTCAGAAAGTGAAGGAGGCGTTTGACTTTGAAAGCGACACAAAGAGCGATACAGCGAGTGTGGCGAGTGTCGAAAGTGGAAGTCAAGAAGTCGAGGTTCTGTCGTTAGCTGATCGGCTGAAAAAAAGTATGGTGTTTTCTTCATCTTGTGTCTTAATAGCGTTATGTGACGTTAACAACGCAAAATAAGTCTGATACACTTGATATCCGTGAAGTTGATATTCAATGTTGTTTTTCTTAGATCTTGGTGGAGGTAAAAAGAAGCAGAGTACTTTAAATTTTGACAAACCGAAAAATAAAAAGCCAGCAAAAGTGGAATTATCTGATAGCGAGGATGAAATCGAGGCTTTTAGCGACGACGATGTTGAAAATTTACCGAAAAGGGAAGCCCGCAAAAGAAACGAAAAAAAGGTATTTGTTAAGATAGAAGTTTCATAAATATTTTTGTCAGTGTTAAACCTACTTCCTAATTGTTTTGAGGTGGTTATTTTGAAACTGAACAGATGGGGAAGAAGTGCTATAGGGTGGACAACATTTCTAGAATCTTTTGGAAAGGTTAAAATTACTATTCTAGAAATACATAGAAAGCAGTGATGAGGACGAAAGTAAACATGACAAAGATGATGATGGCGAAGATGACAGTTTTAATCCCGAAAATGATAGTGACAATGGCAGCGATTTTACTACAAGTAAATCCACCAAACGTCCATTGGTTGAGAGTGACGACTCAGACAATTCGGATGTGGCGGCAACACGTGCTTTAATCGAAAAGTTGTCGCCCATGAAAAAGAAGCAAGCTACTGAAGCTAGCACGAAACTGCCTAAACAAGCGCCGAAGAAAAAAATATTGAGTGATGAACACGCTACTGGCTCTTCAGATGAACCTATTACTCTAAAAGACTCTCCTGTGAAGGACACAAAAAAGCTACTAAGGGAAAAGGAAAGGGGAAAGCTGCAGCTGCTAAAACGAAAAAAGAGGACCCAAAACAGGCTAAGATAAATTTTGGGAAAGGGAAATCAGACGAGGAAAAAAAAAAGGTGAAAATACTTATCTCTACATAAAGAACACTCCATAATAAAGTACCACAGTAAATCATCATTTCATTAAAATATAACATTATTTATTTTAGTCTCCTGTAAAGCAAAAGCCTTCAAAATCTGTTGCTAAGAGAGCATTGTCGGTCAGTGATGATGATTCAGACGAGGACGTAAAAGTAACAAAACCAAAAGCGAAGAAGGCGCCATCCAAATCAAAGGTATGATACAAGATATGCTTTTGTTGTGACCCAAAAAATTTCGTGTTCACTTTAAGAAAAAATAAAAGTTTTCTTTTTTTTTCATGAAATTCAGGCTGCAGCTAAACCTAAAAAAGCACGTAAGAAATTTATGGGTAGCGATGATGATAACGATGATGAATCATTCACAGCTGATCCACGTGAATCCAACTTAGTTGACGCCCCTGAACCACGTGCACGCACCGGCGGAAGAAATGCTGCGAAGAAGAAAACTTATAAATTCAGTTCCGATGAAGACGACGATGATGACTTTTGTTTGTAAATTGAAAGCCGTTCATTAAGATATCCTTTTCAAATTTGGGCACGGTTATGATACCCATTTATATGGTTATGAACATTTCACTTATACTGTTTTAAAAAAATTGCTTTTAGCCTAAAAATATTTTACAACATTGTAAATAGCATTTTAAAAACTGTAGATATTTCAATATCCAAGGGAAAGGGAAAAAAGTATTTATGTTTGAAGGATTCACTGGTTGTAACTTCTTCGTTGTAAAAGAAACTTAAAGAGTTGTTTCGTGAAAATGTTAACATTTTTCATATTGATGGTCATCTGTATCGTAGGCCTGTTATTCTGTGTGTACTAACCTTGCGAAACTATTCTGTGCTGTATGTAGTTGTAGGTGCTTTAATTTTTATGTCCAATGCTTTTATCCTTTTCAAGTCTTGTTGCACTGTATATATATATCGCCGTTATTGAAAAACATGTATGCAACATTTTTTTGTTTTTTTCTTTGGCCGTATGCGTACAGGCGCCACCCACCCCACTGGCTAAAAACGATCGATTTTTCAGAAATCAAAGCTGTGCTCTAGTTTCCCAATGTTTCGTTTTTTCTTGCAACGGCTATCTGCCTAAGGGGCCATCCATAATGGATGTCCGCATAGTTTTACCGACTATACCGAATAATTTAATTGTAATACTGCTTTTTATATGGTGCTTGATTTTTGTGTGCATGGATCATTAATTAACATGTGCGTAATTCATAGCACGCGAATAAAGCAAAAACTGTTCGAAACTGCCACATTTTTTCGACAGATTAACTCAAATCCAAAAATCGGTTTGCTGAAAAGTTAGCAGTGCTGATGTTTGCAACGACAGAAGAAATTGTAAAGTACGGATTCTTGCTTGATTTTTGTTTGGGCTGATTTTGGAAGTGAAAAACTCGCTTATGCTTAGACCCAACCGGGGAGATTTCGCCTTGCCTTGCATTGCGAAGAAATTTAAAAAATTTATCTCTTTATTTTCGTCGTCTGCCATCGCTTTTACTTAACAACATAAAGTGGATACACATTTTTTTTATATAAGCAACTCGGTTGCTAAGGGCTCAGCCCTGAAAATTGCCAAAAAACTAAGCAACTGCTTAGCAACACCCAGGCCTGAACTCAGCCAAGCAACTTTTTTCCCCAGCAAAATATTTTATAAAATTAACCAGATGATGTTCGGCAAACTCAAAAAGCAGAAATTTCAGTAACTGACACAGTAAAGTTGGCATGCATTTTCCCTTGCATATGTATTTTTTTCTTCAACAACTACCAGTTTGGAGTACAGTAAAGCTATGGTAAATACAATGAAAAACATAAGATCGTAGATGCTTTATTATCAAAATTTCAGGGAGTGATACAATGTTTGTGTGATCGCGTGCTTCCTTTCTTTTTCCAGGTCGATTTTTCCTTAGCAACCTACTAAGCAACTTTAGCCCTGAATTTCTAAAATTCCATAGCAACTCCAGCCCTGAACCAAAAAGTGGGTTGGTTATAAAAAAAAAATGTGTATAAGAAGTGTACATCATACAAAAATACATCTGATGGAAAGACGCAGAACTTAGATGATGATTCTTTGTAGATGAATACAGAGATAGGGAAATGTATGTTCTAGCGCAGTCGCGTACGCGTCACAGCAAGTCACAACAAATCCAGTACCATGCGGTACCATGCAGTGCTTAACCATGGAATTAAAGGGGTAAATCCCTAATAGGCGGTGCTGAGTAGGGGTAAGTCCCTAATGAGTGATGACGTCATGAAATCATACAAATAGGAGTAAAATTCTAGCGCAGGGGGAATTCCCTGAATACTACTGACGTCATTAAAAATTAACGCATGCGCAATAAAGACTAAACTGCGTTAGTATTTTTTGACCATTATAAAATCCTCCGACAAAGTAAAAACTCTATACAATAAAGAAATGAACACACGCACTGTGAAACAATTACATGATATCGCAAAAAGCCGTGGACTTACGGGGTATCACAAGCTACGCAAGGCCGAATTGATTTCTTTATTGGGGAATGTACCACATTATGCTTGGAGACCACCTAAAAGGGTTCCGGCTAAACCAACATCGGAGGATGTACCACAGTATGCCTGGAGGCCACCTAAGCAACCGGCCAAGCCTATAACGCCTGGGGATATGGACTTATTTGAGACGCAGGAGATGGCCAAGACCCGTCCAACTATGGGGGGTAAGCTCAGGGAATGGCATAACTGGGTATTGCCCCCATCTGAGATGGACGTCTTCGAGAAACAGGAACTATCAAAAAATCGTTCCGTTGTAATGGATAAAATGAAAGGCTGGTACAGCTGGCTAGTTGATGCTGTCCCCAAACCTATAAGGGAGGGGGTCAAAAGAAGCTATGCAGCTCTCAAACGTACGGTGATGAATCTCTATAACGGGGCAGCCAACACAAGGCCTACACTTCATAACGAGGTAGAAAAAGAGGCCGAGGAAGACTATATTGAAGACATCCAAAATACCTACAATCAACCGGGGCAAGATCTTACACCCCAGGAACATAAACATGCTCACCACAGGACCTTCCGAAGTTTCCGCATTCCCGGTATAGGAGGGGCCGACGTTGACGGGTATATAGGGATGGTGCGACCAAACGTGAAAACCTTGGTTGAGGGGCAGGTAGAAGATATGGGGTCGGCAAAGATACAGCTGTCACTATGGATTATGTGGAAGAAGCCATCAGATATAGAGGGGGCCAACGACGAGGAGTATATTGAGGCGAAGAAGGTCTTCCATAGTAATATGGCCTCAGTATTCCAGGGTAGTGACGTAGACGATGTGCTGGATAGGATGTTTGCTCAGGTTAAAACACATGTGGAAAATCCAGCATTACCCCGGAGTGGCTTTACGATCAGTCGAATCCTACACCTTGATGTAGACTTTCACAAATTGAGGCTAACAAGGGGCTCATCGTATATACAATCACCTAAATGGATAGCTTCGGAAAAGGCAATTATTAACCCTAAAAACGAGGATGAGGAGTGTTTCAGGTGGGCTGTTATAGCATCCCTGCATCATACGGAGATTGAAAGAGACCCCCAAAGAATCACCAAACTGAGACCCTACATAGACCTTTATAACTGGGATGGTATAGAGTTCCCCACAAGCACCAAGAGCATATACAAATTCGAGGATAATAACCCGGGCATTGCGGTGAATGTCCTGTATGTGACGGGAAAGAAGAACAATATCCTGAGGCGATCACATTATACCGGACGCGGTAAGCATGTGAATCTACTGCTCCTTACGGATGACAAAAAGACTCACTATACAGCCGTCAAAAGCCTATCACGGATACTGGGTATTGAGACCTCGAAAAATACGGCAAAAATGCACTTCTGCCTAAACTGCCTACAGGCCTTTCCCACAATTGAATCGAGAGATAAGCACCATGGCTACTGCAAGGACCACGAGGCAGTCAAGATCACAATGCCAACAGAGTCCGAAAAATGGCTATACTATAGGGATGGCCAACAGCAATTCAAGGTACCATTTGCTATCTATGCAGACTTCGAGAGTCTACTCATCCCGGTGGGGGATGCCAGGGAGACCAAGACTAAAAAGCTAAGCAAGCATGTACCATCTGGCTGGTGCACGTATAGTACCTTTGCCTATGGGGATGTACCAGATCCCCTAACAGTCTACAGGGGTGAGGACTGTGTGACGAGGTTCGTCAACCATCTGGAGGACGAGGTCAAAAGACTATACTATACCTACCCTCAGCAGGACATGCTGCCTCTAACAGAGGTCCTAAAAAGAGAACATGGCGAGGCATCGAAATGCCATATCTGTCTAAAGCCCTTCGATGGCTGTGAAAATAACCGTAAAGTCAGGGACCATTGTCACTATACTGGGCTATATAGGGGTGCGGCCCATAACAACTGCAATATCAAATACAAGATACCAAGTCACATACCTGTGATATTCCATAACCTAAGCGGGTATGATGCCCATCTCTTCATACGGGAACTGGGTGAGAAGTATGACACTCAGGACATTGGCTGCATAGCTGAAAATACTGAAAAGTACATCAGTTTCAACGTGAAAATCAAGGTACCCCTTGGAGGTATGGGATATGGTGATGGCGAGACGTATAAGAAGATCGAGATTAGGTTCATAGATTCCTGTCGATTTATGGCATCCTCGTTAGACAAATTGGCAAGCAACCTCATTGGCACAAACGCCGCCGGTATGAAATGCCACCAGTGTGCAGATACATGCCTTGAATTGCAGGGTATAGACGCTGAATACATGGCAAAATTCTGGTGTAAAAATTGCGACTCAAATACCACGAAGCAATTAGACAGGGAGCAGGTAAAGGCAAACGTACCATCCATGGCAAATTTCATCGACAAAGATGATACCTTCAGGCTGATGCTTCGAAAAGGCGTGTATCCGTATGAATACATGGATGGATGGCAGCGATTCGAAGAATATGAGGGGTATCAGCGACAGGGACCATGAATATGCTAAAAAGGTATGGAATGTCATTACCCCAGAGGGTGATAACGTCACCATGGGGGACTATCATGACATCTACCTGACCATAGACGTCCTGTTATTAGCCGACATCTTCGAGACGTTTCGGGATGTGTGCTTGACGAACTACAAGCTTGATCCTGCACACTTCTACAGCGCACCTGGCCTGGCATGGAAGGCAGCACTCAAGTATACCGAAATCAAGCTAGAGCTCCTTACAGACCCCGACATGCTATTGATGTTCGAGAAGGGTATAAGAGGAGGCATAACCCAGGCTGTACACCGGTATGCGAGGGCTAATAACAAGTACATGGGAGATCAGTACGATTCAGAGGTTGAATCCTCCTACCTGCAGTACCTCGACGCCAACAACCTATACGGGTGGGCGATGCGTCAAGATCTACCCACGGATGGTTTCAAATGGGTATCAAACGTCGGGGCCTTTACAGAAAGGCGGATCGGGAAGCTCGTTGAAGGGAACAAGCATGGATACATTTTAGAGGTCGATATCGACTACCCGGAGAGACTACACGACATACATAACGGGTTGCCGTTCCTACCCGAACGCTCGACGGTTCACAAGGTTGAAAAATTGGTACCCAATTTGGAAGATAAGCGAAAGTATGTGGTGCACATCAGAGCCCTTCACGAGGCTATAAAACATGGTCTTGAATTGAAGAAAGTACGCAGAGTGATCCGGTTTAACCAGAAGGTATGGCTGAAGGGGTACATAGATCACAACACTAGGCTGAGAACGGATGCCAAAAACGAGTTTGAGAAGGACTTCTACAAGCTGATGAATTTAAGTGTATTCGGTAAGACCATGGAAAATATACGGAATCATCGCAACATCCAACTGGTTACCAATGAGGATAAGTATACGAAACTCGTGATGAAGCCAAATTTCAAGGGTGTCAGCAGGTTCAGTAAAAACCTCCTAGGTGTGGAGATGGGTAAGACGGAGGTCAGGATGAATAAGCCTGTGTATATAGGACAGGCCATCTTGGATCTGTCAAAGATAGTGATGTATGAATTTCATTACGACTATATGCAGCCCAAATATGGTAGTAAGTTGCGGCTATGTTACATGGATACAGACAGCTTTGTTTACCATATTCGAACAGAGGACTTTTACAGGGATATCAAGGACAATGTTGAAAAAAGATTCGATACGAGTGCGTATAGCGGGGACGATAACCGACCATTGCCAATCGGCAAAAACAAGAAGGTCGTGGGCCTCATGAAAGACGAATTAGGTGGGAAAATCATGACCGAATTCATCACCCTGAGGGCCAAGCTATATGCTTATAAGAGCCTTACAAAAGAAGGCGGTGATCGCAAAGCCACGGGCGTAAAGCGATGCGTAACCAAAAAATCTATCACTTTTGATGACTATCGGCGATGTCTGGAAGAGGGCGCTGACGTCTACAAGAGTCAGGTATTGATTCAAAATAAGAACCATAAGGTATATACCCAGGAGGTGAACAAGTTGGCACTCAATAGGGAGGATGACAAACGGATCGTTCAACCTGATCAGATTACAACATTAGCAAGAGGCCATCGCCGCTTGGTGCCTACCGGGGAATAAAATGGAGGTGTGTTTACTAATCACTATACTTCTACCGTATGTCCTGATCGCCTATGTTCTCTTTCGATATCGAATACTAATAAAGAGAATGTCAGATCTTGCACAAATATTCGACACAGCCGCCCCTGCAGAATCTTTTGAAAATATTGAAAAGCCTATCGATAAACGCCAGGCCTTGAAAGAGGCCCTACGTAAGGGCAAAGGACATTTATTACCGAAGAAATGTTGTACAGGGGGCCTTGTTGACAAGGCCCCCGATGAGGCCATCGATAAGGCCCATGCCGAGTACGTACAGCGAGAACTCCAGGAAAAGGGTGAAAAAACAGCGAAGGCTTTAGGTACCCACGCGGTTCATGTATATACTAATCTGGTGGCCAATTTCGTGAACATCGATAATATTGAGGATCTTCGCAGGGACATCAACGAGGACCCTGTTATCCGAGATGCCATGGCGAACCTTGGTATTCTCGTGTACTGCACGCTTGGGAAATGATTAGCACCACTCTTGGTGTTTGGGCATACAGCCAGACATATCAGTACCAAAAAGAGGAGAGGAGAGGAGGAGGAGGTGGAGACCAAGGAGAAAGATCTTTGAGGATCGGGGTAAAATTTATCTTATAGCTCCTCAGAGCTATAAGATAAATGAGTGAAGAGTCTACCAACCAAGTCATAACCAAGAAGAACGAGGGTCGTGTTGCTGCTGGCAAGAGACTTGCTGAATGGAACCGAAAGAACAAGGCCGACTTACAGAAGAACGTGGGCAAAGGTACTTCACAAGATGATCAAGAACCTGTCGCAGTACCTAGTAAGTCCATGGATAATGTATACCTTTATGGTGTAGGTACGCTTGCCGTGCTTGCGATAGCTGTTGGCGTCTGGTATAAGTTTGGCAAAAATGGCGGAGAAACTCACAAACCAAGCCCCGAACCTCAAAAGGGCAAGGCTCATCCTGAATTCTTTAAAATGCTCTAATATAAATGACTACAAGCAACGTTACCCCAAAAGAGAAGGAGATCCTGGATATGCTCTACGAAACCGTCGTAGACCTTAGTTTCACGTTCGCTTATGCCCTTGGGGGTAAGAAATTTCTAGGGATAACGAGACCCTCTGCCAAAATGGATATGAATGACGTCCTCAAGATGACTGCCTACTTCGCGGCGGGACGGGCGAGTCGCGAGATGGCCGTGAAGAAAGGCTGGTTGCCTGCAAGCATAGTACCCAAACCAAAATAGAGCGCCCAGTAAAATTTTCTATTTGTCCCCGAAGGCAAATAGAAAATGGAGGAGGGTAAAAAGTGTACAAAATGTAAAAGAAATCTTTCCCTTGATAATTTCAGGATCAAGCCTAAATCAACAGTGTATAAATTGCCTCAATATTAGCAAGTCATCACGCAAACGTCGTACAAAGTGCCACCCCGGCAACCAGCCTCTGTATGAGCTAATGACTATCTGTAGAGGTCACATTGAGGCCCAGTTTTCTGAGGAATGACATGGGAAAACTATGAATATTTGCACATTCACCACAAGATTCCGTTTAAATATATGGAAACAGGCAGGTCTCCAACAGTTGCTGATGTTGCCAGGGCATTGCACAAGGCGAGTCTCTGGATAGTAAATGGAAAGTAAAAAATGTTGTTCGAAGTGCAAAAAACTGCTTTCCCTGGACATGTTCAAGATTAGGGGTAATGGTAGGACAAAAAGCTGTATAAAATGCCTGGATAAGGCAAAGTGGAATCGGCATGTTAAAAAGGACCCTGTTATCGAACAAAAGGTAGACATTCTTGCCACTGATACGGAAATTAGGGAAATTCAGCAGGATGAAAATTATTTACTTTTGTATACCCTGTTGACATACGACATCATTCCCCGGTACGCAGAGCTCGTTGAAGCACTAACCGATGTAAACCATGAAAAAGAGCTACTTGTTAAGATGTATCGCAAGGTACTGCGGTGCCTTGTGGGTAAATTAACCTTTTCTCCATTACCCCTGGAATACCAGGCTCGAAATATCAAGCTATGCCCTATATGCAAGGGCTTTTTGGAAAATAAGCATGGAGGCGTGCTGATCTGCCGCGACTGTGCCGGGGTTTTTTCAAAGGTATGCGATCAGAAGTGGCTATATTATTAGTAGTAAATGAACGTTATTAAAAGTCCTCACACGGCTATCTTTACAGGCCCGACAAGCTGTGGCAAGACGCAACGTGTCCTGGAACTTCTAGAAAATGAGTATAAGGGGCACTTCCACAACATAGTGATGCTATGCCCTACACTGAAATGGAATACCACCTACCTTGAAAGAGCTTCACTCTGGAAGGATAACTACGTGTTCCTGATAGAGCCTGGAAATGAGCTTTTTGAATGGATCCAAAAATAATCCGCATTGTTGGCAGGAGAGGACACGTTGTTTGTGATTGACGACATGATATCCGACGAAAGCCTCGATAAGCGTCGACAACCCCTACTTGAATTAGCCATCAGTGGTAGGCATCGGAAGCATAGTCTTTGGCTATTAACCCAATCGTATACCGCATTACCCAAGAACCTTCGGAGGCAGAAGAAGGCCCTGTTTTTGTGGTACCCTCACGAAAGGAGTGACATGAGGCTAATCGATGAAGAGACGAACATGATTTCGGACTGGGATGATATCAAGGCCGAGTTGAAAAAAACCAAGCACACATGCCTGTATGTGAGGCTGGAACATCCTAGGACTTGGAAGATTCTCGAATGACCACGGTGAAAACCTCTGGGTAAGCATTAGTATATAGAAAGATGTCGTCGCAAGTTATGTTCAACGCAGGAGCCATCGAGACCCTATCCGGAAACCAGGATCAACCTATGTTTTAACGCGCCGATTTGGGACGTTTCCTTGGTATCGAAAAGGTTAAAAATATGACGATATCGTCATCATTCCTATCTACCAGGTCCGAAATAGTAGGGTCCAAGGGGGCATCCCGGCCGGGCCACCTTGGTAGGGCGAAAAATGGGCATGACGTCTTTGTCACATTGAACGGGGCCTTGGAGATCGTTCGCCGTTCTAGGAAACCAAAAATCGCAGGGGTCATCAAATGGTTAGTCCGGGCAGGTGTCCAAAAATTACAAGATGTAATTAAAGAGCATCGCCAGGCCCTGGAGGACAGGGATGGGGCCCTGGCCTTACTCGGCGATGAAATTGAGGATAGAGATAGTCAGCTCATGGCGTTGGGGGATGAGATTGAGGAGCTACAGCAACGTGCCGTGCCCAACCTTGAAGATCCCGGTAAGGATAATAGCATGGTCATTATCCAGAAGAACAACGGCGATCCCTTTCAATACCTTGCCATCTGTAGTCAACAGGGGTATGTAGCACAAAAAGTACGAAATAAGCTTGTTGACTACCCCAAGGGTGATATTGTGGTACTGGCAGAGACACCAAATGCTATCGTCCACTACAATTGGCTCCGAGAACGTGGATGTATTAAAGTCAATCCGGAGCGTGTGAGACATTTTAGGCTCGGCGAACACTATACACATGAACGTCTCCTGGAGCTCGCGGAATGATATGACTTAAACGGGCAGTAATTTTAATACTCACAAGGGTATTAAAATTATCATTTTTCGACCCTTTTTGGTATATGTTAAAAGCCAGTGAAATATCAAAAGATGGAAGCATACATAAAACAAAATCAATTTACAATCAACTACGATATACAAGTACCCGTACTACACTGTTGTATCAAGGCAAGGTCAGTGGCTGGATATTGCCCTACCTGCCTAGAAAATTTTAAATATCGAGATGGGGTATACTACGAGGGGTTTGAATATAAAACCGACGAAGAGCTTTTAAACAGGGTAGCGTCAGGCGTCAGAAAAAGCATGGGGTACATTTGTAAGAAGCGAGATTGACGAGGATTTAGAGGATGATGCTGAACGCCTAGGGCTCTATATCGTTGCGGCTAAAGAGAACAACTATGGTGCACTCTGTTACCAGGTTATTAAGGATAGGGATTTGAAGCTATCTGATTTGGCTGATATATCAACAATAGGCAATATACTCAACTTTCCGATACCGGATAGACGTCTAATCGATATTGAGTTGGAAAATGAACCCATGTCATCAAAGGTATCGTCTATGGATACCCGTTCTATACCCTACATCCTTTGGATTATCTGCGGGATCCGAATGATGATGATGATGACGAATGAAGAGCTTTCAAAAGGCAACCGATACATTACAGAATAGGAGTGTTTTTTATGGCCTTGATAAGCCATAAAAAATATTACCAAGCCTTAACCTCCTCCGGAGGTACCTGAACGTCTTCAGGAATAAGCATCAGCTCCTCTGACACGAAGCTACGATCAGGGCCGTCCTTTAAATAGTATAGCACGCGACTACCCGCCACAATACGATCCAGTCTATACATTTTCCTACTCCAGAAAGCATCTGTTGCACGTCTCTTTTGATCGTTGTAGCAGGTACAAGTACAAACCATCCTCGGGTAAGGGTTTTTCTTCAGGGTATTCTCGACTTTTCGCAAGCGGGACATCATCGAGTTTAATAGCCTTGTTAGGTTTTAGGCCAATCATGGCAGTCTTGGTATTATTGAGACTTTTGACGACAGTGTACAGGTGCTTGACCCAAATGGTACTAGGCTCGCCAGAGACCAACTCCTGTGCATCCTGGGGCTTAAAGAGCCTTTCAGCAAGTACCTTGTTGTACGACTCTACAAAGGCCGTGAATGTATGGTGATATTTGGTGGTAGCCCTCTTAATTTCAACTCCCTTATCCTCCAGTAACTTCGTTACATCCGATTTGAATTCGGAGCCATTGTCACATTGAAAAATCTTAGGGTATCGTAAAGGCCCTGCCTTGTAGATGTCCTTAATCATCCCTGAAACCTCACTAGCCTTTTTGGTACGTAGAGGCCTAGCTACCTTGCAACGTCAATGCCTGTCAGGATGTACTTGTATGTATTGCCATACAACCGATCATGGGGCATGCACAGTAAATCAAACTGATGCATCTCATTGGGTGCTGTAATGGTGAAATGAGGGTAATCAATATGTTTTGGGCCCCTGATATGCCGGAGCCACAACAGTTGACGAGAAAGCCAGTGGGTTACTAGCTTTTTGGATAGGCCGCTCTCCTTCGCGAGCAATTGATAGCCTTGCGTCCAACCCAGAGATGCTCTGGGGTGTAGTAAATTTGACCTAATTTCTCCGCCTCCTCATCGGTAATACTATGTGATGCTTTTGACATGTTTATTATACATGTTAAAAACGTTCTTACAAATACCTATATGCTACGAAGCCTAGCAGGGACAGTGATCCAAGGATGTGCTCAATTCCCCGTCCTGTTGCTCCTTTGAAGGCGTGTAAAAATCTTTCAATTGTGGGGCCTTCTCACTTGAGGCAGTGTAATATTTCTACATATCATCGTCCAATTGTCTCAGGCTTTTACCGGCCTGTAGTTGTAATTGCCGTTGCTTGCCGAACCAGTCGATCTTTGCCTGTCGATCTTGTACCCATTGGGACTGAGCTGCTTGTAGTTTTTCCATGGCTTCGTCATGCCTTTTCCGTTCGGCTTCACCATGCCCCGAAAGTTTAGAAAATAGATAGTTGGTCCCTGAAAATGCTAATGCATTGATTGCAGCGCCTGCAACAATAACAGCAATCGTTGCCATTTATTGTTTACCCTTCCTGCAGTCTTTGCAGCTAGCCCTCTGTTTTTCATGTTCGCAGATTTGACTGCCCTTGCACTCCTTACAATAGGCCCTCTGTTTTTCATGTTTGCATATCTGACTGCCCTTGCACTCCTTACAATAGGCACTCATTTTTTCATGCTGGCAGATTTGACTACCCTTGCACTCCTTACACTGGGATCTTATACTTTCATGTTTACAAAACTGACTGCCCTTACATTCCTTACATTCGCCCCTCCGTTTTTCATGGGGGCACCTATTGCGTTTCTTGGAAGCTTTGCTAACATCAAGGCATTTGATGCATGTCTTTGTAGCTTGACCATTTTTCACCACCTTGAATGCATCTGGCAAAAGACTCTTTTTACAATTTGGGCAGCTCCTGGCTCCCTCCAAGTGTTTACCCTTCTTGCATTCCTTGCAGCGATACCTCAATTTCTCATGTTCGCATATCTGACTGCCCTTGCATTCCTTACAGCAGGCTTTCCTTTTTTCATGCTGGCAGATTTGACTCCCCTTGCACTCTTTGCACTGGGCCCTCATCCTTAGATGTTTGCAAATCTGACTGCCCTTACAGTCTATGCAGCAAGCCCTCTGTCTCTCATGGGGACAAATCTGACTGCCCTTACATTCCTTACAATAGGCCCTCACCCTTTCATGGGGGCATATTTGATTTCCCCCACAGTCTTTACACTGCTCCATCCGCCTACCATGGGGGCATTTGTTTTTGGCACGCTGCTGTTTCTTTTTATCCAGGCAGCATATGCATGCCTTTGTAGCCTGACCATTTTTCAACACCCTAAATGCATCCAAGGCCAACACTTTTGTACAATTTGGACATCTCTTGTTTTCTTCCATATTGATTTGTATTTATCCTCATAGGACAAATACAAATTGTGGTCACTAATATTCCACAGAATGATAACGGCCGCCTAGAATGTTTAATTGAGCATCCATCAGCAAGTACACATAACAGCGTATATCCCCAGTTCCGTCGGCTTTTTTGGTCATATGGAGAGTAATGCCGTCACTAAGCCTCTGTAGGGGTCTCCCGCTACCATGTAGGGTATGGTCGGGAGATGCCCTGAAATCGATAAACAACGCATACCGTTCATTGAAGAATTGGCCAATTGTCACATTCGAGTCGTGACTACCAAAGAGGTTGGCAATCTGCTCCAGGTGATCCTTGGGAAGCATGGCATGGCTATACAGTTCGTTAGGTTCACCTTCCACCGTGACGCTTATCTTTTCAATTTTTGGATTGTAAAAGACTTCATTGATACCAGCGTAAGCCTTCACTTTCCCAGGGTCTATGAAGAGTAGCAAGACACCTTTGAGACTCTTTGCGGGCGTATCAATTTGAAGGTTGTAGCTTGTATCACCCTTTTTCATGGTCACCACCTTGCTTCTTAGTATCCTTTCGTAGGGTAGCGCCAGGCGGTTATACCTTGACATCATGGCACTTGCTAGGCCCTCATGGGTGATCTTGTCAAACTCCAGCTTGATATTGGTGATCTTGTACGCTGCATCGGCAGCCTTGGCCGCCGTAGATCCCACGGCTGCTGTCCCTGTATCTTTGATGACGTCAGCATGCGGCGCGAAATGCAGGACAAACTGCAATCTGTCATGTAGCTCTGCGGGATAAAATGGCAAATCCCTCGTTAGCTCAAACATTTTGCCCAATGGGATGCAGAAGGTGTTGTTATACGCCGCAGCGATGGCTTTTTCCTCATCTGTTCCAACGTACTCGGTAGCCTTGACCTGCAGGGCTCTGATGGTACCATCGTTGGGGTTGATTCCCTCTAGGATGAGGTTGTTTTCACGATCAAACTTAGGTAGCCAGAGGTCCCGGTACACTGCCAGGATGCCGAAATCAGATATATTTTGTACCTCAATGCCATCCAAGGTAACTCGCAGATTTTTAACCAGGCTTTTGCCGATATTCGACACGATCGTACGTTTTGTATTTGTGCCAGTCAGCGTCAGGTCAAATAAGAGCTTGAGGCTGCCAGGAAAAATGACATAGTTCTGCCCCATGTTGGGAATATCCACGTAGAGGTCTTCATTCTGGTTAATGGTTGAAGGTATATGGCTTATCTGTACCCTCTGTTTTCTGCCTTTGATACCGAAGAGCAGCTTCATTGACGCGTAGGGGTCTAGGGTTGTTCCGAATGCACTCATTTATTATATATGGGAAATTTTAAATAAAGATGCCAACTAATCCAGTATTTGTACCTGACATTGATATTGATGACGAGGAGGATGAGGGTCATCCAGATAAGCCTGATGATACTACGTCAAAACTCCCTAGAACGCCAAAACTCCCTGGAGCGCCGGGGCCTTCAACAGAACAACAGCAGGGGGATACGCTTTCGGGGCAGAGGCAAAAGCTACTAAATTCAAAGATCGACGGGCTTTACGATTGTCTTACGGAGAAGTTGGGGTTAAGGCCTAATGCGAGATATTACAATGCCTTCAGGGAGGATAAGGGGGATCAACTTATTGTTAAAGAGATAGTGGCAGGAAAACGAACCTTGCCGGAAATAGTGATTACGAATCAAGATGGTACCTTAAAAGCCATTGGCCGGATACAAACGTTGCTAGGTAGTAATCGTCTGCAGGCCCTTGGTTTTGTCGACTATGTTACACCCAATAAAGGTGCTAAATTCAGAGCCCAGAACGTCTTGCAATAGTATGGTAAAATAGGGAGGGGGGCTGAGAACGCTGAAAATATTGAGATGGAATCGCTAGAGGAGATCGACGAATTTGTAGATGCCACGGAAAGCCTTATACAAGACACTTCGTTTGTTGGGCTGAACCTCGAAATTCAGACATTAAGGGGTAACTTGAAAAGCTTGATAAACAAGATGATTTCGCTTGATAGCGAGATTGACACGGCAGAGGGCGAGGTGAAAGAACTTGAGAAGCAGAAGGCTGGGGCGAATGAAGAACAAATGGCTAAGCTTGAGGGGGAAATAGAAAATCTTAATGATAAGATAGAAAAATTGAATGATAAAAAAAAGGCCATGGGGGAAGCACATGGCATACTATCCACTGACATATACCCCCAGCTGAGACATATCAGGGACACGCTGTTGAAAATCTCCGAAGATAACACATCCCTGCTTGAGAACCTTAAGATTTTATTCAATGAGCAAGGGATTACCATAGCGAGTATCGTCTCTGCTATTGGCCTACTGATAAGCACCATTGTACTCTCCGTTACGGGAGGAAGTGCAGCGGCAGGTGCTGCGGGAGGAAGTGCCGCAGCGGGTGCGGGGAAAGGCTTCGTGGAGAAGCAGCTTGAAAGGCTTGGAAAATTTCTCAAATACCTAGCAGGTAAGGCAGGTGTTGCATTACCTGGTATTATGGGTACCATAGTCTCGTTCTTTTTGAGGGTGGCGGCAACCGTTGTCCAATACGCAGCCAAGCATCTGTACATGGCCATCGCGGCCGCTGCCGGGTTTGCCGTGTTCTATGTTAGGGGGGTCTAATATTAGTTATTTTTTTAGCCAGATGTAGGCAATAACGATCCCTACACCTGTCGTGATTAATGCAGCCTTGTTATTCTCGTGCTGGTTTTGTGGGGGTTGTTCGGGAGGATGTACGGGGGGTGTAACATGTTTGGGAGGTAGTTTGATATCTGCCACATGTCTGATGGTATGCTCGGTATGCCTAGGGGGTGTGGTATGTATAGGTGTTTTGGTAATATGCTTGGGAGGTGTGGTATGTATAGGTATTTTGATAGTATGCTTGAGGGGTGCGGCTGCTGCATGCCTGACAATAGGTTTGTTATTCACATCAACCTGGGCACCGACATTGACATTGGCAGGTGCGATCAAAATGTTATTGTTATAGCCCTCGATTTTACCTATGCGCAGGTTCATGTCTGAGGGCAATATGTATACGCTGGGCCTGACAGCGAAATTCACCGGTGTTCTTGCATATTGAAGTACCTTCTGAAACTCTGTAATGTCATGCCCCACATTCTCTTGGCGTTGTACCATGGCTTCAAACTTCTGCATCAAAATCTGCCTTGCTGTGTAGTTGTCTGCACCCGAGCCTAGTCGGGATGCCTTGGCACCTGCCTGAGACCCAAGCAATAAGACCACGTAGACGCGGATACTCTCACTTAGCTTGGTCAGGCCCTCCGATGTCAGGCCTTGACTTGTTGAGATGATGAATTTGACCCAATCACCATCAACCTGTGGCCACCATGAACTGTTGGTGAGTGAGGCACTTACTGATCCGGATTTGTACATGTTATTTGGATTGGCACCATATTCGCGGCATACTTGCGCATACCCAGATGTGGAGTATGGATTTTTGTACTGTGAAAAACCATCGTCATATGGCATGGGTACTTTCATCCTTGCTAGGATGCGACGCATGTGGTAGTAGACATGGAATGTAAAGATGGCGTTGACAAGGGGCACGGAGCCCGTTAGGTGCTTAGTAGATATGCCCAATGCGGTGCTTGCGCAATGGGTGGCAAAATTAAACTGCACATTCCAGTAGTCCAACGCTTGTCCCTTCCAACCCACAATGACAGGGTCATTAAGCAGATTTGTTGAAGGCTTGATGGGGTATTTGGTAAATTCAGGAAATGCCACATAAATGTGTGATTCTGTAGATACGTACAGGTCCTGATGCTCCAAATTGGTTACGACAATTGGCCATTCTCCCCTGTTGGAATTGTACTTTGCCTTGGGGTTGTATGAATATATGTTCATCTTTGTTTTAAAACAAAGATGAAGCAACTCTACATTACCGATATATACAAGCCTACGACATTTGAAGACTACCTGGGACAGGATAGTAGGATAGCTCTGAAATCCATCAGTATCCGAGCTGAGTGGCTAAATATTTACAATAACAATGACTTCACCATCCGTAAAACCGGGTCTGATCAGAGGGAGACCAGGTTACGGATTATGGCCGGCCTGTATAGGATTGAGGATGTGGTGTCTATCGTAAATAGCCAAGCAGGGGATAAGATTAAGCTGTTTGTTATGAAAAATGGAATCTGTAGGCTCCGTGTCAGTGACGGGTACACGTTGGCGTTTAATCGACAATTACATAAACTTCTAGGGTTTAAATACGATCCCGCTAATAAGTACTATCAGAAGGGTGACTATGATGCATACTACAAGACTGACGTTTACATTAGACTACGACTCGTTTGCCCTCAGTTGGATGAATGTGATGCCCTACTAGATGGCAAGAAGTCGAAAATTCTCGCCTTGTTGCCCATCAAGGAATTAAACGCTTGGGGGGATATGCTGACATGGAGTTTTGATACCCCAATTTACATGCCCTTGAAGGGCTCTACGGATCGCCTCGAGTTTATGCTTACAGATGAATTTCATCATGACAAAAATGTAGCCTTCACCGGGCTAACGATGCATTTACTGGTAGAATAAATGGCTGATATAACGAAGCTGTACCCAAACCTACCAAGTGCACCTGCACAAAGCGCTGACATGTTGGAGGAAAGCCAAAAGTATAGACTTGATGAGATTGGTGAAATTGAGAAGTATCTGCGAAGTGAAATTAAGGAGCGGGACAAATTGGCAAAAAAGTTTAAGATGCATGGGACCTGGATCCGATACTGCGATCATGGGCTACTTGGCATCAGCGTAATAACCTCAAGTATTGGCATAGGAACAATGCTGTCAGGAATGGGTATACCATTAGCGGTGGCAATGGGTGGCTTGACCATTGCTGCAGGGGTAGGACAGGCGGGTCTTAGGACTGCTGGGAAAAAATGGGTCAAGTCTAAGAAGCATGAGAATATAAGGCTTTTGGCGGAATCCAAGCTTAACTCTATTATTGACCTGATTTCAAAAGCGGTAGAAAATGGGGTGATTGATAAATATGAGTTTAATATGATCGTGAAGGAGAAGCAAAGGTATATGTTGTTAAAGGAACAGATGCGGCAACGTTTTAACCGTATTGTAAATGCCCTCAATGAAGAGGAGCGGGCTCAGCTGGTTGCGAAAGGGAGGCAGGAGGCACATGATGAGATTTTAAAAAACGTATCTGTGCAGTATGTAAGCACTACCTAGAATCCCCACCTGAGTATAGGCCTTAATTAATTTTATATATTTTATAGGCACCATAAGGCCTATTAAATATATGTTTTTTTTTAATCCTCATTCAGCAGCCATTCTTTTTTGAAGTCCTTGTACCGACATTCCACGACATGTACCTGTGGGTAGTGGTTTTTACCCTGCACGTACACCGATGAAATGGCCATGATTGCACTGGCTTGGCAGGGCTCATCATAGGGTACCGGCACACCGTGGAATTTGGTTGTGATCGCGTCTTTGTAATATTTGAGCTTGGCGTTCACGTAACGGTCCTTTTTCACGGGCTCCGTTGTCAATTGCTCAGAAATCAGCTCTTCGATTTTGCTCCATATTTGACGATACTTCGCAACCCAGTCGGGGTACTCTTCAAAATCAAGACTCATTGCTGGTACGGCATTGGCATTGTACCGGGTCACTCCATTCGGGGACCAGATTTTAGGTGTCTTTACCCTGAGTGCTATCACGAGGTCTATTGTATGGTACCCTATGATGTACCGCCGATCCTTGCCCCCGTTGGCTGGTACTGGATCTGACACTGTCAGGCAGTCCACGTTGATATCATTTATGTCTGTAAAGGTAGTCGCAAAGTTGTAGAATAGCTTAGGGTTTACAATTTCATTCTCAAATAGCATCTTGCTTTATTGTAATTCAAACGACCTCAGAGAATTGCATGTCATTGTACATACGCAGCCGCCCCCGTTATATGTGATATATTCCTGATAACAGTACCAGCATAAAAGTTTACCATTTACTTCAAACCTGCGCCCACAGGTACACCTATCATATTCATCCAGCATACGTTCACAGTCCTTACATTGTTCCATTTATCTTATGATTCCAAGGCATCAAGACGATCCTCTAGGTCTTTAATCCTCCATTCATTCTTCTTCTCCTTCTCTGATTCTTTTACTAAATGCCAGGGCCATAAGGGGTAGGGAGATACCAATACCAGCTATAAACGTCATGACTACTGCGCTTCCAAATATATCAAATTTTCTCTGACAGTTAATGCACATTTATTATAGTATCCTCGTTACACATACTCAAATATTAGTGGCTCCTTTTCAACAGCCCTGTTACACATGTCTTGCGTTTTAAATCTGTCCGACACCTGTCTGATTGCAAAGGGACTCTTTTCAACAACCTCATTACACATGTCCTGCGTCTTGAACATGTCCGGCACTTGGTAGAGCTGGTAGGGATCTTTTTCAACAGCCTTGTTACACATGTCTCGCGTCTTGAACCTGTCCGGCACATGCTTTGGCATCCAGGGCTCCTTTTCAACGGCTTTGTTACACATGTCCTGTGTTTTGAAACAACTCATCTTTATTATAGTAGTATTATCTTGCAACCATGTTGCAAGATAACGTTTCAGGCCAATGCCCTAACATATGGACCTTCTACTCAATGGCTTTGTTGCACATGTCCTGTGTCTTGAAACGATATGGCACATATTTGAGTGCCCCGGGATCTTTTTCAACAGCCTTATTATTACACATGTCCTGTGTCTTGAAACGATATGGCACATATTTGAGCACCGGCTCGTACTTTTCAACAGCCTTATTGCACATGTCTTGAGTCTTGATATGATCTGGTATATATTTGAGCATCGGCTCATACTTTTCAGAGGCCTTATTGCACATGCCCTGCGCCCTGATATGATCTGGTATATATTTGAGCATCGGCTCATACTTTTCAGAGGCCTTATTGCACATGCCCTGCGCCTTGAACCTATCTGGAATGCACATTTGCATCGTGATATGATCCGGCACGTAGTCTAGCATCCAGGGATCTTTTTCAAAAGCCTTGCTGCACATGTCCTGCGTCTTGAACTTGTCGGGCACATATTTGAGTGCCCCGGGATTCTTTTCAACAGCCTTATTACACATGTCCTGTGTCTTGAAACGATATGGCACATGCCTGAGCGGGTGGGGATCCTCCTCAACGGCTTCGTTGCACATGTCTCGCCTCTTGAACTTGTCGGGCACATATTTGAGTGCAAGGGGATCCTTTTCAACGGCCTTGTTGCCCATGTCCTGCGTTTTAAAACAGTTCATCTTTATTATAAGATTTCAACGCTAGTCCGAAGATTCAACCTACGTATTGGATACATTTTTATTGCGCATGCGTTAATTTTTAATGACGTCAGTAGTATTCAGGGAATTCCCCATGCGCTAGAATTTTACTCCTATTTGTATGATTTCATGACGTCATCACTCATTAGGGACTTACCCCTACTCAGCACCGCCTATTAGGGATTTACCCCTTGAATTCCATGGTTAAGCACTGCATGGTACCGCATGGTACTGGATTTGTTGTGACTTGCTGTGACGCGTACGCGACTGCGCTAGAACATACATTTCCCTATCTCTAATACGAAGAAACAAAACAAATGTTGGAAATAGATTTGGGGTGAGAAAAATTTATCGCCAAAGAGAAGAACAAGACGCAATATCAATAAATTGTACAATAACTGTGTTTTGGCGATGAAAGAATAACTTTAGAAAACAAATTACATTTTTTTCATCTGTCCTATGTTCTTATCGAGAATTAATATTTTAAACCTAAAGATTTAAATTTATTGTTATGATGCCGGCTCGCTTTTAAAGTTAACCTTTTTATATTTATTGCTTTCTTCGTCACTTTATATAAATCGCGATAAGCAAATGTAGTCATCGCTTTTAATCCCCACTGACACAAAAATTCATTGCCTTAAAAAATGGAAGCGATGAAAGATCATCGCCCTAGTGGAAACTAAGCTTTAAAAGTTTTTTTTGGCGAAATACTTTACTTGTGGTCGACTAAAAGAAGACGGTATTTCTAAGATTCAAGACTCATTTCCTATTTAGCTGGCGAGTATATTCGCGGATAAAAACCCCTCTCTGACTGTTGGCGGGACGTCGCAATTAGTATTAATATTTTAAAAGACCCAAAAGTGGCATCTGCTAACGATTGCTCAGCAATAAATACCGACTGGAAAAGCTGAAATCTTTCTAAATAATTACAAAATGGTTGTTAGGGCATTGCTGCAGGGTATTATTTCCGCGGTGCTGGCTTTGGCCATCTCAACCGAAGTTTCTCATACACGCTACTTGCCAACACAGTCCTCAGGTAAATTTGATGGATGAAAATATTCGAAGACAATTATTATAAAAAATTCCCTATTTTTTCTACCTGTTTAAAATGGCTGGCAAGTTATCCCTCTTTTTACTATCTCGTTACTATCTCGCCTGCGAGGAGTATTCAAATACAGCTGTCCGTCCCAAAATGGAAATTTTTGGCTCTCTGAGCACCGACACGGGAGTAGTCGTGTGTTCGAATCTCATCTTGGTAACTATTTTTACTTCTTTTTTTTCTTTTTACTATCTCGCCTGCGAGGATAGGTTTCCAACTCGTAACTAACTAAATGTCCCAAATGGTCAATTGCAACGTCACAGATTTAAACTTCGTACCTAAACTCTCTAAGTACTTGGAAGTCATCTAAATGACGTTTCAGGCCAAAATTGGTATTTGTTTTCGACAAAATTTGGCACAGTTAACAAAAAAGGTATGCTGAACATAATAGTGACATCATAATTTTGATTTTTGTCACCTAAATGTCATTTTAGGCCAAAATTGGTCCGAAATTAAAACTACTTTATTTTCGACAAAATTTGGCACAGATAACAAAAAAAGTATGCTGAACATGATGGTGACATCAAAATTTTGATTTTTTGTCACCTAAATGCCGTTTAAGACCATAAACGTTTCAATCGCGCGACTTTTAACCATGGATGATAGGCTGTATTTTTGTTAGCAGAAATTGTAGAATTGGGTCGCATTGTGGATGTTTCATAGTTGTGCATTTTTAATAGCGAGATAGTTTATGCAGCGCCTGCATCTTGTTTTCTCTAATTAGCGGACACAATCAGAAAGGGCAGCATAAAAGCATAATGGCGGAGAAGCAGTGCGAAAGTAAACAGCCCGCTTTGCATTTTTTAATTCTTCTTTATGACTTGTGTGTTTTTGTTTTTATTTTGAATAATATTTTTCGGGAATGCATTCCACAATTCCAATATCCACCTGGTAATTCGATCTCTGTAGTAAGGAAATTTTAAGTTGCCCTTTTCTTTCTTTGTTTTGTTGCTTTCATTCGTGTGATGTGGTTGGTGTGGTGTGCAATGATGACACGCATGCACAAATCAATTTTTCCACACATAAGGGTGAAGATATTTTTATTGTTTTCATGATTGTTATCACCAATTTTTAATGTTTTGTGTAAACTAGTTATTTAACCCAGAGAAGAGTACACTTAAATTTTTTTAAAGTATAGTGTTCTGGACTGGAGGTAACAATACACCACGAGTTCACAGTTTCAGCAAACCATTTGTTTAAATAAACCTTTCCTTTGTTACAATGCTCTTATTGAGAATTGAAAAAAGGAAGTAAACTGTTATGAATTAAGAAGGCTCTAACCGCCATGAAGAAAAGTGAAATATATATTTTTTTTGTGAAATATTTCGAAAAGAAAAGTTACAATTCCTTCACATATGTTTTAACTAGGGTTACTGGCAATAACATACTAAATTTTTATGCCGTGAGACTAATTATTTCTTCAGAAAATGAGAAGTATTCATAATGCTCATGGTCAAAGCCTTATTAAATCCACTACGACTATTACACAGACACACACACAGTCTGTATATTACTTAGATGTAATAGATGTGTGGCGTGTGGCCTTGTGGTTATGGAGTTCGCTTCGCAATCACAAGGTCCGTGGTTCGGTCCACAGCGCGGGCATGTTTAACAAGTGTCTTCACCACAGCTACGGGTCAACCCATGCCATGTGAGGGAAATTGGGTAGGCAATGCCGGTGTATACCTAATGTATTATATTCAGAACACAGGACCCACGTTGATAACAGTGTTCCCAACACTGAAGTGGTTATATCCTGTATAAATATTCAGAATAATAATAATAATAATAATAATAATTTCATGTAGCACCTATTACCCACGCTGTGCATCGAGATTTATTCTGAACTAAATTCTCAATCATGGAGAAGTCTTTCCATTCATATTATTATTAATATTATTATTATTATTATTATTATTATTATTATTATTATTATTAATATTATTATTATTATTATTATTATTATTATTATTATTATTATTATTATTATTATTATTATTATTATTATTATTATTATTATTATTATTATTATTATTATTATTATTATTATATTATTATTATTATTATTATTATTATTATTATTATTATTATTATTATTATTATTATTATTATTATTATTATTATTATTATTATTATTATTATTTGTGAATATTTTTACAGGATATATATACATTATTAACATGTGTCCTGTGTGGGGATAAAATAATATATATATATATTTCTACATAAAACCTATAAAAACATTTAGGGAGACAAGTTGTGCAGATTCTAGTTTAGTCTGAATAGCAACAATAGATACTACAGATTAGAAAGCCTATCAGCCTTTGTAGAATTCACACAACTTGTTTTTAAAAAGTAAAAATGAAGGCTCTTTCCTAATTTCTAAAGGGATAGCATTGCATAAATAAGCTTCAAAATAATAAAAAGAATTCATGGCGAATTTCTAACTTAACAGGGGGAAGTTTGACGAGACAGTTCTTATATGTGTGGATTTAGCATGAGCATTCAGTTCAAAATATTCATTAAAGTTCTCACACATTTTTCTATCAAGACAGCTTCTAACAATATTAGCACATCTTTTGTAAGTTTGGTGCTTGATGGAACGAACACGTTAAACACCGATGAATCGTGCTGACATGCGTTTGATTGAGTGTAGCTTTTCCTGTTGTGTTCTAGTCAAGTTGAGGTACGGACGAAGTTTCTGTAAGAGATGCACTCTGCTTGAGGCTTTTCGGTATATACTTTTAAATCATTACTAAGTGTCAGCGATGCATCAACAATATTTCCAAGGTATTTATACTCGGTGACGTTGTTGATAACAGACCATCGATATATTACTTCAAACTTGTCGACTTTACTCAATCGCTTCGCTGTACCAAAAAAAAGGGACTCCATTTTCCCTTTTTTAAGGTTTATAACAAGTTCATTTGCGTAGATATTGTGCGATCTTTTCAAGATCCTTGTTCAGGCACCTTTCAATTTCCTTGACGTTTTTGTTGGCGTAGTATATTACTCCTCATTTCCGTACATGACGATACGTGAGTGCAAGAGTGAATCAGCAATGTCATTGAAAAATAAAATGAATAGTAAGGGACCCAAGATCGAGCCTTGGGAGACACCCTTGAATATTGGCTTCCCACTTGATCGGTTTCCTTCAATTTCAACAAGTTGAGTGCGTTGGAATACATAACTTGTAAACCAAGTGAGTTCTTGGTCCCGGATACCATACGATGGTAATTTGGCAAGCAGTTGACTATGACTGACTGTGTTAAATGCCTGGGACAAGTCCATAAATACTGTTACAATAAGCTTGCCTTTGTTTGCCTCCTTGCGAATATTATTGGTGAACATAGCAGAGGCAAACTCTGTCGATATTTTTGCCCTAAATCCTTACTGAGGTTCAGACTCAAGGTGTTGAATGAGCTGAGCATGGACTGTTCCCAGAATTCTGGAAAGTATCAGCAACACAGAAATTGGTTGATAATTGTCTGAATCGGTCGCACTATCGGTTTTAAAGATTGGTGTCACCTTTGCTTTTTACCAAATTCATGGTACTGTGCTGCTCCTGAGTGACAAGTTGATAATGTGTGTCAGAGGCTTGTGGATGGTTTTCACACAGTTTTTCAGCATGTTTGGAGGTAGAGCATCTAGACCGGGAGCCTTCTTTCGTTTCAGCTGTTTTAACTGTTTCAGGATAGATTGTTCTGAGACAGGAGTAAAATAGAACGATTCTTGGTAGAATGTAGGCTGGTGCTCGCCCAAAAAAATTGCAACATTGGATGACTTTCAACTTAAGGGAATGAACGACTTTTGCATAGTGTTCAGAAAAACGTTCGACCCGGGACTTTTTCAAATGTCCGGATGATGTGGCATTGGTTGAGGCTTTTGAAGGAAAGATCTTTTTAATGACTCTCCGGAAACTTCCAGGGTTGTTACGATTTTCAGCTAGTAGATTTTTATTGAATCTGCTTTTTGCATATTTCAGCAAATTGTTACAATGGTTGCGGAGTGTCTTATACATTTTCCAGTCATTTTCGTCTTTCGTACGGCGTGCTTTACATAGTGTTTTGTCATGGTTGTTGAATGCAGCTAGCATGTATATATTAATTCAATAGTATGTTCTGCTTAGATAAAAAACAAAACAAGAGATAAGGAAAGATGTTAACTGTTACCGGCTAATTAGCAGCATATCGACTTTGCTGACACCAAATGTGCTGACATTGTATATACTGCTTAATGAGTCTGTATACGGCATAATTAGCCTGTATACTATAAAATTAGCCTGTATACTGCTAATATATGGTATACACCATATATTAGCAGTATGCTGTATATATAAATAAACAACACACCACTTGAAGTTCATGAAACCTACCTACCAGTTGTTAAACATCCAGTATTCACATGGGTGGGTAGGACCCATACATGTTGTATATTCTTTTTTGGGCCTGGTGGCTCTTCCAGGGTGCCCACCCTCATACAAAATCATACAATCTCATACAAAATGACAAATCTCCTATAATCTCCTACAATCACATACAAAAACTACCTGAAAATATAATTTCTCATACAAACTCCTACTTTTTTAAATTTTCATTCAACCAAAATTTTGTTTTTAACATTTCTTCGGACCATCAAATAAACATATTGTTACCTTATTGCTTTTTGTAATTTTTGGGACATATTGGTTTTCCTCCTGAGTTTTAATAATCCTATTTTGTCTTTTTTACATGAATTATGTATATTATACAAAATTAGCAACTTTTAAAGTGAAAGTTTGAAAAGAGTTTCCTAAAATCTCCTACTTTTTTGTTACTTTTTATCAATTTGACCGCGTAATCTCATACAAATGAACGGGAAAATTAACCTACAATCTCCTACAAATGACAGATAAAATTATGGTGGGCACCCTGCTCTTCTCCATTTTGTTCTGATGTTGCATCTTCATTACTTGGATATAGTGATCTTGTATCAGCACTAACTACATCACTAAATCTTATTCTTCACATACCTTTTGGTTGTCTGCCATCAACATTATGCAAGGTAACTTTCTAGGACATTTATTATCTTCCATCCGAAGCAAGTGTCCTTGAAACTGCAGTCGGTTCCAATTCATCACGTCTCTGATTGAATCAGGACAAAAACGAAGAATATATGTCGTTGAAATTTGATCTTTTAAGGACACACCACATATCCATTAAGTCATAAACTCTCATTTGCTAATGAACAGCAAATTGACCATTTTAACATTATATGCAGGCAGTTAATCTCTATAATAATAACAGTATTTCTTCTGTCTGTTTATAATACTAGCTTATATTTCTGTGATTCCACAATTTTTGTTAGAAACCCTGGGGTTGTTAAATTAAAAACCAAGTTATAATGGCATCTATAATCATAGTAATATTCCCCATCCAAGGCGCAATGATGCACAAAATAGCGTACAACAAAATTTGAGGATCATGGATTCTTCCAAGAATCCACGGCTAACAATTAGTATTTCACATAAGATTACGGAAGTCCTTGTATTACCCCTAAACTTTGAGGTCACATGGGCATCAAATCCCCAAATCTGGGTCACCCAATCTGTTTCGGAATGGATGGGTTATAAAAAAGTCATAAAAAACCTTTAAAACCTTAAAGGGAACCCGAAGTATAAAGTGATGTTGGCCTTTATATTATTGAGCTTAAAAAGTTGGTTAACAAGTTTTTTTAAATTTTTTGAAAAGATCTTTTCGTTCTCAAGATATTCATGTTTAAAGAATTTCAGATTTAATTATGCTGCATAGATTATGATGTCATATTTAAGTAATATCAAATTTTGACATTTTCTGTCATCACTAATTTTAGACCTGTTAAGGGATGTGCATTCAAACTTTATCAATGCATAGATATTATAAGGGTGAATTGAGTAATATAAATATTTTGCCAAAATGGTACTTGTTTGCTCGTCCCAGGGCTCTTAATTTTTTGCTAATGATACTGATTCCTTAAATAACATATTCTAAACCATTTGCAAAAGTACATTATTTTGACCAGTATTTCAAAATCTGCACAATACATGATAATGCATGAACCATGCATTATCAGCGATTTTTGCTTAAATTGTCTTCGTCTTTCCTGTCTTTTTATTTAAATTTTATTTCTGCAATTATTATTTAGCCTGAATTAAGGTAATTTCTCCAAAGGTCATTTAACTAGTGAACAATCCATTATCAAAACTTTGTTTTTAATCTCTTCAATTAGTCAATCAAATATATCTCATTTTTCAGTACTCAGTGCCCAGGGCTTTGAAAATTTTGGTACACCTCTTTTTATACCACAAGCGTGTCATAAATATGATATTTCTTACACTTCAAAACCTTGTAGTTGCGATGTGTGTATTCCATTAACTCCTATTACCTTGCCGTGCACCTCAATATCAGTAGTAATTAAAACAAAGGATAAATTCTGATTAAAATTAATTATTGTCATTGCTTGGAAAATCTGTTTGTGCATGTGAACCTAGCAACATGCAAGACCAAACCATGTTGTCACAGCTGGAAAAAACAAGGACGGGCCAGTAAGCTAATCAGGCAACATTGTTGTATTTTCAGTCTCTTGAAAATGCTAAATACACACATTACCATAAAATATTTATTTTTATCGAATTTTAATGGTTGTGGCAACCCTCCTCTCCTTTCTAGAAGAAACTGGTAAGTGGTGAACATTTTGTTAATGATCTTATCGGACTTCATTAATTATATATGCAATCATTTATTCTGCATGTCAATAAAAATGAGCGCATTTGTAATTTTTCATTCTACATTTTGCACAATTCATGAAATCTTATTCAGAAACTTAATTCCGCAATCTTTTACTGCTAACAATATCTTTCATTAAGGTGAAGATTCCATACTGTTCTCCAAAGCATAATTTTTGACACACTTCTTTTCTGCATTATAGCTCTTCTAATTTTGTATAACTTATTCCAGGACATTAATGACGCACAAATTAATAATAACGAAATTAACGCGAAAGATCATATAACAACTTATAAAAAAGAATTTAATGACTTACAAAAAACATAAAAAAGCGCGAATCAGGAGATATATTTATCTTTAATTTGAGAATGGGTTCATTGACAACCAGTTTCTCTTATTTTCTTCAAAACATTTACCATATCAGATTTCCACAACTTGCCTTAATACATTTGGCGAGTGAACCGTATGAGGACAATACTAATTTTTTGGCGTCAATCTAAATTAGAAGGAGAGCGAAGTATGCATGTATGTAAGCTGTGTATTGACGGGTTTTAAATTAACTAATTATTTTCTTTACGCCCTTGATATTTACGTCACACTTTAATAAAGGGCATTTAATTAACACAATTTTGGAAATTTCCGTTAATTTTGTGCCTTGTTAATTTCCTGGAATAAGATAATTTTTAGATTTTTGTACACACAAGTTTGCAAATGCAAGAGACTTAAAATAAGTCTCAAGTAGATATGATATATGAATAAAGTCTCAAGTATATATGTGCTAATAGATAAAGAAAGGGGGGAGGCCAAAAGAGTACTTGAGCAAACAAAGAAAGATAGATGTTAAATTTAAGCAAACATTTGTTATAATGCTCAGTCTGTCTAAGCCAAATGTGGGAACTGCGAGTAGGAACAGGAGAATTTCCATGGATTTTTCCATGGCTAGGACGCTATTTATGGCGTTTATTTCTTTAAAAAATTCTGTTGTATGGAATGTATGCTATTGCTTCTTTTTCTTCCTTAGCATTTAAATGTATACTTAAAATGGTGGATGAAGATGAAGACGTAATTTTAAGCCATTCACCACTTGATAAATACTTGCAAGAAGTAACAGATTTTGATTTTTCCAAATTTCACTTGGAAAATGATCTTTGCTCAATTCAAGACGAGTTAAGTAATAATTCTAAAGATAGTTCATATTTGCCATTAAGGCTTAAAGAAAAGCTCTTGCAAAAGCAGTTGCATTGCAAAGAATTACTTCAATGTTGCCATTTGCTGTTAAATGTTTCTGGATTGACAGAAGGGGATGAAAGTTTGTTGATGGAGTTAAAAGAAGAGTTGGAAAAGGATCTTTGTAGCTCTGAGCATACATCAAAAAGCAATAATAAAAGTTTCTATTTAGACACCACATGGATATTTTTAGGACTTATCATTGCACTGTTTACCATTGCCACTGCTTATCTGAGTAGATCTGGACGTTATGAGGATCTGTTTGCAATAAGGCTATGGTTTGTGTAATCATTGTACTTACTACATGGTACTACATAAAAGACATCAAAAATTTACCAAACAAATTAAAAACTAGAGTTAAAAGGTTTGAAAAAGGCGTAAATTCTTACAATAAGCTTCTGGATAAAATTGTTGTGCATTTAAAGAGGTCGAAGTTATCAACCAAGGTTATGCTGCTTTTAAATCTTCCATATTGTTTGCCAAAGTAAAGGTAAAACTTGTGCAAAACTTCGCACTTGTACTTTAGATAGTCTGGTGTCTTTGTTTACGCAGATTCGGTTACACCAAAGAATAATACTGCAGCAGCCAGACTGCGATTTTCCCTTCGACTACAAGGAAGAATACCTTGCTACGATGCCATTAGAGGCATTCTCTGAATTGCTTTATCCCAATGTAGATAACAATCATATCGATTCGCCTCTTGTTCCTATTGATAGAATAAAAACGTTAATATGTTTGTTTCGAGCGCAGCTCAGTGAATTCATTTACAGAGTTATTGTGAGCTTTTATATTGCATATCGTCGATCGAAATCCATTGATTTAAAAGTTGCTCATGAGTTGGTATATTCCATGGAAATATAAATAAAAATTTATCGGAACCGTGATGTTTTGGATGCAATTTTCAAAATGTCTTTAAAAGCTGTTTATCAACGAAAAAGATGTCAGGCCCATGCTACACAACAGAAGCACACTGCCAACACTTTGTTGCATTCTCTTCCCAATTTCATCTTCATTCTGCTCTGTCTCGAATTGATGAAATAAAACAGTCTGCGAGGACAAACCTACACAAGAAAATGTTGAAAGTTTAGAGCTGATAAAAAGTTTAATAATCCAATATAATATAGCACTGGATAATTCAAAATCATGTGTTGAAGATGTGTTGGAATCTTTTTTACCTAAGCAGGATAAGATGAAGCCAGAAACAAACTTCAACGAAAGCGGTGCAACACACGCCGATCAAGTGAATTACGTGATGTTTGAGAAACGAGCAGAAGATGGCGATGTCTTTGCTGGAAGGCGAGAGCGAGCAAGCCAATATAACAATCAAAAATGACGACGCAAACATTGAAGATGTTGAAAAGATATCGAAGGAACATCGCCAAAGCAGAAGATTGATGAAAGAATTAAGATCCATCTTGGCTGTTAAAGAGTCTCCCATTGGGTTGGTATCGTTTCCGCTGTGTAAAATAGCAAGTGAAGAATTACAAACAGACTCTGACGATGAATACACATGTGGAAAAGATGTTGAAAAGAAGAATCTTAATGAACAAAAACCAATAAAACGACATTATGATTATTTACCTGGTAATGATGATGATGATAGTGACGAAAATCATACTTTCCCAGCAAGATGTGGTTAGGATGGGTCTGCCTGTACGATTTTTGAATCTTTCTTCTCGACATGATATAGTGGAAGAGACGTACGGTAGCACTGATGATGAAAATGAACATGCAGAACAACAGACAGAGCAACGAATGGAAAAAGTTGGAATCGAATCTGAAATATAATACAATTATGCAAAATATTAAATCTAAAATGTCTGCCTTTATTTATGTGCGCCAAACCACAACCTGTAACCTATGACATAACGTATAATCAGTGAAAGATTTTCTTTTTTTAAACCGACCTGTTAAGCATATCTTTAGCGCCTGTTTATTCTTTCTTCCTTTTAACTTATGACGAAAATTGAAAATCTGTAAACAGCCTTAAGCTTTAGGGAAAGGTATATTTATTTATTTTGTTTCTGTTGGAGCATATAAGGCAACTGTAATGGTACTGTGGAATCATTGTTTCCACGAACCACCTAAAAACTTTAAACTAATTTCTATTTGTTTATTTATTATGCTGTGTTTAGATATAAAAGTAGAAACATGGATCGAAACAAAAGTAAGGTGACAGCAGCCACGTGGTACACTGGACACGTTGATGGAAATCTCGAATCTACTGAACACAGGACTTGACTCTGAAACGTTGGCCATCTGTATTAAACTTTGCGAAGCTGGTGTCAATCCTGAAGCGCTGGCTGCTGTTTTGAAAGAACTACGAAGAGAAAGTGCAGCTCTTCAATCACAGGAATAAACAGGCAGAATATAGTTTTATCGTTTTGGAGAGGGAAAGGGGTCTGCGATGGTCCTGTGAATCTCTTTTATAACTAATATAATAAAGTGTTTTGTACTTTTGTTCCTAGGCTGTGAAAATAAAACACATGCGAGAATAATTTTTGGACTTGACAGAAAGGGAAAAAAATATAAACGTTCCAAGACCTCCCATGATGAAAACAAATTATATAATAGACTATGGTTGTTTATTTGTAGCAAAATTCAACGGTTCAATATTCAACGAATTATTTGGGTATGCAACAAACTATTTGGCTATTCAACGAAATTATTTCGGTATTCAACGACTTATTTGGCTATTCAACGAAATTATTTCGGTATTCAACGACTTATTTGGCTATTCAACGGTATATGCAACGAAATTATTTTGATATTCAACGACTTATTTACGGGATTTAACAGTAATACTAAACGAGATTATTAATTTCAAATAAGTGAACAACCGCGTCTTCCCAGGTCATCCTTTTTACCCCCGGGCGCTAGAAAAAAACCCGGCAAATAAGAGATCGCTTCCAAGCTACCACTGCAGTTACTTCAAGGGATTTAATTTAAGCAAGAACTACTTTTCGGGAAGTTGGCAAGTCCTTTTGCGATAACTGATTTCAGCGAACACACGCCTGAAATACGCGCCAAATTAAATTGAATAGATAGAATAAAAAAATAAATAAATAAAGTTAGCATTCGGAAAATTTGTCATTGAACATTGAAATTTGCGGTGAACAAAGTTCGTTGAATGCCCAAATAAATCGTTGAATACTGAAGTCGTTGAATACCAAAATAGTAGTTTCGTTGAATATATCGTTGAACACCTAAATAAGTCGTTGAGTACCGAAATAATTTCGTTGAATATTGAGTCGTTGGATTTTGCTACAAATAAACAACTATATTTTTCGTTGAATATATTGTTGAATAGCCAAATAGTTCGTTGCATACCCAAATAATTCGTTGAATATTGAACCGTTGAATTTTGCTACAAATAAACAACCATAATAGACTTGTATAATAAACTTTGTACTTTCTTGACTATAAATGATAAATTTTCGTACGAAACTCTTCACAAAATATATTTATACTTGTTGATATATACTACTATTTTTTTAACGTTTTTATGTAGCGTTACATAAAAATTAATATTGGATTCCAATTTTTATAATCATTCAAAAATGATGATATCGTTTGCCACAATTATGTTATCATAACTCTTTCATTGTGTAGCTCAAACAAGGAAGACTGTTGCCAAACCTTGAAAAAACCTTAAAGTCAGACTAGCATATCTAAAAAACGTTGGATATCCATCATTCTTTAAGGAGAAAATAGCCCTAAATTTTGAACTACAAATGTTTCAAAAACATTCTGCGTAGTTATGAATATCCTTGCCTTTAAATACCTCATTGTGTTCAAAGACTTTTTAAAAGTATGCATAGGTCCTACACATAACCAATCTCTGGTTCTTGTGACTATGCTTCACTATAAATAGATAATCACATGGTCTATATTGGTGTGTGTTACCATATAATAATATCAGGATTCATAAATGGGTGTGCCTCACCGTAATGATATAGTAACTCATATTAATATCAAGTAATAATAAAACACACAGCCCACACACATGCATCTGTCCGAATTTTGGTTGTAAAAAGGCGCCTGTGGGAATTGGAATAAATCATTGCTCCCACAGCTGGACAAAAACCTTACAACTCTTGTAGCCAAATGGTTGTTCAAGGAAACGTGTAGCTACAATCTTGGACAAAAAATTAAAAAGACGAAGACAGTTTTTCCTCGTTTTTCAAATATGGAGAAAAGTGTCAAACATACAATAATTTACAGCGGGCAGGCTGTAAAGTTGCTACTTTTGTACACACGTAGGCCAGGCAGACATTGTTGAAGAGTTGCTAGTCACATTCTCCAGCACGCCCACACACCGAAATAATCCACGAAGGCCCCGAAATTCGTGAAAAATGGCCTTGCTCACGTCAGCAACAATTAGCACATTTTAAGAGTTTAGATTTATCCAAATAGCCTACGTCCACCCCGAACTTTGAGAAGTGAACTTTAACAAGTTTAAAATGTGTGAATATAATATAGAAATAGCCTACGCCATTATTTGTGGCGGCAAACTTTCAAATTAGCTGTTTTGTCTTAACATGTCTTGACAAAGGTTGTAGAGCAACAATGCTGCCATAGCTATCGACGTTCGGGTGATTATCAGTCCACGACTGGATGTGAGCCAAACCAAGACCTTGATAGATAGTCTGCATGCAGTGATTGGCCAGTTCGTAATAGCTTGTTCGATTTGTTGCATGATTTGATCGCAATTAGCAAGTGTTATCAAGTTTTGCAGCACATAAAGGAAAGACAACATTGTTAGTCCCCGAAAATTGGATACAGTTCTAACTATGTGAGTGGGGTTATTAAATCTGAAGAGTTCTTGTCTTTCATAGCCCTGACAGTTCTTTATTGCTCAAAAAATTGAGTTGACACGTGTTTTCAGGCAAGGGAAGCAATACTGGAAGCAGGTATATATGACCACCACATAGGTTCATTGAATCAAAGGTGCCTCATTCTCCAACCTTACCGCACTAGGCCAGAGTCAGAATAATGCATATCATTCTACAGAACTGCTAAGAGGTTTACTAAGGTCACCACAATGAACATGAGCTAAATATTCCTTTAGCTCTATCAATTGTCCTGCTTGTGGGTACTTTGGACATCTAGATTTTACAGACTAAAGTTACAAATATTAACTCGGTGTACTTCCCTTGTCCGGTAGGCAAAAACAATACATAACTTGTATTATTTTTTCGCGCAGGGAAATTTCTGTTTCGTGTGTAATAATTTTTGCGCAGTAGGAATATGAACGTATTTCCCGCGCGTATTAATTTTTCCTCCTTAAAACTGACATCTCTATGGCGGACACGTTCAACAATGGGTCATATAAAACAATTCTTCTAAGAAGTCTGTCTATATTTTACTTAAAACAATATTCTACAAGTTTAAAATATTAAATTGTCTGCGCCAAGACAAAGCAGAATCTGAAAGTTTTTTGCGACTTCTGATTTACTTGCAAAAAATTTTTCACGGTTTCGCGGTGTCTGGTCCTTAAAACCGCGATATAAAAATGCTGCGAAAATTTAATTTCGTCATCAACCGCGAAATTAAAATGCATCAAAAATTCAATGTAAAATTGTTTTTGAACAAGAAGTGATATGCACGCCAGATTCTTGCATACATAAATGGTTTTTTGATATATCAAATAATAATGAAATTTCCATGACGCGAAATTTTTATGCAAAAAGTATAACCTTCAGGTTTTTGAAGTAATATAAGACAATCTGGGACGAACCTCTATGTTGTAGCAAACACCTCTCTTTAGCAGAAACTTTTGTGAGGTATCGATTGTGTCCGCTACGGAGAGATTTCACTGGTAACTAATTTTCACGAAATACTTAAGGTCGACGCAAACCGATCCGACTTTTCTTTCTTTCTTTACAAAATCAAAAAATTGGCGTTTCGAACGATTTGATTGATTTTCGAAGGCGTGAAAATTCGAATTTGTTCAAAATAAAACTCTTTTGAACTGCGAGATTTTTCCTAAAGATATATTTAAAGTCCACTATGTCCATCCGGAACACCTACTTAAAACCTAATCTATCTTCCACCTTTAACTCTTGGATAATATTTTTAAAATACCCCTGTTCTTCACGTTCCTTCATCCAACTTCTTGCTTTTCCTCTGCATTGTTTTTCGTCATCAGAATCTGCCAGCTCGTTTAATACAATTACCGTTGCGAGCAAAGTGCTGTCCTCCATTTTGAAAATACAAATTACTAAACTGACGTGTCGGATGAAAGATGTGTCACAAACGAGAAATTCGATTTTATCCGACATTCGAATTTTTATCCAACACTCCATCCTTTCATTTCCAAGTCGGATGAAAAGTCGGATCGGTTTGCGTCGACCTTTACCAATGAACTTTTATGTGGCACGAATGCGCGAAAATTAGTAAGATGGAGTAATTAAACAAAACGTGATAGAATGGAAATATTAGATATTAGAGAAACAAAAAAAATTACGAAGAAACATGGATGCAGCATTTTAAAGGTAATGAAAAGCCCTTGCAGGCTAAAAGATTTCGGATTCTTGTTTGTGTGTAATTTGGTTCCCTATACCTATCGAGTTCACAAGTAGCCTGTTTTGTACAGAACTTTTACAATGTTGTTCCGTTATTTGAAATAAATAGGTATTATCCCGTGGTATTATCTCGAACTTGCAAAATGTTTCACATAGTACAAATATACGAAAAGTGATTTGTAAAAATTAATACTTTAACAATACTTAACATTCATAAGAAAGAAACAAAGACGTTCTAGCATATCAATTTATTAAATATTATTGCTTGTGGTGAAGCGATATTTTGAAAATGTTTTATTATACCTGTGACATGACTAAAATCTTTATCAAGTTTAAGATATCAAAGATTTGACCATAAAGTTGGATCCTACAAGTTTAAAAAACAAAAAAAGAAATAGAAGCAGGTGAAAGAAACAAAAAGGTTAGATCCAAAGGACTAAATCCAAAATGCGATTCCGTGGTATTAATATTTAGACTAGCCGGGGAACCCTGAGTCGAAACGCCGGGTTAAGCCACAAGTAACTGTGTTACTGGTGTTGAACGCCTGGAAGAGCGATTAATAAGAAGTGTAAACTGTGCCACACATTCAGGTTAAGCGCTTTAGTATAGATGTCATAAATTAAATGAGGCACAGAACATTATGGTGTTTCCGGTGTAATATATCTTGAAAAAAATAGGCGCACAACATTATAGTGTTTCCAGTGTAATATATTTTTCAAAAAATAACTTTTCACAACTTTAACTGAAATAAAAACACAGTTTACAACTTGTTGCTATCCTGTTATAGCAAAAGCAGTTGGCCAACCTTTTTTATTTTTCAGAGAACGTTCCCGCTAAAAGTTCAAAAATAAATATTACTCTGGGCTGAGGGATTAGTACAGGCAAACAATGACACATCCATATAGGTATAATACCCTTTCTTGGAAAAAAACTTCATCGTAACTTCGGATAAACAGAAACTCAGGAAACAGCAATCATTAACATTGGACTGAGCGCTTAGTAAGGTAAACTGTGTCGTCAATGCGTTTAGGCGTAATACCCTTTTCAAAAAACTTTATTGCAACTTCGGTTGAAATAAGAACACAGGAAAAACAGCCTGTCATTACCTACCCTGTCCAGCTAAAAAAATCACTCAGCAATTCTATTTTGCAGGGTAGGTTTTCATGACACTAATAAAAGGTGTCGCTACCTACTAACTGCATTTAGCATAAGAAATATTGATTAAGAATTTTGTTGTAGCTAGTCAAACTGCATTTGGCTACAGCCCCAGAAGTAGCTAGCTAAATAGCTAGCTAAGAAGAGAGCCACAACCCCAACATAAAAATAAATAATAATATACCAAACTTTAAAATAATAAGAATAAATAAGGCTAGCTACAGCTAGCTGGCTTCAGGAGGATGCTGCCTTGAAATCTACGTTAGCTAGCTAAAATCTTGAAATTGGTTTGTTTCAGATTTACACATGGCTAGAAAACGTGATGATATTTGTGAAAACATAGACACAATGAAGAGAATATCTTAAACGTTGATAGAACTGAAATTAAGGCAGTTAAATAATTATACTAATCGAACCAAATATTCCTCTTTCTTCAAAAACTTTTTGATTCGCAGCTTGGTGGTGAAGAAGCCAGAGTATAACAAATATGGCGTCCTTGAACACGGTCCCTCGAAAGAAACGACTCGTACCTTAACCCCTAGAGCTCGGTTTAGTTGAACAAAATCCGCCTCGTTAAAAACATAACTGGAAACCAAAATTTGACGGAGTATCTAGCATAGCTCATCAAATAATATCAAAATAACAGTCTATAACAATATCTGTGATCAAATTCGTAACGCAGTCTTCATTCTTTTCCCAATTTAACGAATATTAAGATACGCACACAGCTGGAGTAGCGCTGGGTCGCGGGGTCAGGTCGGACTTTAAAAGTCGTGACGTTACGGCAATCGGTTAAAAAGTCGGGCGGAGAAGAAGAAAAAGAAAAAGAAGGAAAAGATCGCTCGTTTTAATAAGATTTCTGATATACATCCGAAATCTTAAATATTAGCGCTATAAACCTAGTGAACATTTAAGCTTTCGTCGAATAACCTTAACTATTATTCTGATTTCACGATGGTTGAAAAATTATGCTGGGTCTTCTGGCTAAGTAATTTTCAAGGTAGGGAAATGTTTTACAATTTAAACATTCTTTTTATACTTTGCCTTTTTTGTCAAGCAATTGAATAAGCCACCCCATTCTCTTTTGTTCCTTCAAGTCGAAAGGAGGTCTGGGACGAGAAATGCCTTTCCCCCTCTCATAGTCGTCACCCTCGGCTTACCGTGATTTTTAACCACAACAAATACACGCGTTTCCAGAGACAGTTCTTGTTTCACAGGTCGTCAAACTGTTCATGGAGAACACAAAGTCGTTGTATCAAAGGGAGCATCATTTTTTGTTGGTAACACATGCTTTTGTACATAATGGCATATATTTCTTCTTAAGTAAATTCTCTAACTGCTCTTTTTGGATTGGGGTAAGATGATGAATAGATAGAGAGCTAGCGCAGAAGGGGAGGCAGTGAGTTATCACTCATTTCAGTTTGTTTTGTGAGAGGTAGGGGAGCGGTTCATTCAGATTTCAAAGGTCTGTTATGCCAAAACACTCTTTTACATTCTAAAGTGCAAAAAGTCGTTGAGAAAAATTAATTGTTCTTGTGAATTGGATTTTTAAACATTTATCTTGACCATTTATTCAGCGAAAGAAAGCGAAATGGCTACAAGTACGTGACCGTATTTTTTTGCTAGAAGTACGGCATTCACGTATTTTTACTTTTTTTTGCTGGAAGTACGGCATTCACGTATTTCTTTTTTCTAGAAGTCGTTTGGCCAGCGGGTTGGTTGGAGAGTTGAGGATGAAAAGATATTTTCTTTTTAAGGTTCTCTATACTAGGAGTTTTTATTTACATCTCTACAACATTGACTAGGTATGCTACAACTAAGGCTGATTATATGTTTTCAGGCTATAGTCATGCTAAGAATATTATTAAGAATATATGACGCTGCTATTGGTCAAAAAATGAAGAATATTGAGGCTGAAACACTATTCTTTTTTAAAAAAGCGTGTATGTTAGGAAAATCTTATAGCATTTTTTGCAGATGTGCGTGTGTGCGTTAACAACAAAAGTGAAAAGAAAACTTAAAAATTGCTTTCCCTAATGTTTAAAGCATTCTCGGCGGTAATTTTGTTTTTCCAATACAAGACAAATGGTACCAATTAAGGCAACCGTCACATCCAACGGATTGGGATTCTCTTTGAAAATCTTAATAGCTCTTTCCAGGCCTCATTCACTAAGCATTTTGTTGATGATTTCTAAACTCATTGTCACTTGTATTTCAGTTATGCCTAATTTCTGGGTTGTTATTTCCCTTTTAAAACTTCGCAAAGTATGAAAAAGGCACAGTTGCACAGAAGCATTGGGAAATTGATTTTTTAAAACGTCTCTTTCATTCATGTCTTTGTCAATCATGATGACTTCAACTAGATATGCGATGGATTGAACTTTTTGAAGCAATCTGTCATTCTGACAATTGTATCCTTATCTTCATTTAAGACAATCCAGATCCCGGCAATTTCAGACTCACCATTGCCATCCACGCATACTAATATGTACACTGGCATCCTCAGATCATTCAACTTATATGTTGCATCAAGCATCAACAAATCTGGATAGGTGTTAAATGTCTTCTTCATAATATCATCCTGATAGTAAACGGCATTTAATGTATCAACGTGGTCAACAATTACCTCCACAGTTGCCCCTAAAGAAAATTTGTTATTTATTATCTTACATTTTCACATCGGAATGTTTTTGTCATATAAGAATAATAGCTACACTAATTTTCATACAAATTTACCTGGCACACTTTTCATCTCTTCAAGTAGCTGCTGTACATTATTTCGGCCACTCTCGTTGTTTTTTGAGCTCATGTTATGAAGGTCTTTCAAGATGACATTTTTCCCACACAGATTGGAAATATGGTTTTGAATTAATTTTATGTTGGCTTTCACTTTTAACATTTCTGATGCCTGCAGCGAAAGGTTGTCATCTTCAATCTTCCGTTGCTCAAAACATTCCTGTAAGAAAAAACGGAATATTTGACTCGTCACAACTATGATATACGGTCGGATTTTTTTCTGCGCATACAATCAAGGTGACTTACTTTAGTTACAGGATGATTATGTTCTCCAGAAATCGATTTAACATACAGTTTTTGTCCAGAACTATTTACCCTTACTTTGATAAGGTATGTACATCCCATTTTGTAAGTTCTAAAATTTATAATTCAGAAGGTACAAGTATTGGCTAGTGCACTGGTAACGAAATTACATAACCTAGTTATCTAAGTTAATAATTAATGAGTTGCAAAAAAAGTGATAGTAATGTAATCTTTTCACAAAAAAATAATTTTTAAAACAAAAAAATACGGATAGCAATCTTATATATAAAAAAAACTTACACATAGTCTATTTCTGCATACTTCAATTTTTTCCTAAAAACTTTTTTGTTAGCTCTTTTTGCTGCACTTTCTATCGATCTCGAACTCCTTACATACAGTTGTGTAAAAGTTGACTGTTCATGCTTGTTAAGCGCCTTTAGCAATTCGTCAAAACTACAAAACTCATTACCAACATTCATTTTCAATAAATTTATTTTTTTAATCAACAACACTTCTTTCACTTGTAAATAACTGACAAGGAATGCTATTTCGTACTTTCTGCAATATTCTCCACGTCATGCGGAAAGGGCGTCAGCGGTGATTTTATGTACGCTGACCAGCATTTTACGTATTCACGTACTTCTAGCAAAAAAAAAGTAAAAATACGTGAATGCCGTACTTCTAGCAACAAAAATTTAAAATACGGTCACGTACTTGTAGCCACTTCGGAAAGAATGTGTCACTGGAAAAAAAACGACCCACCCACAAATCATTTTGCTACTTGTTAAGGTATGACTTCTGGCTCAAACTTTCAAAATGTTGAATCGAATTTGAAAATACTTAAAGCTATTTGGTGTGCTATAAGAAAATTAGGTGTGGATGAGTGGCTAGTTAAGATGGTACAGTCTATGTACAGCAATGCTAAAAGTCGGATTCACTTAGTGATGAATTTAGTGTAAATGTTGGTGTACATCCGGGTACTTAGTCCTTTGTTGTTTGTTTTAGTCTTAGAAGTGCTGTCGATAGAGTCTAAAACAGGTTGTCCATGGGAGTTTTGTATGCAGATGATTTGGTTCTCATAGCGGATTTAATAGAAGAATTAGTTAAAAAGGTTGAGAACTTGAAGAAAGGACTAGAAGGGAAAGGGTTAAGAGTGAATGCAGCAAAGTCGTGATTAGTAGCATTAAAGCCAAGTTTGACCTTCTAGTTTGAAAGTGGCCTTATGGAGTTTGCAGGAAAGATTTTGGTAGTAACTAAATTTTTTGGTCAGACTTGTAAGCATTGGGTACATAAGAAGTGCAGTGGTATTGGAGGAAGGTTAAAAGCTGACATTCAGTTTGTATGCAAGCGTTGCAAAGGTGAGATTATAGACAATGAAGTAATTCTAACTTTAATGATGTACAACAGTGGCTTGTTAGAGATTGTTTGAGTTACTAAGGTGATATGTTGGGTAGTGTTGGAAGAACTGTTACTTGCAGGATAGGCTCTGCTTGGAAAAAGTTTAGAGAGTTACTTTCTTTGTTGACTAGAAGAGCCTTGTCATGAGGTAAGCAGTAGGTTGTATGAGGCCTGTTTACGAAGTGTTATGTTGTTCGGTAGTGAAACATGGGCAGCGAGGCATGAATATCTTGACCCTTTATAAAGGTATGATATGTTTAGGTGGATGTGTAATGCCAGTCTGAAAGACAGAAAGAGTTCAGATGAGCTAAGAAGCAGGCTATGTATCCATAGCATTAAGATGTTATCCAGATAAGAAGATTAAGTTGGTTGGGCACTTAGTCTGACCTATGCGAGCATGGAAAACAAACGTTAAGCCAAGAATGATGATGATTAATGGACTAAACAATAAACAGTTGCACCTCAAAGTTTAGTCATTGAGTTACTGCTATGATTTTCGTTAAGTCAAAGCCACGACTACTTTTCTTCTGCAATCACAGGCGACACAGAGAATAAACGTTCTTCAGTAATGTTTCTTTTTAGCAACTTTTCTCAATCTTCATTCTACAATCATATTCCAAACTCAGGAACTTCCACTTACTTACTGCAAGTCAGTACAAAACGATTCCTCAGCCCCCATTTTGTAGACATGTTGAATCAGAAAGAACTTTAGAATTGCATGAATTGCCGAAGTTGGCCAAACCTATTAAACAGACAAAGTATCGCAAAGCAATAACAATTTGGAAGAGTAAATTATTCCCATGTACCCATCCCCTAATATCACTCTTTCTGCTTCCATAAATTTCGACAATTTTGTTGAGATTCTTCTTGATGTCACAAATTC
Organism: Hydractinia echinata; assembly: GCA_030067915.1. Taxonomy (NCBI): domain Eukaryota; kingdom Metazoa; phylum Cnidaria; class Hydrozoa; order Anthoathecata; family Hydractiniidae; genus Hydractinia; species Hydractinia echinata. The sequence continues at coordinate 251,421 of JASGCC010000137.1, read as the reverse complement.
TTTTGTTTTAACAGGGCCCAAAAGTCCACACTTCGAGGGCTGCAAAAGTTGATTGGTTTTACGGCAGAAAAAATAGGAATCAAGAGCAATAAAATCAGCAAAATGCAGCAATATGTAGTTTGACTAATGTAAAAAACCATAGTACTTCGGCAGAGCACATTGTCTTGAGCCCTGACAACAGCAATTTTTTATTTCTATAATTTTTTTAAAAAAAGGTTGTCCCAGTTTTGTAGGGTGTTAGTTAGCTTTTGTTTTACCTGTTTACTTTCCCAATCAAACATTTTTTCTGGTAACTAATTTTTCCCTGTTACCTAGCTGATGTATTTATTACTTAAAACTTACCTATAACAAAGTAAGCCAAACATTTTATTCATTACATTATGTACTTTTACTTTTTATTCCTCAAAACATGCAACAATGTTAAAAAAAGTTATGAAGATCAGGTGTGTTCTTGCACTTAAAAAAGGTTGCATGCAGGTACACAATGACAACTTAAAGTCTTTGTTCGACGTTGCCAAGAATTAACTTTTGGGAAAGCATTTGAGACATAGAATTTCAAAATTTTTCCTCTGGATGCCACCCAGCCATTAGCTAAAAAATTTGAATGTAAATTCCCATGTTGGGTGTAAGCACCCCAATTTGAATTTCCGGGTAACACCCTGTGTTACATCAAGTGTTGATAACTTTAAGTAGTTTATGTAGATTTACATCCTTTTTGCTCATTTCTCAAGATCTTCTTACATACATAATCCCACCTGCTTGTATATAGTTGCGTATGAAACAAGTGTGGAAAAACAATATTAGCATTGAACTTTGAACAAAATTGTGCAAAATGCTATTTGTCATACTTCAAGATTTGTACATAATGTTAGGGGCAATATTAATGATAAGAATAGCAATATAAATTTTGTGCCTTATCAAGCTTCATAGGCAAATCTTGATGTGAAGAACAGACGCCTCTGTTTTGTCAAATCATAGTAATTTATTGCTGTGTCTGTGAAAATGGGTTTGCATTAAAACTCTAAGTATAATGATATCATGCCACATGCAACAGTTTTTATGTATTAAGAACTGTTATGTGAATTCTTTTAGATTGACGAAAAGTATGCCATTTCAACCGAAGTTCAAGTCATCAAAAACAAAGACTGTAGTAATTGGTTTGGGATGTCTAAACATGACGTATAAATATATTTATTTATTCCTTTTATCTTGTATGTACATAGGGAGGACGAGCAGACCCCTGGAAAATTTTTTTGGATTAAAATGACCCATTACCCAGGCACCAAATGATCATTTAATGAAATTTCTCAGGACAATTAACTTACGGCTGTATCATATTAAATCTGAAATCCCTACTTGTACGTATATAGACTTTACCCTCTGCCCCTTCGCACTCTCTACAAAAATGAAACACATAATGCTGCTGTATAAGAACTTGTTTCTATTTGTAATAATACTAAATCAGCTTTAGCAACTCTAAAATAGTGTCAACTCTAAAGATCAGGTAGTTATTATTTTTACACATTTGTAATTATTAACTAAATACTGTCCCAAAATTAACCAATACCATCACAAAGTGAAAAACAATCTATCAAAAAGCATATAAAGAAAATTAAAAAACAATTATGGAAAGCAAACGTAAAAAAGAAACAAATATGAAAAAAGCCAAAATTATGAAACGAATCATGAATGAAATATAAAAAAATGCAAATTGCTCTAACACATTTTTTTAAAGCACGATTTTTTTTCAACATTGTTTCAACATTGTTTTTTTTAATGTTCATATTAGGATAGCTCTTAAGCCTGCAACAGAAAAAAAGTTGCTTTGACATTTAACTAAAGTTTCTCAGAACCTCACAAAAACAACAGGGTGTCCACTCAGAAATATTAGGAATTTTATATTTATGGTCAATCAGAACTATTTTCATCAAAATATTGGTAAGGATTAAATTTTGAAACTGTTATTGAGAGAAATTTTAGAAATGTCAGAAATGTCAGGAAAATAAGGAGTTCATATTGAGTGAATACCATGAGCAGCAGCCGATTAACTTCTTTAATAATGTTATTTAATAATTATAATAAGTATATTTTAGTCTTATTACAGCAATTAATTTTTGTAGTACATTTATTTTTTAAATCAGGTAAGAAAAAATGTCACATTTCTTTCTTCCAAAAATTTGTTTACCGCCAGTAGCTGTGACCAACTAATGTTTATGGAGAAATTGCTGTCAGCCCTTTAGTTAAAGCAGTGCTATAAGAAGCAGGCATTTCAGTGGGCAATGTCCTAAATAACCTAAAAAATGAAGACCCTCCCAAAAGCTCCGAAAAAACTTAAAATTTGGACCTAAAATATTGATTTCTTCTAAAATTGTTTATGTTGACATCATTGTTTTTTTTCAAATAGTAACTTTTTGTTATTGTGACAAAAATTGACCATATATTCACCTTGCAACATGACTAATAAATTATACTTCCATAACTACCACAATTTCAAATGAACAGCCTCTTTGGCATTCAAAAAAAAAGGCTTGATTATAAGTAAATCTTTATTTCCTCCTGAAATTTCGGCACAATATCCTAAAATATGGAATAGTTTTTATTCCTTTTAGTGTTTTCTCCTACAATTTGATTAATTATAAAATTATAAATTTTTAAATCTGAGGCCACCCTGCTTTTGTTCTCATTTTTAAATTGTGTGTATATATGTAAATATATTTTAGTCCATTCTCAATATTCTTCATCAATATATCGTGCAACGAATTTCCAAGACTTTAACCACTTCAAATGATTTGCAGATATTTGAAGGTTTGTCATTGTTTTTAATCACCGATTATTTTAATGAAGGTTGCTACCAGTTTTCAAAGTTCTGGAAGTAAAATTGAAGTTTTTTATTACGTTTGTGATCGATTCGTGATCCTTTAAGCTCCAGGGTTTGAGAAGCCTTTAACAGCCTGGGATCCATTGAAAATACTGGATCTTTCGACTCTGTTACAAATCCTGAAAAGAAGATTTGTTTAAAAAAAACCCTCAAAAACTGTCACATTTTTAAGGTTACTTCAGAAACCAAATTTACATAACATTTTGATCACCATTAGATTTCACTTGTTTCAGAGAATGACATCCTTGTGGCATTGAAGTTTCACAGTTATGGGACCAAAGACTTGGTTTTGTTGCGTAAAGAGCAGGTATATGCTTATTAAAATATACATTCATACTTACTCTTAGAATTAAAGTTTTTCCTTGCCAGCTAGAATTTCTTTTTTCGGTACAGTTTAATAAGAATTTCAATTTTTGCCATAAAATATTACCATATAGTCATGTTATAGGAAACTACAATGTTACAAATAGCACACTATATTTCATTTATTTTTGGTTCATAGTTACTTAAGATGGGGTTAAAGATACCACACACAGAGGATTCAGGTACTGTATATAAATTATTCACAGAATCAAGTTTTTATTTTCATCTTTTTTTAAATCACCAAAGTGTGTCCATTGTTGTCTTATATTTTAGATGGCCATTATGGAAGTTTTATTTTATATCCTGAAAAACTCATTGTAATTGTTGCAATGAAGAAATACATGAGTGATTTTCAGAATGTCACACTGGTATGAACTATATTTTTAGACAGGATATTTTGCTCTTCATAAAATAATTTCTTTCACAATAAAAACATTTTGTTTTTTCATTCACATTACTTGATCAGCATAAAGCGAATTGCCTGAGCTGTAAAATGAGTATCAAAACTTCTTCAATTGACTTGTATGCTTAAAATCCTTCTATTAAGTAAAAATAAAACACAGATCAAAGCTTACACCAGTACAAAGTGGTTACTTATTGTCCGAACTCGCAACACAATTATACATCACCTGCCATATGTCTATTTCTTCATGTTTATCACTATAGTCAAACACAGAAGCTTCTAAGATTCCCAACAGTGATAACTCACCTGACAGCAAGGCAATACTGGAGAAAATGTAAGATGTGTTTATTATTGCTGTTAATTGCTGGTGTACAATAATTGTTGTTAGATTTTTTTCGCAAGGATTAAATTTCACAAATTTACCCGAATTATTGATGTTTTGTGCTTTGTAGCATTTGGGGATATTTTTGTTGCCTTACTGCGCACTACAAGCATAATACTGTCTGACAATGCATTGGAAACACTTGTCATACAACATTTGAACTATTGCGCAAAATATTTATTGATTACATAATAAAAATCCAATCTCCACGATATGACACGATGGTACACAATATGTGCGCTTTAAGACATTTTTCAGGTCGCAAAGCTAGTCCTTAACTTTTTGTTCTCCTTTTTATACAAAACATGTTTGATTTCCAATTAGAACTTTTTAATTTTCATGCCCAATGGTTGTAAACAAATCAGACAATATGCTTAATGAAAACAAAACTGTTGTGAAACAAAATATCCGAAATTGTTGCAATAAATTTGTGACACAGCATTTGTACGATAAAGAAAATTGGTAATTGGATACTAAACTTTACATCAAATACAATCAAATCTAATACCTTTTCGATGCGTGGTAAATAGAAATTACTCCACTTAACTAAATTAGATTTAAAAGTTCTGGTATCAGGACTACATATTTTTGTAAGTAACAAGTCCTCAGGCTTAGAGAGACTAAATTTTCACATTTTGAATTTGAAATCTTTTAGTAGGATTTTAAGAAATACAACTACATACAACAGAAGGAAGAAGCAACGTTTTTTTAGTCACTCACATTAAAAGAACTTGTGGTACTGTGCTTCGTACTATTTTAAGCGCCCAAAAATGCGTACAAACATATTAAATGTTGTATCATAACCATAATTCAAAACTCAAAAACGCCTTAAAATGTTTTTTGAGAAAAGTTTTGTGGCTAAAATTATTGAAAAAACAAATTCCAGGCTAAACCAAATGATCAGGTTTCTTATAAATAAAAGAGGTTATGTTTTCCTCCAACTTATAACTAATTGGAAGCACACAAGATTTTCAAGAGCAAAAAAAATTCTAATTTCCTTCGCTGACGTAGAAGACTATCATTGGTAGAATATTGGAAATTTTGCTAGACGGCCTTTATTTTAGTGACTGCTCTGAAATTTAACGTAAAAAAAATTTGTCATGTTAAGTTACGTACCTGACTATTTATTATGTTGTTGGTTGAAAATGGTAATGTAATATTTTAACGTTTATTTTAAGACGTACCGAAACAGATGATGGTCCAAGTAATGAGTCTTTCAAGCATCCAATCATATGTAACGCAGGTGCTAGTAACAGTGCAGATTCCGGTTCTGTAGAAAGTTTAAAACTAAAGCTTGAAATATACAAAAGAAAAAAGCCTACACCAATACGTGGAACTGAAAGAAATAAGTCTTTAAGAGAGAAGGGATGTTCTGAACACTCAACAGAGAATGTATTTGATACACATAAACCAAAATCTAAAGGGTATTCTTTCCGTGTAAGAAAACACGACGCTTCTATACTTGAGCTGGCGGGTATAGAACATGAGGAAAACAGTGCAAAAGAGAACTTAATACCTTCTCCTGGAAGCGAGAATTCTATTGATTCGAATAATAACTCACAATTAAGCAATGCGGAAGCTCGTGGTGTGGAAGCGCATGCGCGTGAGGAGAGTACTAGTGATGAGTTTCAAAAAAATGTTCAATTAAAAAGCGCTCAACCAAGAAAAAGAAAAAGACAAAAAAGATTGACCTTGCAAAAAAGCAAGAAAAGACAGCTTACAAACAACAGGTCACGCCCTTCTGAAACCAAATCACAGGATGCAGATGAGACGCAAGATTTTAATCGAAAAGAACCAGTTATGACAATGGAGAAGCTGTTGAGTAAGAAAAAAAAGAGCTTGGACAATTTACCAGTTGTTGAATTTGATGATATGTCGTATTTGGAGACTGATGTCGATGAAACAGAGAATGTTGCTCAACAGAACAAAAGGTATATATGTTTCGCACTTGTTTGTGTAATGCTCACGCTTTTAAGAGGTTCAAGTATCGACATGTCACGTAAAACGTATTTTCTTTTTACATTTCCCTCGACGCTTATTACCCATTTTTTATCGGTTTATTTCCAATAACATTTGTTCCAGATGAATATTGCCTAAAAATTTAAAAACTTTTTCCCTATTACGAGAAGCTGTGGAAAGTTTTATTCTGTGTGGAATTTTTTGTCGGAGCTAACTAGAAAAAGTTTGGAAATCCTTTTTCTAAAAAAGATTTTTTTCGTTATAACACTAACATGGTTTTATAAAAAAAAAACATATCTGCTCTAATTTTTCTACACGTATTAAAGTTAAGTTAAGACTCGGCCGGCAACAAAATTTCAACGACGAGAAATGAAAAAAGTCGTATTTTGAAATAAAGGTGATGACGTTACCATTAATTTTTTGTTGTCAAATCACATCTTCTACATTGGTCAGTTAGGCTTTATAGTCATAGCATTTGCATTCAATAATGGGAGATGGCAAAATTACTACCCAACTCCCCCCCCCTTCCCCCTTAAAACGAGCATCAAAATATAAAATATGGTCAAACGTACTAATTTCTACAAGAAAAACACTGATGTGCTTAATATTTGTATGAACAAGATTTATGTTCATGTTATGTTAACTTTCATTATTATCAGCTCGATTTTCTTCTAGTAAAATCCACGCCTTGACACTCAAAGAAATAGGCGATCTCGTGTCTTCATTAGATGATGACATCAAAAACATTTTTACTGGAAATGTAAGTAGCGCTTTACCTCTTAGTCTTGTTCTTCACTCTGACCTATTTTGTAATTTAAAAACTTTGATCAATTTTGCCCAATCTCTATTGCAGTTATCATCCGGCTAAAAAACTTTAGTTAAAATTTTTTTTTCAGATATTCAATTTTTTAACTTGGTAATTTTCTATTAATTCTGAATCTCTTTGTGAAAGTTAATCAAGGGCAAATCAGGATAAAACAATGTTTTTATTTTTTAAGGTCCTGCACCGTCCTCAAATCCTAAAAAATTGTGCTAAATGTAGCAAAAACAATTAATTCACGGTGTGGAGTTTTAACATGCTAAAGATTTTATCTCAGCTAAGGATTAATGGCTTCGCTTTCATTGAAGTACCTTAAGTGGATAAAATTTCGCGAGGACTAATTTTCGCGAGGTCAAAAAAAAGGACATTTCGTGAGGATTAATTTTCGCGAATCGGTCGTTTCCAAATATTTCGCGTGGACAAATTTTCGCGAATAGACCATTCTCTAATTTTTCGCGAGGATTTATTTTCGCGAATCACAAATTTTTAGGAAATAATTTTTTCGAGTGTGGGGTTAACGTCAGAAATAATAAATGGCTTTTGTAAAGAAACTATGTATTCGCTGTAATAGTAAAGTTACAAAGATCTATATGTCATCACAGATCTGCTGCATCATCAAAAAAAGATGATTAATGACGTTCGACGTTCGATCAATACTTGAAACAAACACAAGTAAAATAAAAGCTTGGGAAAATGGCTTCATCAAACAAGACATTAGTTTTCTCTGCAGCGGTACGTGGTTTCCATGTTTATCGTGATATTTGGAACCCACAGAAAGATGAAAAGCTGTTTGTGTTCAAAAAACCGCAGGATGCAAAGACATTCGATCTTTCTTTCAGAGACTGATTGATTTATGTATACTGCAAGCACGAGGCAAAAACAAAAAAGATCACAACTTCTACTTGACTTTTCGACGTTGATTAGATGCTCTGTGCCCACAGAATTCTATGGAAAAAAAAAGATGAAGAAAAAAATGTTGTTCTCAAAATTTTCGCGAGGATTTATTTTCGCGAATGAGCCCTTTTCAAAATCTTCACGAGGATTAATTTTCGCGAATTGGGCTTCTTAAAACTTTTCGCGAGTCCTTATTTTTGCGAATTTGGCCGAAATTCGTGAAATTCGCGAAAATTAATCCTCGCGAAAATTAATTCACTTAAGGTAGTTGTGTAGCTATATTTGTGTGAGAGACGAGTACCTATGTGATTTGTAACTTTTACTTTCTAAAAACTCTCTCTGTGGAACAACCACCATGTTCAGTCACTGCTTTTATTAGTTACAGTGATTTTTCTATAGAAAAGTTTTATTGTTCAAAGGCATTTTTTCCCTAAATAATTTAAAAAAACTAAATTTTGCTAGAGCTACATTTCGCGGTTTAGAGTGTCTTTTATGAAATTTTATTCCTGCGAAATGAAGAATATCGATCACCTGCAAAATTTTATCCGGCCGTGAATTTTCCCACTAAGTCTAAGATGCTGTTCCGACCCATATTGTCCGGCCGACCCATGTTGTCCGAAGAACGGCAACAACCCATATTGTCCGAATCCAACCCATATTGTCGGGATAAGTAAAATACACTTTTATCGCTTGATTATTTTTCAGAAAATTAATATTTTGTTAATGCGGATTGTTGATACCCTGGGTAAGACCTTTCAACAAAATTTACAAGGTAACGCAAGTCACGTCCTCATCTAAACCTTCTCGGACAACATGGGCAGGCATATAACCTTTACCCATATTGTCCTAAACCTTTTCGGACAACATGGGCAGGCATAAAACCTCTACCCATATTGTCCTAAACCTTTTCGGACAACATGGGAAGGCATAAAACCTTTACCCATATTGTCCTAAACCTTTTTGGACAACATGGGCAGGCATATAACCTCTACCCATATTGTCCTAAACTATCTCGGACAACATGGGCAGGCATATAACCTTTACCCATATTGTCCTAAACCTTTTCGGACAACATGGGCAGGCATAAAACCTCTACCCATATTGTCCTAAACCTTCTCGGACAACATGGGCAGGCATATAACCTTTACCCATATTGTCCTAAACCTTTTTGGACAACATGGGCAGGCATATAACCTCTACCCATATTGTCCTAAACTATCTCGGACAACATGGGCAGGCATATAACCTTTACCCATATTGTCCTAAACCTTTTCGGACAACATGGGCAGGCATAAAACCTCTACCCATATTGTCCTAAACCTTTTCGGACAACATGGGCAGGCATAAAACCTCTACCCATATTGTCCTAAACCTTTTCGGACAACATGGGCAGGCATAAAACCTTTACCTATATTGTCCTAAACCTTTTCGGACAACATGGGCAGGCATATAACCTTTACCCATATTGTCCTAAACCTTTTTGAACAACATGGGCAGGTAGATACAACTAAAACAGTTTTTTTACAATGTTACCAGGCATATAACCTCTACCCATATTGTCCTAAACTATCTCGGACAACATGGGCAGGCATATAACCTTTACCCATATTGTCCTAAACCTTTTCGGACAACATGGGCAGGCATAAAACCTCTACCCATATTGTCCTAAACCTTTTCGGACAACATGGGCAGGCATAAAACCTCTACCCATATTGTCCTAAACCTTTTCGGACAACATGGGCAGGCATAAAACCTTTACCTATATTGTCCTAAACCTTTTCGGACAACATGGGCAGGCATATAACCTTTACCCATATTGTCCTAAACCTTTTTGAACAACATGGGCAGGTAGATACAACTAAAACAGTTTTTTTACAATGTTACCTGAATTCTTTGAAGAAAACCAGTTGAGATAATGGGCTTCAGAGGAGCCTTTTTCAGTTGGACAGATTTTAAGGCACAGACAGTACAATGCCTTGTGTAACATTCCACAGCCCCTCTTGGAATGTTGCTGTATGTTCTACTAATCTGAAACATGTGAAGGAATTATACAGCATCTGATTAGGATTTGACAGGCTATTAATATCAATCAATTACTGTTAATAACTTGTTTTTTTAAACATATTTACTTTTTTATAATTTAACAACTTTATTAACTGACAATGTTTCATTGTTATCTTACATTTATGTTTGATTTCCTAATTACACTTTCCCGTAAGGTCAAAAATAGTTATAGGCGTTAATACCTGTTCAAAAGTTTTTCTTGAACCACAATGGATGAGTTCCTTGCTATGGATTCTTTCAATTATGTCAAACATCTTGTTTCCTGTGCATACCCTCTTAAAATTTCCCAGAGTTGCGTTGCACTGAAAAAAGGATTTATATATATATATAATATTATGTCAAATCAAAGATTATATATATACATACTTACAAAAACATCTACAGTATATAGCCATTATAAAGAACAGAATTGATTCAGACAGGATTCAGACAGGATTCGAACCTGCATTATCCTGTTAACAGGACATCCTACCAATTGGATGACTGAATCGAAAGTCAAAATTAATAGACATATATGAAACTAAACTTACATTTTGCTAGTTTAAGTTTCCAGTCTATGAATCTTGATTTTATTATCTAAGAATTATGGTATATATATATACAGAAATAACAATAAAAAAAGAAAAATTACATAACAGGATAAAAACCCATCTCAGTTACCACAGTTACTGAAACATAATTTAGAGGTCATGCCAAAACTGAACTTGCCAAAGAAACAATCCATGGGCATTAACTAACATGCATCTTTACTCTTCTGCTATTGTAGTTTGTTGTTCATATTTTTGGCCTTTAAATGACATAGCTAGCTAAGCATTGTTCACAATGGAAAATGAAAAAATTACAAACACCATAAAAAGTATAAAAAAGTATATATATAATATATACCTAGGTACATGAATGTGTAATAAAATGCAGTATAATTAAACTATAAAGAAGAATAAAAAATGACTTACATCAACTGTAGTGCTAGGAACACATAAAATATCCACCAACCCAAGTGTAGGGTAACTCATCAAAACATACTTGTTTCGTCTGATACGCCTTATAGTACTTTCTGATACATCGCTCTTTTGTTTTTTCAAGTATAAAACAATGTCGTGATAGGTCTCTTGGGACATTTTGTGGAGTTCTTTTTGCACGCTTCCACCTCCAGCCAGGCCTGGAACTGTTTTTTATGTTCTCCCAGATCATTTTCAGGCAAAAGATTCTCCATTGAAAACTCAAATCTAAATTATCCCTGAAAAGGATAAAAAAACAAAGTAAAATAACAAACTTATATAAACAAACTGAGGAAAATATAGCTAGCTAGATAACCACAATACCCACGATCCACACACAACAACCGCGCTGCACTAAATTATCGGTTTACCCATATTGTCGGAGGGCTGCCCATATTGTCTTTTTTCCACAGTTCAAAATATCGGACAACATGGGTCGACAGACATCGCGGGATGGCACAATGCAATTCAAAAAATACAGGACGAGTTTGATGACGAAGAAGAAGGCAGGAATTAACATATATTATTTTCCAGGCCAGAAGTATCATCCTTAAAAAATACAATATTATATAATGAGTATTTTGTTCTGTTTCCTCAAAATTCAATTTCTAGAATTTTATTTTCCTTTTCTGAGAGATTCGCAAAAATTTAAAAATGCACCTACTTAACCTCCAAATTTAATTACTTACCTAGTTTAGGTTCTTTAAAGTAAATCGTCCGAACGTTTCCTTATAGAGTTTCCTGATGGAGAGAAAGGTCATAGATTTACAGAAAACTTTGTTCATTGTAGATTTTTATTTCGGACTGTGTGTTGTAGATGTATCAATTTTCTTTAGACGCAATGTGAGAGACACGATCAATTTAAAAAAGGTGGGAAAGAAAAAGGTAGTACTGATTTTGACAGTTTTTATACCCACTTTGCCTATATTTTATGTATCCACTTTGCTTAAAGTTTCCATTTAACATCATAAAGTATATATTGCTTTTGTGTTGTTAGTTTGTGTGATGTTGATAGAATAAAATTAACGTTCTTTCTTCTGTCCACAAAGCTTATATTAGGACGTCACTACATATTCTCTTTCGCTCTACAGGTTGTTTGAACATGCAAGTCGCTTTTGGTTTGTTTACAGAAAAACAAGTTGACGTCGTTCTTCAACATCTCATGAAAATGTTCTGTACGTCACATGGAAAGGTACAACTGTTGCGTCTTCTTCTCCTTTTTCACATGTTTCTAAATAGGAAATGTAAATAAGTAACGGGGAGTTTAACGTCTTTGGAGATTCTATTCAAACAACTGGCTCTTCTTCATCTCGAACTGTAAATAATCAGCATTGCTCAACTTTCAAATAAGCCGGTTTGCTGTCAGGAAATAACACCAATGGGCTGACAACACTGCATTTAAAGTGCGCGTAGTGGAGACTGAAACTGAAACCTTATTATTACAAGCCGACTGTGCTCCCACTACACCATCTCCGCCAAATCTTGTCTTGTATAAAGTTGTGTGTGAATTACGACAGTTTCAGCTGCCGTAACTCATATTGCGTCCGAAGATCTTCGTCACTTCATTAGTAAGCTTTATTTCGCGAGATATTTTTGTAACTTCGGCCATTGTAGTTTTATTTTTCAACCTTTACTTGTTAGTATTTCGATTATGTGATGAAGGTTTTACTCCCAGAAACGATGGCTATGGTGTATGGAAATATTGCAAACATTTCGAGAGAAGAGGTAAGCTTGTCAAATTCAGAAGTCATGCAAAATACGATACGAAAATTTGTTTCGTACTAGAGGTTGTATTACTTTAAGAAAAGAAAGTGTTTGCGGAAGAAACTTCTGCGGTTTTTGGAAAATTTGCAAAACTTTTCTCGCAAAATGTACCAATTAGAAAATGGTCTCAAAAAATTTTACTGCTGTTAGAAAAAATGTATAAAAATTAGTGGGAAATAAATAAAAAAAATTGTAGAGCAGTACAAAAGTTTCTTCCGAAAACAATCTTCTCCCTTAAAAGTTGCATTCAAACTTAAATACAATCATTGGTTTATTTCTTAGGCTGATCGCATTATTATGGGAATATAGAATGGTAACAGGAGTATATGAAATGTAAATATGTAAATGTTTTGATAAAAAAACCGAAGATATGCAACACTGGTTTGCTTTTTACTTACAAAGTACTCCAACTTATACTTAGTCCCCTTACGTTGGTCCTTCTTTGAAGACGACAAGTACATCATTAGACCGAAAAGGAGTTCACTATCAAATATAGTTTATTAATTTTCACTTCTGTTGATTTTCACTTCTGTTGATTTTCACTTCTGTTGATTTTTACTTCTGTTGATTTTCACTTCTGTTAATTTTCACTTCCGTTGATTTTTACTTCTGTTGATTTTTAGCGATCCATTCCTGAAATTTTTGCCTGAAGTGGCTGAAAAGAAATGTAAACAAGAATTTGGAAAAAATGAACAAAATGAAGAAATTTTCTCTAGGTGGCAAATATTTTGTCCGATAACGCAACTAAAGAAGGATAGGGGGTTGGAAGTGTAGAAAAAAGGGGCAGGGTGAGGAAGAGTGTTCAGCTGCAAGCGGACATCCTTTACAGAATTTTTTTTTGTAATTCTTGTTGGTTGAGTTGTGGAGAAAATTGCGCGGACGTCCTTTATGGATGTCCCTTCAAGACCAGAAGATGGGATACTCTCAAATTATCGAATCAAACTCTTGCTAACAGAATTTCTAAAAATATAAGTGGATAATATTTGGCGAGTATTTAATTTGGCGAATGACCAAAATGGAATATTTGGCGGGGATTTAATTTGGCGAATGATAAATTTTATAAAATGTGGCGAGGATTTAATTTGACGAATACAAAAAAATGTTTATTTTGGCGGGAATTTATTTTGGCGAATGACACAAAGAAATGAATTTTGTGTCTTGAAATGTTTTATAAAAAATAAGAATAAATGCATATATAAACACAAGATTTGTTATAGAGTTAAAAATTCTATTCTTCATCATCTAATAATAATATCAAAAGAGTAGAGATAGGGAGTTCCTCAAAGTACAGTTTTGAAGTGTAAACTTCTCACTAAAAAACACTCCTTGGACACCTAACCCTTCAAACTGTACTTATAAAACCCCGACACTTCCCGCTTGTATATCTCTCGTTTGACACCTGACCCCCTAAAGTATAGTTATAAACCCCCCGCTTCTCTCGAGCTCGTCCTACTCCCCCATCTGCGCATGCGCAAATAAATTCGGAAAATCTGACGGCATCCGACAAAATCCGCGCATGCGCAAAAATTCGATAGAATCTGACGTCAGATGACGTCATCGGAATGCGCATGCGCAAGTGGAGTCAAATAATTTTCTGTCCAGTTCAAAAAAAATTTATTGATAAAAAAATTGTACTTATAATAAAGAGACAAAAATGAGTTTTTTTATAAATGCAATCATCGCGATATACAACGCTGTATCAGCACCAGTAGCATCAACCACCAATGCTCTTACCGCTCGACTGCAAAGTGTGCGGGATACTGTTAGTGATTATTACAACAAAATAAAGGACAGAATAAAAAAACGAATTAACCCAACACTACATGATGAGGTCGAACAGGAAGCACAGGAAGACAACCAAGAAAACTACACTGGAGTTGAGGACATTGATGAAAATGATATCGAAATGTTGGATGATGGGAATCGTGTCAAGACATGGCGGTTCAGGGACAACCTTAACCAATCGCTTACGCGTGGTATCATGGATAAAATCACCCCTAATATAGATATGCGCGTAAATGTTGTTTACAGTTTCAGCTGTGATATTCACCAAGGTGGAGGTGGTGTGTCTTTATATCACAAAACTAAGAGCTCCAAGTCGCTATCAAGCATCGCAGAGATCGAAGCTTTCATAGAGGAATGTGAAATGAAGCGTCTGGATCTGGAGGAGGGTGAATTTTGGAGAAAGGCATATTTACCACCAGTCAGAACCATCGAGACCCCAGGAGCATATGAAGGGAAAATCGTCTTCGATCATGTGCAGATTAAGATTATAAGCACGCGTGAGCCTCTGCTGGGATGCGGACCTCTTCCAGACTGGCTACGGAATAAGAGATGTATCTACAGCTTTGATAAGGAAGATGAAAGAAGTGACAATCTATGCTTCTGGAGATGTCTTGCCGTACATAATCGTGGCAATAGAAAGCAACGGGAGAAGCATATCACGCAAGAAGCTCTTGCTTTAGCTCGAGAGTACTACGAGGACTCCAAGCTAAAACGTGAGAATGTGCGCCCTACAAAGTTGGTGGATCTGGAAGGTATTGCAAAGCACTTTAACATCAACATCAAAGTGTATGAGCCCAAATCAAACAATGATAAAGCACCATGGCGACTCATTTATGGTCAGAAGCAGCATAAGAAAGGGTTAGATGATATCACTATTGGAATGTTGGAAGGCCACTGCTTCTACATTAAAGATATCAAGGTGTTAACAAATACGTTGGAGTGCGAGGTATGCGGCCAACTTTTCACAAAAGCTTGCAATCTCACGCGGCATAAGAAAGATGAATGCGAAGGAGTCAAGACAACGATCATTTGTAAAGGTGAGAAAGTGAAACGTATGCCGAGCAAGTCGGAGAAGGTATTTTATGGTGAAGGTTATAGCTATGATGCATCTAAATGGATTGAATATATGTCAAAGAAAACTGGAAGACATATACATCATGCTTTATGTGGTCATGGTGGTGAACGTGTTATCCGTGATGAAAAAGGAAAGGAGTGGAAAGTAGACGGTTATGAGCCGATCACGAAGACCGTCTACGAGCACCACGGATGTTACTGGCACGGATGCCCGTGTGCCCGTCAGGACGGAGCCGAAGGCGATCAGTCAGAACCTCATACATACCGCTATGAACAAACGATGAAGAAGGAGGGTATGATAGAAGAACAGGGATACAACCTCATCACAGTGTGGGAATGTGAAAATCCTCCCAAGCTCAACCGGCATCCTCATTATATCGTGTTTGATTTCGAGGCCATCGCGTCTTCTTTGAATTCCCAGCAACAAACATCTGATTTGACATACATTTCGAGGCATATACCGGTAAGTTTCGGTATTCACGATAGTTTGAATGCCAACCCAACGTTTGTCGAAAATGAAGATCCTAAAATTTTATTGAGACTTTTTATGGAGGAGCTAGAAAGGAGACACGCTCTTATTGTAGCTGAAGTGGAAATAATGTACCCGAAACCTACAGATTTCGACATACTTCCCAAAAAGACCCAGGATGCGTGGTTTTGATACTTTGATCGCAGGCGGAAGCAAAATCATCTTTGCTCGGTTCTGGTGCAGACAACTATACAGCGAGACAAATCTTGCTACAAAAGTTTGAAAGTATGGTGCTGCGGGGAGAAAATGTAGGGCAAGGTATAACACGTTTCCAAAAAGTGCTCCAATACGCTAGAACCCCAGTCAATTTTGCTGTTATGCCCAGCGTGTACATGTTACCATCAGACATGAATCTTCGTATTGGTAAAATTGAGGGTTATAATAATAATGTCTTGATTGCACCTGCAATGTCAAACCCTGGGGTTCAAGTTGATCTAAACAAGATGAAGCCTATTGTGAAACCGAGGACACTCCCGAAGCATCGCCTATCGACTAGTGGCTCCGCAGGAGCACCACAGGTGAGCCACGTGATCCCTAAACCCGTAGGGCATCGTCCAGCGACCCCGCAGAAGCACGAGGTAATAGAAGCAGATCAACACGATGACACCAAGGCTGCGTTGATTTCAACAGGGATAGGTGTTATTTTGCTTTACATATGGTTCAAAAAATAAATAGACATGTCCAATAGATTTTCTTTCCGCCACCAAGGCAAACACAAAACAACATGGAAAGTAAGAAATGCACAAAATGTAAACGCTCTTTATCCTTAGAAGATTTCAGGATCAAGGGGAATGGACAATTGACAAAAATCTGCATTAAGTGTCTGGATATCGACAAGGGTTCAAGAGAGCGTACCAAATGCCCGCACAAAAAAAAATACATTGCTCCATATGCGATCGTCCAGGCTATCTATACAAACTAGTTTTAAGCAGGATTTATAATGCCCTAGGGCAGGATACAGAGATAACATCCCAGGAATATCTGGGATGTGATATTGTTACATTTATGAAACATATCCAAGCACAGTTTAGAGATGCTATAAGCTGGGGAAACCGAGGGCAGTGGCAGTTCGACCATAAGATACCGATAAAATACAGAGAGAATGGAGAATATCCTAGTGAGGAAGAACAAATTGCAAGACTGCACTATACCAACATGCAGCCCATGTGGATTGAGGATAATCAGATGAAAGGTAATCGATATATCTCTGAATAGAGTCGCGTTAGCATCAGCATCAGCATGATATGCCCGTGGCAAAGCGCGAAGTAGTCTAGTGTGTTTGATCAACAAATTAGACTCTATCTACTTTATTTACGATCTTTTGCCTTTCCTACCCATGTAGCCTACAACAAGAGCAACGGCACCTGCAATTGCCATGTATAGGTGCTTAGCCATATATTCGACAACTTTTGCAGCCACTCGAAAAAAGAAGGATACTACCGTCCCTCTGACACCGGGTAATGCTGCACCTGCTTTCCCTGCCAAATATTTTAAAAAAATTTCAAGTCTTTCCAGCTGTTTTTGTACAAAATTTTTACTACCACCGCCAGTTCCCGCTGCAGCACCAGGTGCTGCGCCACCGCCTGTCACCGCTAGTACAATGGTGGATATGAGCAAGACAACAGCAGAAACAATGCTTGCTATAGTGATCCCTTGTTCCTTGAACAAGATCTTGAGTTTTTCAGTGAGTGATGTATCGTCCTCCACCATTTTCATTAGTGTTTCTTTAATTGCAGTGGGCTGGCCCTGAGTCTTGGATGATAGTATACCATGCGCTTCTTGTGCTGCTTTTTTTTATCGTAGCTGTTCAATGGCTTTGTTTCAAATCTCCTGCTGTTCTTCAGAGCCACCGGGCTGCGCTTTCTTTGCTTCAAGCTTCTCTATTTCACCATCATAAAAAATCATTTTACTTTTTAATAGTTTCAAGTCCCCCTCACTGTTTGAATTTCGAGCCCTTTTCTTTCACGTTCGGTAAAGGCTTCGCTACCAGAAGTTTTCACAAACCTCTCCGTTTCATCCACAACCTTATTGAGGAGGGGAACTATTTCTATCTCGTCCTGATTTTTAGCCTGAGCAAGCTCCTCGACGTGTTCATACCTGCTCAGAAGGTTTTGAGCCACTGCCATGTTGCCTTTGTTAGGTGTAGTATAATCGGTAAACCCCTTAATAGGTGTAGCATCGTCGGTAAACCCCATGGCTTTCAGACGGGTTTTGCCTAGATCCGTCTTTATCATGTTGATTGTACGAAAACTACCGTCCTCTATCGTTAGTTTTTTCCCATCATAGAGGAGTTGATTAGATTTACCTTTCTTATTCTTTCCTAGTTCAAATTCGTTGTAATATAGATCTTTATTAATTGGTGGCCCCAGCCCCCCCTCCTCACTGCTAAGATATTCATAAAGAGAGTTGATCTTCGATTGTTTGACCCGTTCCATCTGACTTGGTTTCAGGTCCTTCATCTCTATTTCTTCAGATGTTGGCGTTGAACTGGTGCCAGGCTGGGCAAGCTCGTCAGGTTTAGTATATCTAACATCAGTATCATCTGGGATATCTTCCTCATGTGTAAAACCGTCTCCTTCATATGTTGGATTATCCATTTTATTTGAAACAAAAATCATATCTAATAATAAAGTAGTAGCATGACTAATATATTTGGAAAAACACTTGGTCCGTATGCGGAGATGAAAACGCTCTTTGCAATGAAAGGGAAAAAACAGCGTGTAAAGGTGAGCCACGTGCTATCTACGATTAATCAGAATGTCGACGTACCAAATATGGCACAGAATGATGTCATTTTTCCTCGGAGCCTTAAACTCTTGTTCAATCTCGAACTAACTGGGTCAAACACGAAGCGTACTATCGTTTCAAATATCGGCAAGAGTTTGGTCCAGAATCTGAAAATCACACTAAATGGAAACGAGGTACAAAGTATTAACGACTACAGAGTTTTTCGCTGTCTATCGCGATCTCTGGTTGTCAAAATTCGACCTTGAAAATAATTTGATTCTAGAGGGGATCAATCCCAAGGATGGTACGATCCGTGCCTTGCAGGTGAAAGCTAGCGATCATGTGGGTACTGATGAAGAAAAGGCGGTTGCAGCACTGTATGGAAACATGTTCTGTATCCCTCTGGGAGAAATGTTTGAATTGGTCCGAGATTTACCATTCTACCAACCTGGATTACACGATAGGCTGCAATTCGTGATACATTTTGCATCATATGGAGATGTTATCAAAGATGGAGCGGCTTCAGGGTCTACGGCAGCAAAAGCAGCAGATGCTGCATATAAGATTTCTCTATCTCTGCAACATTGCACTAGAGTTTGATAAAGTAAACCACGACGAGCTTGCAGGTGCCATGATATCACGCTATAGTCAGTTTGCTCTACCATTTGAGAGAGTACTTCGAAGCAAAGTGATCACCATGAAGAAGGAGGATACCAGTTATAATTTACAAATTGACACCCCTGCGAAAAGTTTGAAAGGAGTCCTTTGTGGATCCATCGAAAGTTAAGCCCTATAGCGGTGCTAACGAAATATTTTACAACCCTAATATTGAAAAAATCTCGATCACTGTCGAGGGTGAGCCAATGAACTATAATCTCATACCATGCTTAGAAAAGATCAATATGAACAAATTGTGAATCTCTTCGGTAAACATGACTCGACAGTCACGATAGGAAAATTCGCGACTGAAAAATACGCACTTTTTGTAGATTTTCGAGCATATGAACGAAGAAGGCGATGGAAACGGCGATATTAAATGCTACGTCTATTTGCTTAGCGATGCATAACTGAACATATTAGATGGTAGGTTTTCATAGTGGTGAGTATTAGATGGTAGGTTTCATAGCGGTGAGTATTAGATGGTAGGTTTCATAGCGGTGAGTATTAGATGGTAGGTTTCATAGCGTTGAGTATTAGATGGTAGGTTTCATAGCGTTGAGTATTAGATGGTAGGTTTCATAGCGGTGAGTATTAGATGGTAGGTTTCATAGTGGTGAGTATTAGATGGTAGGTTTCATAGCGTTGAGTATTAGATGGTAGGTTTCATAGCGTTGAGTATTAGATGGTAGGTTTCATAGCGGTGAGTATTAGATGGTAGGTTTCATAGCGGTGAGTATTAGATGGTAGGTTTCATAGCGGTGAGTATTAGATGGTAGGTTTCATAGTGGTGAGTATTAGATGGTAGGTTTCATAGCGGTGAGTATTAGATGGTAGGTTTCATAGCGGTGAGTATTAGATGGTAGGTTTCATAGCGGTGAGTATTAGATGGTAGGTTTCATAGCGGTGAGTATTAGATGGTAGGTTTCATAGCGGTGAGTATTAGATGGTAGGTTTCATAGCGGTGAGTATTAGATGGTAGGTTTCATAGCGGTGAGTATTAGATGGTAGGTTTCATAGCGGTGAGTATTAGATGGTAGGTTTCATAGCGGTGAGTATTAGATGGTAGGTTTCATAGCGGTGAGTATTAATGGTAGGTTTCATAGCGGTGAGTATTAGATGGTAGGTTTCATAGCGGTGAGTATTAGATGGTAGGTTTCATAGCGGTGAGTATTAGATGGTAGGTTTCATAGCGTGAGTATTAGAGTAGGTTTCATAGCGGTGAGTATTAGATGGTAGGTTTCATAGCGGTGAGTAATTAGATGGTAGGTTTCATAGCGGTGAGTATTAGATGGTAGGTTTCATAGCGGTGAGTATTAGATGGTAGGTTCATAGTGGTGAGTATTAGATGGTAGGTTCATAGCGGTGAGTATTAGATGGTAGGTTTCATAGTGGTGAGTATTAGATGGTAGGTTTCATAGCGTGTGTATAGATGGTAGGTTTCATAGCGTTGAGTATTAGATGGTAGGTTTTCATAGCGGTGTGTATTAGATGGTAGGTTTCATAGCGGTGTGTATTAGATGGTAGGTTCATAGCGGTGTGTATTAGATGGTAGGTTTCATAGCGGTGAGTATTAGATGGTAGGTTTCACATAGTGGTGTGTATTAGATGGTAGGTTTCATAGCGGTGTGTATTAGATGGTAGGTTTCATAGCGGTGGTATTAGATGGTAGGTTTCATAGCGGTGTGTATTAGATGTAGGTTTCATAGCGGTGGTGTATTAGATGGTAGGTTTCATAGCGGTGTGTATTAGATGTAGGTTTTCATAGCGTGTGTATTAGATGGTAGGTTTCATAGCGTTGAGTATTAGATGGTAGGTTTCATAGCGGTGTGTATTAGATGGTAGGTTTCATAGCGGTGTGTATTAGATGGTAGGTTTCATAGCGGTGAGTATTAGATGGTAGGTTTCATAGTGGTGTGTATTAGATGGTAGTTCATAGCGGTGTGTATTAGATGGTAGGTTTCATAGCGTTGAGTATTAGATGGTAGGTTTCATAGTGGTGAAGTATTAGATGGTAGGTTTCATAGCGGTGAGTATTAGATGGTAGGTTTCATAGCGGTGAGTATTAGATGTAGTTTCATAGCGTGGTATTAGATGGTAGTTTCATAGCGGTGAGTATTAGATGGTAGGTTTCATAGCGGTGAGTATTAGATGGTAGGTTTCATAGCGGTGTGTATTAGATGGTAGGTTTTCATAGCGGTGAGTATTAGATGTAGGTTTCATAGGGTGAGTATTAGATGGTAGGTTTATAGCGGTGGTATTAGATGGTAGGTTTCATGTGGTGTGTATTAGATGGTAGGTTTCATAGCGGTGTGTTATTAGATGGTAAGTTTCATAGCGTTGATATTAGATGGTAGATTTCATAGCGGTGAGTATTAGATGGTAGGTTTCATAGCGGTGAGTATTAGATGGTAGGTTTCATAGCGGTGAGTATTAGATGGTAGGGTTTCATAGTGTGTGTATTAGATGGTAGGTTTCATAGCGGTGTGGTATTAGATGGTAGGTTTCATAGCGGTGAGTATTAGATGGTAGGTTTTCATAGCGGTGAGTATTAGATGGTAGGTTTCATAGCGGTGAGTATTAGATGGTAGGTTTCATAGCGGTGAGTATTAGATGGTAGGTTTCATAGCGGTGAGTATTAGATGGTAGGTTTCATAGCGGTGAGTATTAGATGGTAGGTTTCATAGCGGTGAGTATTAGATGGTAGGTTTCATAGCGGTGAGTATTAGATGGTAGGTTTCATAGCGGTGAGTATTAGATGGTAGGTTTCATAGCGGTGAGTATTAGAGTCGCAGATCGCTTTCAAATAAATGAGCTTAGACGTTGTCAAAGAACCGCACACATCAATCTTTACAGGCCCGACAAGTTGTGGAAAAACACAGCGTGTCCTTGATCTCCTTGAAACCGAGTACAAGAAGCATTTTCACAATATCATTATCCTCTGCCCTACTATACGTTGGAACACCACTTACCTCGAGAGATCTTCGCTTTGGCAAGATGACTATGTGTACTTGATTAATCCCGAGGATAAACTTTTTGAACCGATTGAAAAACTATCATCGCTGCTAGCTGGCGAAGATACTCTGTTCATTATCGATGATGTGATAGCAGACGAATCTCTCGATAAAAAAAGACAACCTTTGCTTGAACTAGCGATCTCTGGTAGACATCGAAAGCATAGTCTTTGGTTGTTAACACAATCCTATACCGCTTTACCGAAAAATCTTCGAAGGCAGAAAAAGCAGTTGTTCCTCTGGTATCCGCATGAACGTTCAGATATGAAGCTTATTAATGACGAAACAAATATGATCAATGATAGTGACTGGGAAGAGATCAAGACCGAACTGGAAAAATCAAAACATGCTTGTATGTAAGACTTGAACACCCTAGGACTTATAAAATTCTGGATTGATTGTTTTTTATGGATTGATTTGGTCCACAAAACGGCGGTACATTTATTTAAAAAATATTAAAAATGTTTGATCGGATACGAACCCGAATGCAAGAAAAAATAATCGTACCACCCAGTTATTTTGGATCTATGACAAATATCAAATTTTTTGTTAGGCAACAACTAGTAAAAATGTATATCCACTTATCGTCCCCTAGGTTGGGAATTGGGTTAAAAATATCCAAAATTTCTATATTAAATATATTGATAGATCCAGATAGTGGATCATCAATAGCCAGCGTTGAGTTTCTTTTATATCATTTGAAACCACGGCAGGGAAAGGTTTTTCATCACACACCGTACGTCACGCGATACGATGTGACTTTTGATTCAGTCGAGGACAAAGTTGTCGCGTTTATTTTCCAAAAGAATCACAAGACGGCACATATGTGATGACGCTATGTCAGTACCATGATCCATCAACCGGTCTTGTTGATCCCAATATACGTTTCATATGCATCGCGGAGGATACGAATGGTGCGGCAGCCGCACCGTAGAAAACTACAACAAGACAAGAAATCTCAGGGCAGGGCACCCCTTGGAAGGGACAGAACCTGGTCCTTATTGCTTTTCTCTTAAGATATTTTTTCTCTTGGATTGTCCAAGATAAAAATTTTCGGTTTTCAAAAAAATAACAAGATAAAAATGTCTTCTCAACTTTCTTTTGAATTTAACAGTATCAAGCTGGCTACCGTAACTATCAACGGTATGCCTTGGGGTCGTGCCAAAGAAGTCTGCATGGGACTTGAATATGAGAAAAAGACTGGCGATGTTGTTAGAAATCATTGCAGTGCAGAAAACACCGCTTACAAGTATCAACTCAGCAGTCTCCCCCGTAGCGGCCAGTGAAATGGCTTTCGAACTCACAAAAACACGACATTTACATCAATGAGGAGGGTATGTATGAGCTGGTATTTGGAAGCCATCAGCCCCAGGCCAAAAAATTTAGAAAATATTGCTGCAACACAATGTTTCCCAAAATCAGAAAAAAGCTACAGCAGCAAGCCATTGAAGAATAAAACGCGGTCATTGAAGAACAAGATGCTGCAATTGCTCTCCTCGGGGATGATCTTGAAGATAGAAATAGGCAACTTGTGGTGCTAGAGGACGACCTTGAGGATAAAGATCGACAACTTGGAGTACAGAGCCAAGAAAATGCGGTCCTTCGACAAAGACACGTACCGCACCGAGTTCTTATTGATACAGTTCTATGTGTAGTCGATAAAAACGATCCTCACGAACAGGGAAAGACTGGCAGACATAATCACTACATGATCCGATGTCAGCGTAAACAGCTCACGAAGAGAATAAGCCTTCTAAGAGCTAGGTACCCTGATATGATAGTAATGGAACCAGAATGCGACGATCCTAATGCTGTTCATGCCTGGTGCAGATTCAAAGAAGATGTTCATGGTACCGACAACTTTCGCCTGAACCACTTTACGCTGCCTGATGACGATACGCGGGAACTTTTTGAAGAGATGTTCGGTATCGATATGATGTAAGCAGCGATAATTTTGTGAGTTTTTCCAAGTCACAAAAAAATGCTTGCCGCTTGACCGCTATGGATGAAGAAAAAAAGTAATGGAATATAAAAACAAATATGGAAACATACGTACAACAAGAACAATTTACGGCTAACTACAATATCTCTGTACCTGTGCTAAAATGTTGTATCAAAGCAGGGTCACTTACTGGTTATTGTCCGCAATGTTTAGAAAATTTTACCTATCGAAATGGACCATACTACGAAGGATTTGAGTATCCAACTGATGAAGAGCTTTTACATAGAGTAGCATCAGGAAAAAAGGCATGGGCAGCATTTCCAAGACTTGGTGTCGACCTGGAGTTAGAGAATGATATAAAGCGCCTAGGGCTGCATATGATTAGTGCGGATGTGAACAAATACGGTGTTATCTGTTACGAGGTAATCAAAAATAAAGAAGCAAAACTATCGGATCTAGCAGACTTGGAAAAAAAAGGCGACATCCTAGACTTTCCTATAGCAGATAGACGGCTGGTTGACATCGACCTTGATAACAAGCCAAATGTTATTAAAGGAATCGTGTATGGATATCCGTTCTATACCTTACATCCTTATGATTATCTACGAGATCCAGCTGAAGATGATCCAGATGAAGATGATTGGGATGACGATGATCAATGAAGAATTCTTGTAACTCTCATGAGAGTTACAAGATGACATACCATATCACCATTCTTTTACATAGTCCGGAGGTATTTCGACATCTTCTGATACTACCATTAATTCTTCTGCAACAAAACTACGCTCAGGTCCATTTTTCAAATAATACAACACACGACTGTTAGGCTGTTGTACGATACGATCAAGTCTATACGTCTTCTTACTCCAAAAAGCGTCGGTTGCACGTCTTTTTTGATCTCCACGCTCTTCTCCAGGTTGCAACAAATATGAATACAACCCATCCTCAGGTAAAGGTTTTTCCTCCGCGTATTCTTCGCTTTTCATAAGTGGTACATCCTCCAGCTTGGGGGCTTTTGATGGTTTCATACCGATCATTGCGGTCTTGGTGTTATTTAAATTCTTCACTGTAGTGTACAGGTTTTTCACCCATATGCTACTTGGGTCCTCACTGACCAATTCTTGGGCATCTTGAGGCCTGAAAAGCCTTTCTGCAAGCACTTTGTTATAAGATTCTACAAAGGCTGTAAATGTGTGATGGTACTTGGTTGTAGCTCGTTTAATCTCCACCCCTTTACCTTCTAACAATTTTGCTACATCTGATTTAAATTCTGAACCGTTATCACATTGAAAAATTGTAGGATAGCGTAAAGGTCCCTTTTTGTAAATATCCTGGATTCTCTCTGCAACCTCACTAGCTTTTTTCGTACGTAGAGGTCTCGCTACCTTATATCTTGAGGCGACATCGATGCCTGTCAGGATATATTTATAGACATTTCCATAAACTTTGTCATGCGGCATGTAGAGCAGATCGAACTGATGCATTTCGTTCGGTTTTATGGGGATAATCAATCTTTTTTGGGCCTTGAATATGCCGAAGAAAAAGTAGTTGCCGAGCCAGCCAATGTTTGACTTTCTTTTCGGCTAGCCCACTCTCCTTAGCGAGCAATTTGATGGCTTTCCTTCCAACCCAAATATGTTCTGGGTTGTAATAAATACTGCTCAATTTTTCTGCCTCTTCTTCTGTTACGATATGGGCAGCTGCCTGTTTTGCTTTCGACTTCTTTACTTTTGACATGTTTATTACATGTTAAAACGTGTGTATTTTTTCTATATTACAAATATTTATACGCAGCAAACCCTAGAAGAGCTAATGATCCTACAATGAACGCCAGTTCACCGTCCTGTTGATGTTTGGAAGGTACATAGAAATCAGACAGTTTTGGTTCCTTATCGATCGTGGCGATGTAGTACTCACGCATCCCTTCATCAAGCTCTTTCAAAGCCTCACCGGCTTGCCTCTTCAATTCTCTTTGTTTATTATACCAGTCGATTTTTGCTTGTCGATCACGTACCCATTGTGCCTGAGCAGCCTGTAGCTGTTCGATCGCTTTATCATGTCCTTTCCGTTCTTCTTCTCCATGCCCCGAGAGCTTACTAAATAGAAAATTAGAGCCGGAAAAGGCTAATGCATTTATTGCTGCACCAGCTACAAGTACTGCTATAGTTGCCATGTTTGTTTATTCTTTATTTTTTGGGAACAATACTGGCTGGAATCCATCCTTTTTAAACTGCCATTTCCCGACTTGCACGTCCTGCTGCAAAATACCCTGTCATTTTCAGCACGTCGTCCATGTCCATTTTTGCAGAAGGCCGTGTAATCCCTAGAAATTTCTTACCTGCCAGGGCATAACCGAAGGTAAATCCGAGATCGACCAAGGTTTCGTATAACATATCAATTATTTCTTTCTCGTACGGTGTAACGTTTGACATTTATTACTATCTCGCCTGCGAGGATAGTATTGGTTTCCAACTCGTAACTGGCTAACTATGTCCAAAATGGTCAATTGCAACGTCACAGATTTAAACTTCGTACCTAAACTCTCTAAGTACTTAGAAGTCATCTAAATGACGTTTCAGACCAAAATTGGTATTTGTTTTCGACCAAATTTGGCACAGTTAACAAATAAAGTATGCTGAACATGATGGTGACATCAAAACTTTGATTTTTTGTCATCTAAATGTCATTTTAGGCCAAAATTGGTCCAAAAATTAAAACCACTTCATTTTCGACCAAATTTGGCACAGTTAACAAATAAAGTATGCTGAACATGATAGTGACATCAAAATTTGGATTTCTTGTCACCTAAATGTCATTTTAGGCCAAAATTAGCCCAAAAATTAAAACTACTTTATTTTCGACAAAATTTGGCTCAGTTAACAAGAAAAGTATGCTGAACATGATGGTGACATCAAAATTTGGATTTTTTGTCACCTAAATGT
Organism: Hydractinia echinata; assembly: GCA_030067915.1. NCBI lineage: Eukaryota > Metazoa > Cnidaria > Hydrozoa > Anthoathecata > Hydractiniidae > Hydractinia > Hydractinia echinata. Next base: position 224,226 of record JASGCC010000137.1, on the reverse strand, counting down.
CATTTTAGGCCAAAATTAGCCCAAAATATTTTCGACAACATTTGGCACATTTAACAAAAAAAGTATGCTGAACATGATAGTGACATCAAATTGTTAATTTTTTGTCACCTAAATGCCGTTTAAGACCATAAACGTTTCAATCGCGCGACTTTAACCATGAATGATAGGCTGTATTTTTTGTTAGCAGAAATTGTAGAATTGGGTCAAATTGTCGATGTTTCATAGTTGTGCATTTTTAATAGCGAGATAGTTTATGCAGCGCCTGCATCTTGTTATATATGGTTTAACTCCTTTTAAAAATGTCTATTTTTTGGGGTTGAACTTTTTGGCTAGCGCAGTGCCCCTGCGGAGCCCCAAGGCGATCTGCGACTTCAACAGGAGGCGGCTGCTCTGATGACTTTTTCAGGCTGATTCTGCTGCTGGTTTTGTTGTTTAAAAAAATTATACCAAATACCAACGCCTACTACTATCACATTCTGTTGTTGCTCCTAAAGCGGCGGTAGAACTTGCTGTTGTACTTGACGAAGTACTTACTGAAGTACTACCCCCTACCTGATCCTTGTTCTTGTGCAAGTCCTCCTTGTTCCTGCGGTTCCATTCTGCAAGTTTTTTCCCAGCAGCAACACGACCTTCATTTTTCTTTGTAATTTTTCTTTGTAATAACTTGTTCTTCGTTCATTTATTTTATAGAAGATGTACCTCTATAAAATTTAGCAACGCGCGGAGCAAATCATACAACTTTCAAGGGGCGCGCAGCATTCTCCAAAAACCATTTAGAATACTGTTCACCTAATTTCAACTCACAAACATGGGCTGGGAACCTACCTCCAGGTGGAGTGAGTACGATTTTTTGAGCCACATCAAGACCATAGCTCAGCCAGGTGTCAAAGCTTGGTCTACGAGCACTAGATTTTGCCTCCCCACTATATATAGATTCATATTATTCGCGTAATCCTACAGCTACTTTTGACATATTATTCCCCATTTTCCTCTTCCTCCTCTTCCTCCTCTTTATCTTCATTATTTTTTTTTTTGGACAGCTTAGTATGATTCACAGTGTGTGCCAAAACTAAAAGTGGAGCTAGAAATTTACCAAAAGCAGAGTAAACGAGTATTCCCAAATCATCCATACTATCTTTAATAATTGGATCTTCCTCGATATCTCGCTTTAAATCTTCAGCACTATCGAGTTGAACAACATTACCTACAACATTGGTGTACATACTAATCGCATGACAAGATAATGCCTTGGCTGTTTTTTTCACCCTTTTCATGAATTTCACGTTGAACATATTCGGAATATACCTTTTCAATCACATCGTCTGGCGCCTTTTCTATGAAGCCTTCAGTACACTTTTTTGGTAAAAGATGCCCTTTACCTTTACGTATAGCATCTTTCAAAGCTTGACGTTTATCTACCACTTTTTCCGGCTGTTGCAAGGCTTCTGCGGGGGGTATCAACAACATCAAATATATTAGACAGTTCTGACATTCTGTATTTTAGAAAAAAGAGTAGTATAATTATATAAGGTAGAATTATCGAAATATATAAACAAACTTTCATTTATTGTCTAGTGTGCTTGATCAAACACACTAGACTATATATCATGCTAACTTACAACTCCAAAGGCACTGTATGCACATTATCCTCTAGGACGCGACGTTTGTCGTAGAACGCTGAGAGCCCTAGCTTACTTTGCTCATAGGTGATCATCCCCTGATTGTGTACCCGGAAACCTATGTTTTTCGCAGTGTCTATATCTCCTTTCAACGCGTTCATGTATCGTTTCCATGTTATCTCATTTTGCTTTTTCGACATCCCTTTACATGAAAACTTGGTGCCCTCTTTTCCTTCCACAAAGTAACACTTAGCTGTGATAGCAATCATTCTAAAACCTATAAATTCTGGTTTGAATACCCCTCCGGTTCGTTTCGAGTAATCGTCCGTCACCAGCCAGTTTTTCACATCTTTGTCGTACTCCTCGAGCAGCTCAGAACGCACAACATCTCGCAATTCTTCTCCAGAGATAGCCAAATACGCGCTATCTGTATCCATGTAAATATACTCGAAGTCTCTACGATCGACATATTTATCGAGGAAGTCGTAGTAAAATTCAAGCATGCGAAGTTTTGCAAGCTGGTACACTGCAATCCCACATTGGTAGGCTCTGTCAATGCTGCACTTGCGTTTGCCTACTCGAATCTCATAAGCATCGCCTATCGGCTCCAAGTCTTCGAAATATGGAGATCTCATCGCTTGATCAACCTTCTTTTCATTACTAGTGAATATTGTATTTACATGTCTTGCTAGATCTTCGATCATCTTCCCATAAAATGAGTTTCCTTTCAGCTTGGCCGTATCTCCAGTTATCCGCTTGTCTGAATTTTTATCAGCTTCCCTACGAGCAGCCGCAATTTCTTCAGGAAACCAAGCGAACGGTTTACCGCGCTTATACTTAAGGAATTGGTGGATCGCTGTCATTTGTAAACCATGATCCAGGTACCATTTCAGTACAAAATATAACAAAATGTTTTCTGCTTTCATCACACCCAACAGCTTACGTGTACCAGGAACACGTTTACGACCTGTAGCTTCTAGGTATGCGTGCATATGATCCGGAATTGCTTCATCTGGTATCTCCTTTACCACAAATAGAGGCGACATCTCGGAGAATTTATCATACAATTCCGCGGGTACTTCAATGTCCACTTGGGCAAACCCAAACCATGAACCTGCTTGCACGCGTCGTGTTAGTTTATCAACGTTTTCCGGCGATTTAGGCTCATCAATGTTGAACAATTTTTCTTTACCACAAGGGAAGTCGTACATCAGTGTGCTAGGATATAACATGTTTGCATCTAGCCCCAAGATTGTTTTGCACTGTTTTGGTTTCGTGTAGATATGGGATCTGATCCCTGTCACACCACGTTCGTGGTACCTACAAAATACGATAGCTGGACCTCCTACCATACCTGTTTGTAGCAGCTCGTAAGCCTCATTCTTCGTACATTCCGTACAGGCCTTCTACACCTCTTTACAACCCTTACAGATCTTGCTGTAGCACTCTTCTTTACATTTGTGCTTGCATGGAATACTTACTGCATCTTTCAAAATGTCGATATCATCTCCGTAATATTGACGTCTGGTTTTATCCACTGCCTCCACAAACGGCTCCACATCAGCTAAATTGTACTCCCGCAACCAGTCCATCATCGTCACACAGCCTCGATTATAAGATTCTGTGTAGAAGGCTTCGTACTTCTCGGGTGACAGCGTATTTTTGCCTTTTAATCGGTTATAAAAATGTTCGTGAGCGACAGCCCCGACATGGTTAAGCTTGTCGTAACGCGTTAACCAGTCGTATGGGAACACAAGCTTTTGAATCTTGCATTCGAGAGACTTGAACCATCGTTTTAAACTCATACCCGGAGCAAGAAAATTTTTAATGTCTAGAAATTTAAACTTAGATGTTGTCACGAACATATAATTGTTGTCTTTCTTGGCTACTTTTATTTTTTCACTTTCATCTTGAGCAATTTGCTCAACAAAATACCACTTGATCATGTTCAGATCATATTTTCCACTGTTGAACCCAATCACAGCTACCTGGTTTACCCATTCGTTCCACGCATCCTGGGACTTTTTGGGAAGTATGTCGAAATCTGTAGGTTTCGGGTACATTATTTCCACTTCAGCTACAATAAGAGCGTGTCTCCTTTCTAGCTCCTCCATAAAAAGTCTCAATAAAATTTTAGGATCTTCATATTCGACAAACGTTGGGTTGGCATTCAAACTATCGTGAATACCGAAACTTACCGGTATATGCCTCGAAATGTATGTCAAATCAGATGTTTGTTGCTGGGAATTCAAAGAAGACGCGATGGCCTCGAAATCAAACACGATATAATGAGGATGCCGGTTGAGCTTGGGAGGATTTTCACATTCCCACACTGTGATGAGGTTGTATCCCTGTTCTTCTATCATACCCTCCTTCTTCATCGTTTGTTCATAGCGGTATGTATGAGGTTCTGACTGATCGCCTTCGGCTCCGTCCTGACGGGCACACGGGCATCCGTGCCAGTAACATCCGTGGTACTCGTAGACGGTCTTCGTGATCGGCTCATAACCGTCTACTTTCCACTCCTTTCCTTTTTCATCACGGATAACACGTTCACCACCATGACCACATAAAGCATGATGTATATGTCTTCCAGTTTTCTTCGACATGTATTCAATCCATTTAGATGCATCATAGCTATAACCTTCACCATAAAATACCTTCTCCGACTTGCTCGGCATACGTTTCATTTTCTCACCTTTACAAATGATCGTTGTCTTGACTCCTTCGCATTCATCTTTCTTATGCCGCGTGAGATTGCAAGCTTTGGTGAAAAGTTGACCGCATACCTCGCACTCCAACGTATTTGTTAACACCTTGATATCTTTAATGTAGAAGCAGTGGCCTTCCAACATTCCAATAGTGATGTCATCTAACCCTTTCTTATGCTGCTTCTGACCATAAACGAGTCGCCATGGTGCTTTATCATTGTTTGATTTGGGCTCATACACTTTGATGTTGATGTTAAAGTGCTTTGCAATACCTTCCAGATCCACCAACTTTGTAGGGCGCACATTCTCACGTTTTAGCTTGGAGTCCTCGTAGTACTCTCGAGCTAAAGCAAGAGCTTCTTGCGTGATATGCTTCTCCCGTTGCTTTCTATTGCCACGATTATGTACGGCAAGACATCTCCAGAAGCATAGATTGTCACTTCTTTCATCTTCCTTATCAAAGCTGTAGATACATCTCTTATTCCGTAGCCAGTCTGGAAGAGATCCGCATCCCAGCAGAGGCTTACGCGTGCTTATAATCTTAATCTGCACATGATCGAAGACGATTTTCCCTTCATATGCTCCTGGGGTCTCGATGGTTCTGACTGGTGGTAAATATGCCTTACTCCAAAATTCAGCATCCTCCAGATCCAGACGCTTCATTTCACATTCCTCTATGAAAGCTTCGATCTCTGCGATGCTTGATAGCGACTTGGAGCTCTTAGTTTTGTGATATAAAGACACACCACCTCCACCTTGGTGAATATCACAGCTGAAACTGTAAACAACATTTACGCGCATATCTATATTAGGGGTGATTTTATCCATGATACCACGCGTAAGCGGTTGATTAAGGTTGTTCCTGAACCGCCATGTCTTGACACGATTCCCATCATCCAACATTTCGATATCATTTTCATCAATGTCCTCAACTCCAGTGTAGTTTTCTTGGTTGTCTTCCTGTGCTTCCTGTTCGACCTCATCATGTAGTGTTGGGTTAATTCGTTTTTTTATTCTGTCCTTTATTTTGTTGTAATAATCACTAACAGTATCCCGCACACTTTGCAGTCGAGCGGTAAGAGCATTGGTAGTTGATGCTACTGGTGCTGATACAGCGTTGTATATCGCGCTGATTGCATTTATAAAAAAACTCATTTTTGTCTCTTTATTATAAGTATTTTTTTATCAATAAATTTTTTTTGAACTGGACAGAAAATTATTTGACTCCACTTGCGCATGCGCATTGCGATGACGTCATCTGACGTCAGATTCTATCGAATTCTGTTGAGTTTTTGCGCATGCGCGGATTTTGTCGGATGCCGTCAGATTTTCCGAATTTATTTGCGCATGCGCAGATGGGGTGTAGGACGAGCTCGAGAGAAGCGGGAGGTTTATAACTATACATTATGGGGGTCAGGTGTCAAACGAGAGATATACAAGCGGGAAGTGTCGGGGTTTTATAAGTACAGTTTGAAGGGTTAGGTGTCCAAGGAGTGTTTTTTAGTGAGGAGTTTACACTTCAAAACTGTACTTTGAGGAACTCCCTACATCTACTAAAAGCGTTTCGTTGGAAATCAACATCAAATTCCTCTCTCTCGCGTACGTAAAACTCGTTGTCATCGTCTTCATCGTCATCATCAATAGGGTTTACAAAACCTTCTTTCACTTTTTTAGGATTTACCTGTAACAATCCTCTATATACTTGTATTTATAAAACTTGTTGTGAATATAAAAAAAAGTTCGTTTTTTTTGGGAAAATTTGGTGGGGATTTAATTTGACGAACGGTAAATTATTTTAAATTTGGTGAGTATTTAATTTGGCGAATAGTCAGTTATCAAAATTTTGGCGGGTATTTAATTTGGCGAAATTCGCCAAATTTAATCGTCGCCAAAATTTATCCACTTATATAAATGAAATCATTCTTGTCCCCAGGGTCGCTAGAAGTAGAAACTTTCGCGAGTTGCCCGATTTTGGATATTTTGCGAGACTTAACTATCGCGAATTCATGGGCATAACAAAAAAATGAACTATGTATTATAAACTTTCGCGATTTATGGAAATCAAATTTTTCGCGAAAGTTTCTACCTTAAAAGAACTTGTACGCAAAGCAATTTTTTATATTAAGTTGTTCAATTTTCGCGAAGACTTATTTTCGAGAGTTCCAAAATAAAAATGCATTTTGCGAAGATCAATTAAGTTTTTTTTTCGCGAATGAACATTTTAAGGTTTTTTTGAAGAATGACAGTCACGAATTTAGTATTATCTGGAAATTTTCATTTATTTTTATTTAGATTAATCGAATTTGCTCATATGACATGTCTTCCAACTAAAGGAAAAAAATGTCTGACAAATTTGTTTGACTAGCTGCGCTTCTTCTAAATTTTCAAAAATCTATCAAATAAACGAAGCTATCAAAATCAACTTTTTACCTTTCTCATTACTTTTCACTTTAAACAACTTTTAGAAAGTCAGATTGCAGTTTTGAATGTCTGCATGAGATTAGTAACTCACTTACTTCGCTTTGTCATAATTTGGTAAGAAAAAACACTTGGAACAAGCACTTGGCGTAGATTAAAGGGGCGAATTGAAAATTCTGTCGCAAATGATGGGAAATGTTATTCTTGACAATCATACTAAGAAATAAAAATTCATCATCGATCATTTTAACAAAAATTAACTTGATCAAAATAATTGGCGAATTTTGTTAATTTGGCGTATAGTAAATATTTTAAATTTAGCATGGATTCCCCGTAATGATCTTAGCGACGCTATTTCACCCTAATAAATATGAATAGCAGCGCGGAATTAGACCAATGCAATGTCCATTATGCTTTTGCCGTGCTAAAATCCATAGTTTAAATCTCAAATCGTTCTAAAAAGTAATCGAAAACTCTGTATAGTCAGACAGCTATTTGTTAAAAATTGGTAAATTCAAAATACAAATAAACCTCATCAAAGGATTTACAGAAATCAGAAATCAGTCAGTAAAAGTGCTAACCCCCAAAAAGAAGAAAGTCTATAGCAATAGGGTTTTAGAAATTGAACATGGAGGATTTACAGCCCTTGTATTTTCTTCTTCTGGTGGTGAGTGTGAAAAATTTTTCTCACGCCTGTCGTAACTAATATCTAAAAAAAAGGAATTAAATATACGCTAAATTAAACAAGATTTTCGACTCGCCAAAATTAACCCTAAAAATGCCATTTTAACCAACTATCACATTTTCCCATATTATTTTGCAATCTATTTGAACATATTTTTTCACTCTGGACAAAATTCCCATAACATGTTTTCACGTTTCAAAAAGAGATTATTAACTCATCTAATTTTAATGTTTTGTCTTCAACAATAATTCACAGTTTTTGTCTGATTGAGTAACCTGGAATAGACTATAGTATTACAAAAATAAGCACACCTACCTCAATGGTATTGGTTTTCTCGAGGATAGATAATTTCGCAGGTCGGAAAAAAATTACCGGTATTTATTTTCGGTAATGACTTAATGGTAATGAAAACGTTATCGAATATTTTCGAAAGAGCCTTTTCTCGATCGTTCTTTATGATTTTGGCGACATCGTTTTTTTTTTTTTGCGTAAATGAAAATCCGCGAAAATTCGTACCAGCTAAAATTGGTACCATTAAGCAAGGGTATCAAGGTAAGATTCATATACAGCGAAGTTTATAATATCATGCTTATATGCTGAAACAAAAAAAAACTTGATAATCTATATCAATTCAACGAGCTCTTTCAACAGTCTAAAAACATTCTAACAGACACTGTAACAGATGATAACAAACATTACGAACTAAAAGAAAAAACCATCAATCATCTTCGCTGTCCGTGTCTGCTGCCAGCAATACAGCATTGACTGTCTTGTTAGTTTCCTTCTCGTCGCTTCCAAAAAAAATGACACTCTTTTTAGTTCTGTTAGGAGGAGGTGTACTCATCAGCACCTCATTCTCCTCATCGACAGTCAAATCAATTTTACTAACGTCTTTCGATTGAGTATTATTTCTCAGAATGGAAGTGTTCAACTGTGAGAAAGGTTTTGCTAGATTTTGTCTTTTTCTTTGTGTGAAATTGTGTTCGGGGCTTTCAAGCATGTCTTTGTAAGGAAAGGAGTCTGTAAAGAAATCATCCCCTATATTTTCAGTTGTATTGTCGACAGTGCTAATTCTCGCTCGTTTAGATTTATTGCAAACTATTTCTCCTTCACTTGGAACAGTTTGTTCGGGGCTTTTGCTTATAAGTTTTTCATGGTTTTTCTTACGAAGATTATTGTTGTTACTAGTTGTGTTAGACTTGTGCTTTTGCGAAGAAAATTTTGCCTGCGTTTGTTTCGTGTTGGTAGCGTCCGTTGCAAGTTGACCCTGTTGGGTTTGTGATTCGTTTTCAGAGAGTGTCGCCATCACGAAATTTCCTTCGTACAACTCATCACTGTCCAACGCAAACACAATAGGTTTGCCAGAGTGTTCAAAATGAATAGCTAATGGTTGGTTAACAAATTCACTAAAAGCTAAAATAGCCCGCAGTTCTTTCAAACAAAAAGTCACTTGAGTGTCTATCCCAATTTGGAAGTTGTCGAACTCTTCTGGTACTAAAGTCATTTCTGTATGAACAACTTTTGTAGGGTCCGGTTCATCATCAACAAAATTGCGTACTTTTACAGCCTGCGGGCAAACAGACATCGAGATCTCTTCGCAGCTGTTCGGAAAATTCATCACTGTGTCTAGTAAAACTTTTGACTGTGCTATGATAAGATTTGGGCAAAGTTCCTTCGAAAACACAGCCTGTAAACTTTCACACTCTTGAAAAGTCAAATTGTGTGTTTTCGTGATACCATGTCTGCAATATAACGTGAACACCAGTCTACATTCGTTCGGTTGAAAGGTGATCTTGCACTGTTCCACCGTCTTCTCTATAGTAGGTAATGACTTGAATATCGCTAAACAAGATTTCATTGTGAGTTTACATTTCAGTGCTTCTGCAGGGTTCGAGTTTTCGATGTCTTCACAACCTTGGTCGTACTCATGAAAAAACGCTCTGGAAAAAACAAAACATGCGTATGCTGATCGAGAAGAATTGACAGTGCGTAAAGCTAAACCGTCTTTTAAAGCTTCGAAAAACAATTCGTCGCCGATACGTGACAAGCAATGTATTGATCGACCAAATAACTTGACACATCGTCCTGGTAAAATGCACTTCATGTTTCTATGTTAGCTTATATTTGGTTTATAACTAAAAAAAAAATAGTAACAACTTTAGCGCGAATAAAGCAAAAAGATGAACCAAAAGCACAACAACGACAACAACAACGACAACGACAACAGAAAACAACGTACACACACGTTAAACTCTCTACGGCTACAAGTTCTCATTTCATAGTATACCTGCCACGTACAGGTTGGAGTGTGTTCACGGCTAAGCAAAGTGTGGTGGTACAAAAGTCTGAAATAAAAACTCAAACAAGAGGCATAAAAAAGCAAAAAAAGCAACACAGGAGCGAAAAAGCATGAATAAATTAATTCGAGCTAAAAATTCTAGTTCAGCTACTTCAATCAAATATTCAATCAAATAGATAATCAAAGTGCAAAATTATAATTCTGATTTCAAAAAAGAATTTTCCCTAAATTTGTTTTCAGAGTAAAATGTTTCACTATTTGAGAGCATAGGAAAGATGGAGAATAAAATATTCTCCATCTTGCCTAGCAGGCCACTTAAAGAGACTTTAAAGAAATAGAACATTTGTTGAGTGGGTACCATTATTAGGAGAAAAAAATCAGTGATAAATAAAGCTTATAAATAATAAATTATAATCAAAAGTTTAAATAAAAAGAAATATATTATACTATGCTAAAAGAAATCTACAATATATCTGGTTAAAAATCAAACACACTAGAGAAACCCTTCAATTTTATGATTAAAAAATAAACCACATTTTTGAAAAAAACAATTTTTGAATTTATTTTAAATGTTTCTTAACTATTATAGAGTTGGTCTGAAAATTTATAGACCTGACTGCAAAAAAAAGGCCTTTTTTTAAAAAAAATTAAGTAATTAGTTAAAAGGTGAAAATACCTATTATCTCAGTCTCGTGTTTCTTAAAATTGTTTTTCTTGTAAAAAAATTGTGTAGTATATACAATGTTAAAAAATAAAGTTTAATATTATAATATTAATTATTTTATTCACGTTGTTATTCAAAGCAACTAATTCTGTGGAGCATCTCTACACATCCAAACTTTTCTGTGTAGAGCATCAACAAGATGTTGTTAGCCGGTGGAAAAACCTAGGGGTTTGACCATGTTTCAGTCATCAAATTTATGCCCGACGTACATATTCCACGTATATCTCTATTTTAAGCATTTCTAACACAACGCGATTTAACTACCACTTTGAACAGAATACAGCTATATTATAGAGAAGATAACAAAAATTTTCCACTGAATAACTCCATGAACAAGATAGTGTATGATGTCATTTCATTCTACCTTAATCCAAATTAGAACATAACGAAAACATTAATGGAAATTAAAATGTGCAACAAATATACATATTTAACTATTGTTTTGACAAATCATCAGCGTCCATTAACAAGCCTTCATGCTGAGCATGCAAGTCGTCACGAATCATAAGCTCCTTGACAAGTTCTTTATTTTTCAAAGATATATAGTCATTTAGGTCATCAATTATCTCTTGAAGCTCATTTATTGATTTTAAATTTAAAGCTTTAAAATCCCTGAAATTTGAATGATCAGATGCCAGCAGTTTCTTTTTTTCATGCTCTTCATGAATTTCCAAAGACTTTAAAATTCGAGTTGATTCTTCCACAGGTTCCAAGGAGTCGGGACTGCGGTTTAAAGATATGTCTGTAACTCTTTCAATGTTTATATCGATAATGTCAAATGAATTTTCATCAGCTGTGTCATTAACTACTTCAACTTCAGGTAAATTTTTATCACTTTCGTAACTTTCAACAAATGTTAATTTTAAGTCATGATCTACAGCTAGTCTTGTTGGCAAGTTGGTAAAATCTTGGTTGCTACCTTCACTATTGGTTCTTTGTTTCTGTTTCAAAACATTGTCAATACTTAACCAGTCAGTGGTTGGATAAGGTAGTGGTTCTGTATAATAGGCTTCATCATAAGTAAAATCGTCAGAAAACATCTGTTCTGCATCAGGTTGTAACCTATGAGTGTCACAACAAAAACATATAGCCTTTGAGTCTTTGTAATAAGAATACAAATCTGGATAATCTTCCTGACAAGAACAGCAAATGTGGTTTTTTGGAAGTTCACTTTGGCGTTCATGTTCTCGCCAAGCTCTTTGTATAATCATTGCATTAGCATTTAGCAATCTAGATTTGTTACGACTGACTACATTGTCATCTTTTAATTCCTGTTCAATTCTGTAATTCTCAATGATTATTTCTCCCTCTTCTACCTGTTGTTTTTGTTGTTTTTGAAAGTTCTTCTCCTCAGAAAGAACAGTTTCATACAGAACATTAATGTATTTTTTCCTCCCAAGGTAACCACGGAAAACTTTCTGTATTTTTACAGCTGCTAATTCTTTTTTTTCCAAACTTATTAACACTCCATGGAATGCAGGTTCTTTTAAACCCTGCAAAACATTATTATTCCTCGATTTTCTTTCTTCTCTCATTTTCTGCATATTTGGTAACTTAAAAGTTAAATCAATGTTTCTCTGCAATGACGATTCTAATTCCACATATGTTTTTTTATCTGATGTAGCACCATTCATTTTATGTTGCTTTACATTATTTTAACTATCTAGAATATAAAACAGGAAAATAACCACTTCACTTTCCCAATATTGTAAGTACCTAAGGGAAAAACATGGATGATAACAGCAATTAAAAAACCGAAAAATATCATTTTATACATGAGTTTATACAGCAAAATGTATGTTATTAATGTGAGAAAAGCCATCACCAATATTTAAGACTCTGATGCAAACAAATTTTACAAATTTTTTGTGCAGATCAAAAATTACAGGGTTATCAGGTCTGAGACAAGAAAACACATTTACCTAATTTACCTCTGTAATATTTCTAGCTTCCATAATTAATTAGTGTTTGTGGTGGAACATGCACTGCGACTTATTTTTGAAAACTTTTGAGAGTTTTGTTGCAATTAATCATTCAGTTACTTCATTGTTAAAAAGTATAGGTATATAACAGGGTTCAAATTAATGCTTATAAAGTGATTCTTGATAATTTAGTGATTTGCTTAGGACAGTGACTTTTTGAAATATAGGTGTCTAGATTGGCGGAAAATGCACTTGCGGCGAATTTATGTTGGTGTTGGATTTATTGAAAAACACTATTTTTACAGTGTTATTTTCATCATTAGTTCGTTTTCTATGTTCATAGCGAGTTGAAGCTGTCATTGAGATTACATGCTAACACTTTAAGCCCTGGCGCTTTGTTGATTTACGATCAAATCAGCAGCCCCATTTGGGACCTGACACTCTGAAGTTTAATAATAAATAAATAAGTCAAGAATTTAAATATTCAAAAGTTAGTTTTTTTCGCCAGTTAAATTTTACTGAAATAATGCGTTTTCATCTGTATCATCGTTGTCTGTGGAATCATTTTCCAGATCAGACAATGTTAAGGCTGCTATATCAACAGTTTCTTTCTTTCTTAATTATGCACAAATGAGACAATTAACGTAATACATTACATTTCACCTATGAAATCACCTGCAGCACAATGTTTTCTTTAGCTTGTGACTGGTGTAACGAAACATTTAGCCTAAAAATACCGAATGAAAATTTGATTGTCGGCAAATGTCTGCACTTGTAAACAAATATGGTAGGCTTACGTAGCGAGCGAGCGGGACACTTCCTAATTCGACAATCGTTTTTAGGAAAGAACTTCCGAAAAAATACAGAGAGACCTAACTTTCCAGCGGAAAAATTATGTCTGATGTCAATGTTAAAGTACATAAGGACATTGTGGTTTGTGATTTAATTATAATTTGGAAAAAAATGTTCATGAAATTATGAAAATGGTTCGTGATTCACGAATCACGAATCGTTAATTCGTACCCTGTATAATATTCTTAGTAACCCTCTGAATTAACAAGAATGTGATAATTTTGATGTCGTTATAAAGAAGGCTTTGACGGCAAAGAAGAAATTAGGATAGCACAAGGTTCAAATTATCTCTTTTAATGACTTTTATTGCAAAGTTAACAATAGAAAATGCGACATTCTATTTGCAGATTATTTCTAATCATTATAGCAAATATATATTTTTATATTCATTTTCAGTATGATGATCATCACACATCATGGAGTGCAATGTAAGACACTTTTAATCTCAACCAGGACTGTATTTATACTACATTAAGTTTGAATGCATATCCTTTTACAGGTCTAAAACTAAACATCATTTTTTACCTCAGGATCATCCCTCTAAATAATTAAAAAGGATGATAATCGAGAAAAACTGTACTCAGTAACATGCTGACTTTGTGTTCGTAAGTTAGGGTAAATAGCGAATTTAACCTATACAACCCTTCTTTCCTTCCCTGTCTGGATGTGCTACACATATATACGATTTTAATACATTAAAAACTCATCTAAGTCTGCAATCGCAAATATGTTTGATTCGGGTCACCTATCTATACCCCAACTTTAAAAAAATATCAATAATAAGGGTGGAATTCCTAAAAATGATGTTTGCTTGGCCCCCTTGTGAGCAACACCAAATTGAATATTCTCTGCTTTCTATTCCTTATTTTTTACAATCAACAAGGTCAGCTTCATCACACCACCTCACAACTTACAAACAAGTTGTCAGTGCTGTTAAGTTGTGGATTTCATTCCTTCAATGACCACTAGAATACATGAAAAACTTTGTTATTAGACTGCTTGCACTTGTATAAGGCCCTCCCCAAAAAATGTTTTTTTGCAGAATACTGGTCAGCAAAAAAGCTTTACAACTGGGAGGCTGGAAAACCTTTTTTTGCTAAGTTTATAGATTAAACTCAGGTTAAAATTGAGTTGAAGTTCTGTTACTGTCTTTTTAAAGGAGCCATGTGGTGTTCCTGATGCGATGTTTGTGGTTAACAGGCCCCTTTTTAAATAAAATATCAGACTACACACTTATTGATGGTATAGATAAAAACAGTTTTATTTTTTTGAGATGGATCGATGTTCTTAAGGCTCAGTGACCCATCAGTCACAGCGAACTTAGAGTGTGCTGTTGCGAAGTACTCTGTTGTTTTGATATTCATTTGCATATCAATTTGTTTGCTACATTCTTATTAAGGTGTAATTATGCCATCTGGCATGAGACCAGGAAAATCTTTTTTGAGGACGGCCAATAAATCTTTTATTGATTTATTAAATGATTAATATAACATTGTTACCCCTACTTAGGTTATTTTTGGGGGAATGGTCTACCTCAGGGTTTTAGTCTGTAATTTTTGATTGCCTCACAGGATTGACTTTAAAGGAGAACTAACAATTAATAACAAGTTGTGTTTAAAATGTTTATTATAGTGGGAATATAAACAGGGTTATTTTTTTTATATTTAACTTGGTTCTCAAGATATTATAGGTCAAAGTAGTACTACAGTCGCCACCCTAACAATGTCAATGAGAATTTTCTAAGGTAATTTACTAACTTTTGTGACGCGAGATGTAAACAAACGCAGTCTGAATGAAAGATGTGAGGGAATACTAAATGGATTAACTGTATCTCATGTGGTTGTCTTAGAGTTATATCTTCATATCACACGACATGCATACATATCAGGCGACATCTCAGTGTCAACCTATTTTGCCTGTTAGACGGACAATTTCAAATTGAAAACACTAGTTCACTTTATCAAAAAGCATTTTTTTAATGACTTACAGTACCGCCTGCGTGTAACTTTACATGTACGCGAGTTTTATGACCTCATGTAACGATCTCATGTCTACATAAAGAACGTTCACATATCTTTTGTTTACACACGAACTTAATTGCTTTCTATTGTTATCGTCGTGCGCGAGCCATAACATAAAGATTTGATGAATCCTTTTGTTGTCACATGTAACATGCATGTTATTGTTTAAAAGTGTTAAAGATCACGAATGCTATTGAAATATATTATTTTAGAAAAAAGAACGAACATATAACACTTAATATTTAAAAAAAACTAATGTTGCTACTTTTTAAAACTTTTAGTAATAATTCTTTATCATCGAAGCATATTTTTTAACATGCAAAACTTTTAAAAGGTATTCTTATAAAAAGCAACGTTTAACAGCGCAAACGGAAAAACCCTACTTTCAGGACTTTTCCCTTCACGATAAGATTTTGAAAACAAATTTCTATCGCCGTTCTTCGTTCTTAAACTTTTAAAACGCGATCTAAAAAAGCGTCTCTATCGCCGCTTTTCGTTCTTAAATTTTTAAAATGCGATCTAACGAAGCTTTTCTATCGCCGTTCTTCGTTCTTAAACTTTTAAAATGCGATCTAAAAAAGCATTTCTATCGCCGCTTTTTGTTCTTAAACTTTTAAAATGCGATCTAAAAAAGCATTTCTATCGCCGCTTTTCGTTCTTAAATTTTAAAAACGCGATCTAAAAAAGCTTTTCTATCGCCGCATTTCGTTCTTAAATTTTTAAAACGCAATCTAAAAAAGCATTTCTATCACCGCTTTTCGTTCTTAAACTTTTAAAATGCGATCTAAAAAAGTTTTTCTATCACCGTTCTTCGTTCTTAAACTTTTAAAATGCGATCTAAAAAACATTTCTATCGCCGCTTTTTGTTCTTAAACTTTTAAAACGCGATCTAAAAAAGCGTCTCTATCGCCGCTTTTCGTTCTTAAATTTTTAAAATGCGATCTAACGAAGCTTTTCTATCGCCGTTCTTCGTTCTTAAACTTTTAAAATGCGATCTAAAAAAGCACTTCTATCGCCGCTTTTTGTTCTTAAACTTTTAAAATGCGATCTAAAAAAGCATTTCTATCACCGCTTTTCGTTCTTAAATTTTAAAAACGCGATCTAAAAAAGCTTTTCTATCGCCGCATTTCGTTCTTAAATTTTTAAAACGCAATCTAAAAAAGCACTTCTATCACCGCTTTTCGTTCTTAAACTTTTAAAATGCGATCTGAAAAAGTTTTTCTATCACCGTTCTTCGTTCTTAAACTTTTAAAATGCGATCTAAAAAACATTTCTATCGCCGCTTTTTGTTCTTAAACTTTTAAAACGCGATCTAAAAAAGCGTCTCTATCGCCGCTTTTCGTTCTTAAATTTTTAAAATGCGATCTAACGAAGCTTTTCTATCGCCGTTCTTCGTTCTTAAACTTTTAAAATGCGATCTAAAAAAGCATTTCTATCGCCGCTTTTTGTTCTTAAACTTTTAAAATGCGATCTAAAAAAGCATTTCTATCACCGCTTTTCGTTCTTAAATTTTAAAAACGCGATCTAAAAAAGCTTTTCTATCGCCGCATTTCGTTCTTAAATTTTTAAAACGCAATCTAAAAAAGCACTTCTATCACCGCTTTTCGTTCTTAAACTTTTAAAATGCGATCTGAAAAAGTTTTTCTATCACCGTTCTTCGTTCTTAAACTTTTAAAATGCGATATAAAAAACATTTCTATCGCCGCTTTTTGTTCTTAAACTTTTAAAATGTGATCTAAAAAAGCATTTCTATAGCCGCTTTTCGTTCTTAAATTTTTAAAATGCGATCTAACGAAGCTTTTCTATCGCCGTTCTTTGTTCTTAAATTTTTAAAACGCGATCTAAAAAAGCATTTCTATCGCCGCTTTTCGTTCTTAGGTCGAGCATCTGGACATTAAAACAATGTTTTTATTTCGTTTGTTTCCATTTCCAATTGCACGCACGCTTTCGTAAAACACGAGCATCAGCGAAAACATAACATTTATAAACGAATGGTTTAACATGGCCGTTCGTGAGTAAAAACAATAGATAAATAAATCTTTGTTAAATTTTATTTTCTTTCGTTGATCTCTTGACGACTATAGCAATTAAATACAACAATGGGACACACGCAGTTCACATGAGCTAATTAAATTTCGCGAAAAAGACATGAACTCTATTGTTTTCAACATGCAAAAATAGCTCATGTATTTAACAATAGGTTAACAATAACAACGAAAGTTCTGACGCTACCGAAAGCTCATGCGAAGGTGATAACTATCGCGTACATGTAAAGTTACACGCAGGCGGTACTGTATACTAGTTTTTTTCTATAAATGGTTTAAAATGTTAGTACAGATCATTATTTAGAAATTTCAATTGGGTTCAATATTAGCTAAAAATGGGTTTTTCACATTTTCTTAAAATTTATTTGTTCCTTTTTATAGATGAACTATAACCTGAGAACATGATTATTTACAAATTTCAGTTGATTCATGTTTAAGAAAAATTATGCTGCTGGGCTATTAACTGTAAATAAGGTTTTCATGCTTGTCTAAAAATTTTATTGTTTGTGCTCATGTTTGATATTCACGTTATAATGTAAACTTGTAAACTTCAGAAAAAAAAAATCTTTTTAAAGGACGCTAACGGCTGAACACCCATACATTATAAAAGAAACAGTTTGTCGTGATAAAAAGTGACACAAATTATTTCCTTGTAACAAGAACTACATGTCAACCCAAAAAAACTGTGTTTCAGGCAAATATTTTTTTTGTTCAAAATAGTGCTATTATGATTTTTTCTCTAAAATTCAAAAATGTCATTTTCTAGCATTTATTGATAATTAACTTTGTGCAAAAAATAAAAATAGTTAATTATAGTTTAGTGGTTATTACTCTCGCACTTTGTGTGGGAGACTGGGGTTCAATTCCCCTTGGAATTCATACAGGCTAATGTGAACGAAATTGGGGAGATGGCATACTATATGTGGACTGTTGGAGCTTGCAGGGAGTTGTTTGGTAAGAGCGTGGACCCTAAATGGGACTCTCAAGCATGTGCAGGCAGTGGATGAAAAACTGTGATATAATTTCTCTTGGCCTAACTGTAAAACCAGGGGTTTAGTTAATGAAAGTAATAAAGTATTGCAATATTGTTTTTATTAAAAGTATCCCTGTACTACCCCCATAACGCTGTACCGGCATCACCATATTGCTTGAAATTATTCGCAAACCTGTCTTCAAACACAATAAAATTCAGAACGGAGATGAAATTGGCAGCTAAAAAGAAGGAAGCATAGGAAGATCTTTCACTGTAGATTTTAATTTTTCTTAATGGCTTTGGCTTTGACTTCGCCCCCTTTCCCCTTTAACAGCCAAAGTCTGAAGAAAATTATTGTTGACCACAGCAAACAAAAATGTTAAACAACTGTTGTATAGCTAACAGTTACTGTTATGACTTTATTGGGAATACATGTTGTACAACAAAGTGTCACGAGACATGTTGCACAACAACTGTTCTATAATAACAAACCAAGCTGTATTATGGTGTGGCCCATATACTGCACGCACGCAAAAAAGAGGAAAAGAGAGGTTTCTTTCTGCATTGTATGCTCAAATACTCTAAGTTACATAAGTTTTTATGTTTAACGATTAGGGATTTACCAACTTGGTATGCCTACAAAGGTTAAGCTTGTAAAACAGAAAGAGTGTACCTAAAAAGTAGGTTCTCAAAAAAACCTGTTGTTGTTTATGTCGGAAAACATTAGTTACAAGAGTCAATTGGTAGGTCGTATTTTTTTTTTATCATGTCGCACTTGCACTGGAGTAATGCCGAACATAAAGAAAACTGGAAAAATACCGAACAAAGAAAAACATCAACATAAAATTTTGCTCACGTGCTTTTTCTATTTAGTAGAAAAATGTGAGATTTGCTATTTATATAAAATTGATAACTCGTGTTTTTTTAATTTTATTTCATTTCATTTAAAAACGTTTCGCGATCGATTCGCCTTCATTTTCGCGTGGGGAGGAAAACATATTGGAACGGACAAGAAGAAGATATATGGCCGATTAATAAAACTTAATGAAAGTACAGTTTTTGTTATTATCTGTTATTGTTAGTACTTGTTCTGGTTTCCATTTTCACTGATTGAATGTTTTTTACCAACGAAATGTTTTTCTTTACCAGATGGCGGAGGTTAATCATAATCCAATCTCGTTAGGTAACTGTTATTATTTGGTTATTTTTAATTTTAAAAACTAACTAAATTATGTTAAGAAAAAAACAAAATCAATTAATTTGTGATTTTTTTCTAAATCCCATGACGCGCGGGGGGGTCGTAATAAGCAAAGAAAGCCCGGGGATGAAGTGTGAACGTATTTTCGAGTATTTTTGGCTGATTTGGATAACTGCTTTGCAGTATACTGGCTGACCTTGAATTA
Organism: Hydractinia echinata; assembly: GCA_030067915.1. Lineage (NCBI taxonomy): Eukaryota > Metazoa > Cnidaria > Hydrozoa > Anthoathecata > Hydractiniidae > Hydractinia > Hydractinia echinata. The sequence goes on along the minus strand of JASGCC010000137.1, from coordinate 204,554 downwards.
TTATTTTTTAGCAAAATTTGAACCTACCAATCGACTCTTGTAACTAATGTTTTCCGTTTATGTCGCCTGCCGAAATCCTCCACTGTAACTACATCACATGTAAAAAATGCACCAAACTACATCTTCCAATTTTTACCCTGTGTAGGCCGTAAGCCGTAACCAACGCATGATATATGGCCCACTTAGCCCGGTGCTAAATGGAGTCATTGCCCCAATATCTGACCGTTACGGGTCCCGCCCAACCTCGTTCCCAGGGCAATTTTTCGCTTTTTTGATCCGAGACGGCGCGAAGAAATCATTTCTTCTCGCCGTCCGAGATTGTCAGAAAGAGAAAAATGGGCCTGGGGACGAGGTTGAGGTCCCGCCCCTTCTATTATCTGCATTTTTCACTGCTTTCCCGAAGATGTATCTCGACCCCTTCAATCTGTTTCTAACTGATACATGGGCCCTAGATTGTGTTAAATTCAATTAAGAAGATATGAGCTGCTGTCGCTGTCTTAGTCTGACATCTTCGTTCCCTGGATGTGTTGCCTGGTGTCAAAAGCCGCTATCGTTGACGGCCTTAACTCAAAAAGGTAGGAACCTTTGGTGACGAGGTTGTTATTCTCACTATAGTACTAAAATGTAAAAACTATCATCGGATATGTTGCTCACATTATAATTGAATATTGTCTTAAAGCGCGACACATGAGTCGAAATATGTTATTAGTGCTACCCCCTACCCAGCAGCGGCATAATACCGCCATAAGGTAATTTGTCAATTCCAATTACCGATAATAAAATTATCTTGTTAATCTCTCCCTTTGAAATTCTTAATTTCATCAGAAAAGGAACCTGAAGGAGAAGTTTCGGCTACGTCCCAAAGGAAAAAAGAAGAAGAAACCCTATACATCCATACCCTTAAGGTGGAACACTAAAAGTGCTAGGAGGATTAACCATTTTGATTTGATTTTAAGATCCTAGCGCATTCATTGTATTTTGACTTTATGGTAAATTTGGAGTTGCCCTGTGATAACGCCCTGAACGAGAATGTCTGAACGTCGGAAAAATGAGTTTGCAATTGAGTCAAAATATACCACATTCTTTCCGTTTCTCATATTCTCATATCATTATAATTTTCAGGGTCATACAAAGTTTAGAGAGAAAACAATATTGATGACAAATACAGTCGACGCTCGATATTTCGAATACCCATAACGGGTACGACTTTTGCTGTCTCGAACTTTTTTTAGGACCCTTTAGTTAGTTAATTGCAATCTCTTGTAGGCAAAATTACGTTCTATATCTCGAACTCCGAAACGAGGAGTATCTTGGACAAGTTGAGTAATGGCCGCGACAATAACACAACAATAAATGCACTTTCTAAAGCCAAATTTAACTAAAAATTTGCACAAAAACAAATTTAGATAACCAAAATTTTCATAAATCTAAACAACCTCGTCCCTAAGACTTTTTGTCTTTCACCGGCGCTGCGCTTGTAGAGACAACATACCTTATCGGTAAAAAAAAAGTCGGTGTAAAAAAAAGTCGGCAAAAAATTTAGTCGGCAAAAAAGTTAGTCACTTAGCAAAAATTAGTCACTTTTTACCGGTTAATTTTTTTAATATTGGTCACTTATTGCCGACTTTTTTGACACCGCTGAATTAAAAGAGAACAAAGATTTTACAACAATCTAATCTATTTCAATAACATCTTTATTAATGATTTTATCAATAATATTTTGGACATCTCCCGGCTCCTTCGCATTATCTTCTTCTTCATTTTCATCATTTTTCTCTTCTTCAACACTCCCTTCTGCCTTATCATTGTTAATAACAATATCAATTTCGTCGTCGTCACTCTCGCCGTCGTCGGCTTCAAAGCTGCTGGTATAACAGAAGCAGTGGAATCTGCTAATGCTGTCTTGGAAAGAATTGAAAACCCTTTTCGTTGTTAAAATATTTACTTATTTTTCTCTGCTATTTGTATGAACAGTTTGTTGTTGATTATGTTGTTTTTGATGTTTATATTACAAAGATACCATTGTTAGCATTAAATTAAACAGTAGGAATTCAAAAGAACTTCTTTAATTTTCTTTCTCCTTTACCAGGTTTGGTTTTACAGGATCATTATACACTAACTCTGTGAAAAAGCTCTCCACCAAATATGGTCATAAATAATTGAACCAATCATTAACCGAGAAATTATTTGCTTTTATCATCTCACGTGGGTTTAAGAGAAAGCTACTGGTTCAATTGGTTCAAACTTAGTGTATACAAAGACATAATATAGCGGAGCTCCGCTATTTGGTGTATACTCCGTATAATATTGCGGATGAGGCTTCATAAAACGACAAAGTCTAAATTTGATTAGAATCCCTGGAATCACTTTGGAAAGTCAAAAAACTAAAAAATTGGAGGTTAAAAAGTAATTCAAAAAATCGGCAAATATTACTAGTCGGTAAAAAAAAAGTCGGTAAAAATTTTCGGTCGGCAAAAAAAAATGTCGGTAAAAAAATTGGTCGGTAAAAAATTTAGTCACCTAGCCAAAATTTGGTCACTTTTTTTGCCGACTTTTTTTTTACCGATAAGGTATCCTGGGATTGAGGTTGAAATCTAAACTTTTAGAAATCATTCACCGAGTCTCTTTTGTCACGGGGCTTATTGCTCCCACCACCCAACCTCACCTCTTCACCCTCTTCGACGGTTTTGACTAAAGCTAAAGGTTAAATTTTTAAAAAAGCAAACATGTGAATAATATAATATTTATGAAGCAAACTTGAATCTCCCCTAAACCTTATTTAAGAAGCTCTTTTCCGCTTCGACACTGTAAAAACCCAGTTAGAACACTAAAAAAAAGGTTGACGAAAATAAAAAACGAAAATTCCACGTCAATCTCACCTCAGGAAGGATTGTTTGCTTGAGCACGAGAGGCAAAAAAAGCAAAACGAAACAAAAAAGCATGCTAAGGGATTGACGAGCGTCCCAGAATTTTTTTCCGAAGTGCATTAGAGCGTGTGTTGAACATATAATCCTTCAAAACGCTCCCTATCATATCTATCAGTGCCGATTTGGTGTGAAATATCGACCGCCCCTCTTTCTCTCTTCGGGTAAACTCGAGAATTCAAGGCCAATTTAGTAGGTTTTTTGATCTATTCTCAATCAAAAAACGCTTGCTCCAATATTCACTTTTTTTAAATAAAAAAATAGCCTTGATGTTATCTAAAGATATATTTTAATATTATATCCTCCCCTAACAACAACAGCAGAGACTTATCATCACCCCATTCTCGTCCTAGAGCTCTTTGAGACCTTGAGACAAAGAGCTCTAGGGACTGGAATATTATCCGCTGTTCGTAGATTTTTTTGTTCTATCTCATAACTTTTTGTCAGTCTTTGATTCTGGCATTAAGAAAGATTTTTCCCTTGAAACCCATAAGTGGGTGTTGCAGTGATAGTTTAGAGTGGGTAATATGTAGTCTGTTTTGTTGATTAATAATCACAATGAAGCAATCGGACATATTAGCCGGCAATATGCGTTTACTTTAACGAGTTACCAGGCTAAAGGTTCTACGCGAAAAATGTAAACACTCACGCAAAATTTAGTTAAATTAAAGATGGCGGATTAGTAAACATAACAAAACACAAACAGATAAAATAAATCTTCAACTGTTCAAACTGATATTTTACTTTTAAATGTCGTTGCAAAACCAAAGAATTTTATAAAAAGCCAATTAAAATGCTAGTTAGCTAATTATCCTGTGCTGACTTTGTTCAGAAAGGGAATTGTTTAGTTATAGAGGCACTAAAAACATAAAACACACACAGGGAAGGGGTTGACTGAGTTGGCTTGGCTTTGGGGTGGAGGGAGGTAGTAGTCCGTATTACACACACTTTGTGTTGCTTTAGGAATTCTTTTATTATGTGTAAAATTGGCTAGTTACATGTCCTTCTTATGTTTTATTTAGGACATTGCTGTTAAGAATAAATTTCTGTGTGTCGAGTGTGTGATTAAGAAAAATGTCATTTAAACGATGCTTTTTACTACAATGACTGAACCTTTTTGTCATGCTTTATACCACAAAATACCACATGTCTTATGAATTAACTGAAGTATTTAAATTAATATTTTATAGTCAAATAAATTATTTATTTTCAAATATAGCTAATATATATATATAGCTATATAGTAGTTGTTAACATAGGTATTTCATTCCTTTATTTTTTTCTTATAATTTGTTAATTTTTCTACTTTTGACCATATGCGTATATTCATATATATATATATATATATATATATATATATATATATATATATATATATATATATATATATATATATATATATATATATATATATATATATATATATATATATATATATATATATATATATATATATATATATATATATATATATAGGTTAATGTAAATATTCATCGATTAAAGAGTGCTCAATGTAAAACAGAGCGTTTATAATGTTAGGTTAAACAAGAGTAAAACTACATATTATTTGCAACTTAAAGTTTCTTGCAACGCATTCGTCAGGCAAATGGTTTACATACAGTTTTGATCTACATTTTATGAAAACTTAGTACAAAACAATAATTATCAGAATAATTACTTTTATAAAGGACTCTATTTTATCACAATAAATACTATTTAAATACTTTCAGTGTGAATTTGTTTTTATGACGGCATTTACTTATAAGTTCATTTCGTTTATTTAGTAGTCCCATGGGTTCGGCACGTACGATGATTATTTTTTCCGTTAAACATAAATCACATGATTTCGAACCATTTCGGTATGGGGAAGCCCGGGCAGCTATACTCCACCGCAGATCATATGCTTTATTCTCATCCTTAAGGCTCCAGATTAATTTTGATAATGCCGTTTCATTTCTGTTCTTAATATGGCGGAATGATTTTGTGTGGTTATTATACCTTGTTTTAAATTCACCTTCACATTGTCCATAATATATACCTATTGAATTATCATAAGTGACTTCCGCTTTGTAGACAATATTTGTTGCGAGACAATCACCATTCATAGGGCATTCGTTCTTTATGCGGCAATTACATGGTCTTTGTTGTTTTTTGTTATTTGAATTTAAGATCTTTTTATTGTGGCCTTTGATAATATTACCAATGTTAGTGGTGCACGAGTAACTAAGTTTGATATTATTTTTGTTGAAAATTTTGTAATACTTGTGGTTTTTGTTGAAATGTTTTTTGATGATTTTTAAGAATGTACTTCCAATGTTCGTTTTCACATTACAACTATACGGTGGATTGAACCATATTATATTTCTAGACCGGTTTCTTCTGCTGTTTGCTGTTTTGTTGAATTTCATCTGACTTTTAAAGCCACTGGCAGTCAGAGCAGCCTCGTATTCACCTTTTGCTTCATTAAATACCGTTTCGTTACATGATATATCACAAATTCTTCTATTAATCATGTCAGGCTGTAGCTGTAGTTGTAGTTGTAGCTGTAGTTTTAGATGCTAATGGCCCAAAAATGGATAAGTTAAGAAAAAGTATCATTAAAGTATTTAAAGATGAAGGATTATCAGTAACAATTGAAACCAACTTGAAAGAAACCGATTTTCTCGACGCCACGTTCAATATAGTTAACAAAATCTACAAACCGTACCGTAAACCCGGAAATAGCCCGTTGTATATTAATGTAAATTCAAACCACCCAGAATCAATACTGAAAACGATGCCTGACATGATTAATAGAAGAATTTGTGATATATCATGTAACGAAACGGTATTTAATGAAGCAAAAGGTGAATACGAGGCTGCTCTGACTGCCAGTGGCTTTAAAAGTCAGATGAAATTCAACAAAACAGCAAACAGCAGAAGAAACCGGTCTAGAAATATAATATGGTTCAATCCACCGTATAGTTGTAATGTGAAAACGAACATTGGAAGTACATTCTTAAAAATCATCAAAAAACATTTCAACAAAAACCACAAGTATTACAAAATTTTCAACAAAAATAATATCAAACTTAGTTACTCGTGCACCACTAACATTGGTAATATTATCAAAGGCCACAATAAAAAGATCTTAAATTCAAATAACAAAAAACAACAAAGACCATGTAATTGCCGCATAAAGAACGAATGCCCTATGAATGGTGATTGTCTCGCAACAAATATTGTCTACAAAGCGGAAGTCACTATGATAATTCAATAGGTATATATTATGGACAATGTGAAGGTGAATTTAAAACAAGGTATAATAACCACACAAAATCATTCCGCCATATTAAGAACAGAAATGAAACGGCATTATCAAAATTAATCTGGAGCCTTAAGGATGAGAATAAAGCATATGATCTGCGGTGGAGTATAGCTGCCCGGGCTTCCCCATACCGAAATGGTTCGAAATCATGTGATTTATGTTTAACGGAAAAAATAATCATCGTACGTGCCGAACCCATGGGACTACTAAATAAACGAAATGAACTTATAAGTAAATGCCGTCATAAAAACAAATTCACACTGAAAGTATTTAAATAGTATTTATTGTGATAAAATAGAGTCCTTTATAAAAGTAATTATTCTGATAATTATTGTTTTGTACTAAGTTTTCATAAAATGTAGATCAAAACTGTATGTAAACCATTTGCCTGACGAATGCGTTGCAAGAAACTTTAAGTTGCAAATAATATGTAGTTTTACTCTTGTTTAACCTAACATTATATATATATATATATATATATATATATATATATATATATATATATATATATATATATATATATATATATATATATATATATATATATATATATATATATATATATATATGTCGCCAATATATTTATAAAAGTTTTGGCGTATGTGCAGATAATGTTAGCTTTTAAATATGCTGTTACACAGTACAATTAGTATACAAATTAAACATCTAATAAAGCTTAAATAAGTGAATCATAGCGTAACTATGTTGTGCTATATTTTGAATGATATTATTTTAATAGAAGGAGTAACTTAAAATTTAGCTTTGCTAATTAAACTATGTTTCACCCAAGGTATAGTTTAATTTACCTGGAATCAGCCATATTATAATGTATATATACAATCAAAATAAGCGGTGGGAACATTGATTTGATATCATTTCTAGCAGCATACTTAAAAATGATTGATTACCCGAGTAAAAACACGTGTTCCTTTCATCAATTTTGTTATTGGTTTAAAATAATTAAAGGTGGTCACACATACTTGCTTCTTGTCACTAAATAAAGATGTGAATTTTGGCTTATGTGTGTGAATTTTGAAATATTTTCCTTTTCAACAGTGATTTGCCTTTTAAGTAGGCTTATTCACCAATCAAAAAATTGTCACATTTGTCCAGTGCAATGGCTACTTGATTTTTATTACAACATGTACATATTTTTTGTTTCCATGGCCAAGGTACATGTAAACAGGAGTGTTTATGTAAAAATGCTCAATCATAAAAGTGGGTCATACTACTGCATAATGATGCAAAACTTGCTGAGTTGGTCTAAACTAAAGAATGACTGTTGTGTCCCAATTTTAGTGTGTTCGCTTGTTCTTTTATGTTGAAATTTACGTCTACATTTTTGTTTTGTTGTTTCAAAATGCATGCCACATTGTCATACATCAAATATAGTCTAGTCAATGAAGAATAGGCTAGCTGCATGGTGAATTGCATGTCTGTAGTTGTTTCTCAGTGTCTGGGCATACAATTTTTTATCATTTGATTAGTTGTCTACAAAAAATAAACCTTTCCATGAGTCATATTGGCTTTACACATGCAAGTTGTGTGGAGATGTGTGAGTGCGATTACACACACTATAAAGACAAGGCTGAACAAAGTAACTGGTGCCTATTCAACCATTTTTTTGTATAATATTACTTTTATTGACATTTCTCCTCCTTCCCCCTCAACACTTCGAAATTATTTTTTTGTTTGTTTCTAAGATGGCCAAAAAAGTTTTTTTTTGCAGATTGACTAATCCTAATTCTCAGAAAGAAATTGAAAGCTGTTAAAAATAAGCAAAAATAACTAACAGTCTGGATATTTTTGCCATTACAAAAAGTTTGAATTAGAAGGGCTACCTGAAGCAAAAACAGAATTAATTTTTTAATGCTATCTTAATGTACCTTATCTTGTAAACCATGATATTTGTCTTTGCAAAATGATTACAGCAGCAAACTTGAAGCAAACATAAAAAAACTTGGAAGAGTCTAAGTTGTTTTATGAACTTACGATGTGTTTATCTCTGAGTTTTTTTATCATGATGAAACAAAGTTTGTTTGGCATAGAGATAAATCATTAAAAAGAGGCTTATCTTCCATAACATTAAAGAAATTTAAAAAAAAGTTTTGAACACAGCAGAGGGTGTGCCATACTGGTTAAGCAAGCAGTTGTGGATCTTTTATGCATTGTTTTCAGTCGTTGAATATACTGTTAACTTGCTGTTTTTATGAGATACTGATAAAAATTTATATTTGATTTTACAGTACAAACACCCATTATAATGTAACATGCTTTTTTATTTTGTGCTGTGTTTTGTATGACATATTAACATGTTTCATATTTTATAGTCAGTTAAATTATTTGCTCCCCTTTTACTACACTTGATTTTTAAAACAATCATGTCATCAATAGTATTCTACAGAAATTTATTTTGTTTATGACTAGTAGATTGAAAATAGTTTTGTATGAATAAAACTTTTGTTATTACTCATTTTAAATAAACAACATAAAACAAAGAGATAAGTGTGTCTGTATTATTAACAGGATGGCAATACATTTAGTGTTTGCAGCTTAGGTTCTGCATGTCTCTAGTATTGTATCAAAGGAACATCAATAAACATTTTAATTAAATGGTATACCATTAAATAACTTTCAGTGATCTTTTATTACTTTTTTAATTATTGTCTGATTACCTTTTTTGATTGATGACACCATCTTTCTCCTTATGTTAATGAGGTTGTCATATGGTTTGTCAAAATATGCGGAACTGTTTTCCAATTTTGTAAGAATATCAAAGGAAAGATAAAACTTGTTGTTTAGTAGAAAGTTTTTGAACTTATCAATACACCTATATATCATATCAAATTATTGCAACAGAGTGATGTTTTAGTTTTTGTAAATCTCATTATGGTGAATTAACTTTCATGCTGATACATTGTTTCTGTTTTGAGTTTTAAATCTTTTAGCTAGAGACTGAGAATATTAACCTTTCTGTAATATTTAGATGGCTGCTAGTGACATTGTGTCACCTCAAGTATGGAAAGTGTCAACAAAACTTTGTGAACCTTGTATAGATGGACAATATGATAAGTGCAGGTGTGATGAAGAACAACCAACAAAGCAAGATATTTACCAACTATATAAAGAGCTTTCTAGTGATAGTCTAGATCAGTGTTACGATACTCCAAAAAGAAAACACTTACACAGCGCGTGTAGTGATTATGCATTTGATAATGAATTTGAAGATGAATATGTTAATGTTGAAAATGCAAGATATTTACCACCTTCAACTACAGATTGGGACAGCATCGATTCTGTGTTAGAAAATGAACTTAATTTAGTGGAAGTGCCAGAGCAAGATATTGAAAAAACACCATTAAGTCAAAGATTATCACGAAGTTTTCATATGCAAATGGTATTTGTAGATAGCGATGAAAGTGATAAGGACAGTATACCTGATGTAGAAGTTTATTATGATGACGATATTGAGTATTTAAAAAGATGTGGATCACAGGGAAATGATTCCGTTGGTAGCGAAAGAAACATAGATTCTCGTGATTCTGGTTATGTCACAGACTTGAGTATAGAACGTGTCACTGACACTCAAACTAGACGTCGTTCCTTGGAACCTGTTGAAGCTTCTACTCGAATATTAGCTTCTTTAAAGTTACATGAAGAGCACGAAATTCAGAAAAAAAAAGAACTTGTGGAACAAAAAAGGAAAGAGGAAGACTATATGACTGAGATCCATCGTAAAAATGTTTATGAATTAAGACAAATGAAAGAAATATTAGAAACGCGTGTAGCTAAGATTAATGCTGAACTAGTAATTGAATTACAAAATCGCGATGAGTTAAATTCCCATCACGAAGCATTGCTAATGGATGCTGATGACTTGGCAGAAGCTTGTAGTAACCCAAATACCCCTACAAAAAGTTCTGCACCCGTATCCAACTCTGTTTGCTTGAAAACAAAAAGTAAAAGAGGCTTCTTCTGGAGAAAATAATTTAGAGAATTGATTTAATTTTAGTATATTTACGTGTTGCATTTATCTATGATGTAATTGTTTTTCGTTGTTTCTCTCGTTTATTTTAAAAAATTAGAAATGTATTGAATTATTAAAAAGGTTCAGCTGAAAGTGAGGATATGTAGCTTTTTCTCAATTTTTGAGGAAATTCAATATTATAGTCTGGCTATATTTTTTTCCATTGAATCAAGATTTCTGAGTAACACAATACTGTCTGTTAACACTGCTAATAAATTTACTTTAATAAATTTTGTACTTGTGGCAATTGTTTATTGCCTGAAAAAGTAATAATTATTAGTAACATATTATTTTTAGTCAATTTTTATATCAGCATTCTTTTTATGGAATTTGTTATAAGAGAAATGAAACGTTAAAAGTAATAGATATACAGCATATATAAATCTATAAATTTAAATTTTTAAAAAAATATCTTAAAACATTATAAAAAATTATATTATATATTAAATATTTATGATTTCTGTATCTCAATTTATTATGAAGATGTCAGCAATTCTTTAGAATTTGAGTATTTTTTAAGGTAATATTGCACTAATTTTTTTTAACTTAAAATGATACATTTCTGTTCACAAAAAGAAAATCTTTATTTATTCTTTATAAATTTACTGCAACTCCAGTTACTGCAAAGCAACCACTTGTAATTGTTACAAGTTGTCATATGTAATTGAATTTCATTTGTAAGAGGTGTATTTTGCTATTTCTTATTAAGTATTTTAACAAACCTTTTGAAATTCATGTAAACAATACCAGGACAACCTAACTATACATCCCAAATTTTACCCATTGAAATATATAATAAAAGCATTTAAAAACCAAGTAATATTAGTTGGATTAAGTTGAAAATATTTTAAGGTGCTAATCAAGTGACACTAAACTTGAAATTCACCACACCACAATTATTCAATTTACCATACAGTGTACGTAATTATTTTTATGCTCAAGTTATACAGAAATGTGAGTTGCTTTGATCAGTACCTATAATTTTGGGTATGGTAATCAGTGCAAATTGATTTAATGTAAATATATCTGCTTAAAACTGTGTGCGTTAGGGAAGGAGTTTCCTTAGTTGTTATTAATTTTATTGACAATTTTTTTTCAGGAAAAGTTTTTTTTTGTATTTAAATATCATCCACAATGATATTACAGTCAAAAAGAAGGCTGTCAGGTTTTATCATCTTGATCAAATTACAATAGCCAGTGAATTTATGTATTGTTCAATATCATTTGTTTGAACAAGCCTATCCAATAAATATTTAAACATATTTCTCTTTTTTATTATGTCTCAATGAATCATCAATTTTTCTATTTCATTGCATTCATTTTTAAAATCCACTTAGAAGCAGCTGGTGTTTTTTTACAACCCTTATACTACTTTCTTTTCACAGGAGGAGGGTGAGGTGATTTAGTACTTCTTATTGTGGGAGGTCTATACTGGTTTAGTTGAAGTTTTACAATAAAAATACTACCCAAGAGGTCTGCTTGGTAAATTTAGGAAATTTTTGGAAAAGTCTGGAAAAATACGAATAACAAAAAAAAATTCCATGAGCATCCTAAAATCCTACTTAATTAATAAACATTGTAATAGTTTCAATCAACCGTGTATTCTTGTTTTCTAAAGGTATCTTGTTATCAAAAAAAACGGTTCCTATTTAACTTTGTTGTAACAAATTTGAACTATGTGGAAGTGTAAACATCCTTTCAATCGTCTTTATTTGTTAAAAATTCTTTGTTGTGACTATTTATTAGTAATAAAAAGGTACAAATACATCATAAACAAGTAATACAATATTAAAAATTACATTATATACTTTAAAATATATGTATTAAAATATTATTCCTCAAATTCAATTGGTGAAAAATTTATGTATCAAAAGAATGGAGAACAAACATTACAGTGTATCACAAAAAGAAAATGTAGAAAAGTAAATTTAAAAAAAAAATTAAAAAAATCAAAATTCACCTAGAGTTGCACATATTGTTGTCCAAGTTAATAATCAATCCTATAAGTTCTAAATGATGTCATAGAACTCCTTGCTTTGAAGCAGAAGGCTTTTTAAGAAACTGGTTTGTAAGAAACTCTTACTAATTTTTACTTGTAGGTAAATAAACTTCACTAATCTGTAAACTTTTTTAAAAATTCATATAACATTTATTTTTTAGAGTGCTCAGGACACTTCTAAACTATTACATCTTACTTACAAATATTTAGTTGGTTATGGTACCTTTTTGCAGCTCAAAGTATTTGTTGTTCTTTAAAATCGATATATATGTAATTTCCATTTTCCCAAATTTAATAATCCACCAAGAAACTTTGACCACTAAATTTATTAATTCCTAAAAAAAAGCTTTTATGAATTGAGAGCATACCTGAGTAAATAAAGTAAGTGTAAAACAAATATATATTTTAGAACCCGGTTGTATTAAAAGCAAGTATTCTTCTGCAGAAACTCAAAATTGTAACATTCCAAGCTGAATAAAAAACCTTTGTTTCCTAATTTATAAAAAATGTAAAAATGTTGATACTGTTTTGGAGTGGTGTTTATTTTTATTTAGAAAATTATGTATTATTAACCATCACAGCCACTGATGTATCCTTGCTGGAATAATTCCCTAAATTGTATTATCCACTTAAAACATAAAGTGTAGCAGGCATGGAAGAAGACGATGATGATATAGATACACAAATCAAGCTTGAATTGGATGCATTAGATGAAGCTAGTCTTGCCAGTGAGCCATGTGATGAACAATTTGAGTGTAATCATGAGGAAAACGATTACTTTGATTCGTCATTATCTCAATATTTATCGCTGATCAAATACAATGAAAGGAATGCAGAAGAAAAAGTTTTGATTGCCCAGGATGTTATTGATGCTTTAGACAAAGGTATTTGTTTCACTATAAACATTTTAGTATACTAAATAGGAACAGTAAATTAGAATTTATATCAAGTGATAGAAATGAAACAAGATTTCAATACTTTGCAATAAATTTCATGTTAAAGTTATCCTTAATGGGCTCAGGAAATAATAAAAAAACCCGGCTAAAAATCACTTAAAATACACTCTAACATTTTTCAAAGACAAAGAAAAAATTAATTCTGTGTTTATGTCAGTTAATTAAATGAGTGGAATGTGTGGTGCATTATGGACAGACTTCATGAAAAAATTAGACCCCTTTGTGAAAAACTATGTAATAACATGCCTAAGTTGCTCAATCGCAGAAGTCCTGTGAAATATAAATAAACATGCAAATTTATAGTTTTACAAGACAACAATATGAGAGAACGTTTAGCCACTTCCTAGAAAAGCTTGTTGTGCTACCGTCCTGTGACATCACAAATTAACAAAATAGTAACAAAACACAATGAAGATATTCTTTTTCGGGAAGCAAAAAATTAAAATTTCTTCCTAGCATGCCTAATCTTCAATTATTCGCTATGTTTCTAATTTATGTTTTAACAAATCTTAAAACAAAAATGAGAAAGTGATCTCCAGCCTTGTTAGTTTCGTTTTCAAAATTTTTGTTAACTGCTGATGATTCATGTTCTGAAATTTACAATGAGAAAATGGTATTTGCCCAGACCAATCTAATTCACTAATATGCAATTTGTATGAGTGCACAAAAATTTAGAGTGCGAAAATTAAAGGGTGTTAAAATAAGAGCAGCACAAAATATTAAGGAATAAGAATGCTTTTACCAATCACCCAAAGTCTTGGTTATTAAATTTACTTCTTACTTTCTGTCCCAGTGTCGCTGAATACCGATCAGTTATTAGAAAGAAAACTAAGAGAAACCCTGCATGATGACTATGGAGACAAACTGATAAATATTCACGCTGAGGTATTATGTTTTATACATTTGTAAGTGGAAACACTGTTTTTAATAGAAACTTGTTGGCTGTCATTTACTACATTTATTGATTTATACCTTCTCGATCAAGACCTTCTGCGTGCTAGTTTCTGCAACCTAAAAGAGAATTTTCATCAAAATAACTTGAGCAATTTTTTTTTCACAAGAATTAATTCAAAGATACAATTTCTAATTAAAAAATACTAAAGAATGTGCTCTACATTTAATAGCAAACAAACATTGATTTCAATGGTAGACAACCTAATACTATAATCTCTATAATAATACAGAGACTGTGTCTGTCTGTCTGTTTGTAACAGGCAAAGTGGATGTGTTCAATTTCCTTTGATGTCGCCGAAAAAGTTATGTCTCAAATGTTAAATTTTCTGACGTTACGGCGCGACGTCAATATCACTACTTTAACGTCAATATCTTACTTTAAATTAATGAAGCCATTACAGTGCACCTAAAACTTTGAGGCCAAATAACTTGGAAACGAGGTGGTGACGTCAATGATTTTTCACCGCGTGGGTAACTAGGGACAACCTAGGACCAATTTGGGTAATTTTCTCAAACCTGGGTCCCCAAATCCGTTTCGGAATGGACGGGTTGATGATGTCATCAAAAAACCTTCAAACCCTAATATCTCTGCAACCGTTTGTCAAAAGTACATGATCCTATACATTTTCTTGATCAGCGCTTTAAGCTCTGCACAATAGAGGCAACGTGAAAACAAGGTTCTATGGATGGGTTGCTGACGTCATCAAAATTCAAATGACGCTTCTTTTTCAATTTTATCCTGCCTCAGTGGGTTTTCCCACGGGCTTTATCAACTAGTATAATAATAATAGGTGTAAATGAAAGAAACCAAAACATGGCAATGAGAACACCTGAATAATATGTGCTTAATCTTAAACACCATCTTGAATTCCACTTTCAATGTTCCCATCACATGATCAATTCAATGTGCTTCTTTATTGGCCTTCAGCCACCTTACATGTAAAATGAAAATAAAAAGTCAAACTGGATCCTACTTTCAGTGAACTGTGGGATTCTTGTTTATCCGGGTTTAGAAAAAATCTGCTAGTTTTGTATCCTATTTCTTTGTCAAAATTAAGAAATTCACCAAAAAGAGGTCCTATCAATAACTCCCAACATTTCCAACCGGAAATTATCTAATGCATGCAATTTAGCTATACAAACCCAGTTTTTTTATTCTTTCCAGATTTGCAAGAATAGCTATCATAGTTGATGCCATACTGGAGAGCGTGAATTTTATTTAAACAAAGTTGGGTGTACTCATTATTCAGCCAACCTCTATGTTTGCTGGTACTAATTGCCCTGTAAAAGTTAGTGTAGTGTAATGTTAGTGTAAAAGTGATGACATTTCACATGTTACATGTGGAATGTCACCACAAGTTTTTTAAAGTAATATATTTGAAAAAACAAACAAAGCAAAACATCCCTGATTATTATCTCATTGAACATCAAATTCTGAACAAAGCAATTTATCCACTGAGTGATTTTAACTCAGTTAAGGATTAAGACTGTATGAACTAAATACTTATCCAACTTCGTAATATTTCTTTTTCATGAAAATTATAGAGACAAGCACACATGCACTAAATTAAGTATATATATATAAAGTAAAGAACATTTTAAAAGTGCTAATCCACCTAGTCAAACAAAACAGATGCTCAAATTTTCTTAGTCTTACAGAAAGCTCAATATTCTGGCAACTAAAAAATAATAATGAATGTTGTTACTTCGGGTGTAAAATTAGGATTCTGTCTCCCAGATTCTCCAAAAAGTCACAAAAAATGCATGAACAGTTTTTTCTTTCTTATGATATGTAGTATCCATTTGGTTATAAGCATATTCAACACATATCTTTCGTTTCTTTTTTTTCTTAGGTTGTATTCGATTTAGAGAAAATTGAACTTCAAGATGAAAAGAACATGAAATTGAAGGTTGATGATAAAACTCATCTGGCTCTTGATATTATCAGACCTGGTATGATGATAACATGGATAATTTTCAGGGATTTCCAAAGAATTAAATCATTTAGCATTTCACACTTGTCATGTTTCAAAAGAAAGGGCAATTCTAAACTACCCTGAAATCTCCATAGGAAACCCCAATAAAATAAAAAATGTATATCTTGATTAAATAAAGCTATGGTCATGAAGCTCAGGATACTGTGAATTATAATAAAAGGCTTACACAACTTTGTGTAATGTCGTTCTAATTTCCCGTTTAATCCTAAATTATCAGTTATTCAAGGATTCCATTGGTTTTTTTTAGGTTTTATTTATTTGTTTATTTATTTAGAGTTGGTTTACATGTATAGTAAAAAAACAAACTAATTTACACCAGCTATTGAAAAGTAAAAAACTAAAATTATAAAAAATTAATAACACATTTTTCCTGGCAAATCGAACACTGACTATATATTCTCGTGTTTCAAACCAATGCTTTAAACATGTTCAAAGAGGATGCATTTTTTATGTACACTGTCAAGATTCCATGCCTATGCCCCTCTAACGTTGAAAGAGTTTAATCCATAATTATTCCGGACCCTGGGGTTTCTAACACTGACTCTTCTCTTGAGCTCATAAAAATGGGACACTTTATCAAACGTAGACCACATTAAGCTAGTCCGAATGTAGTTTAAAATTTTGTACACTTCTATAACAAGATAACGAGAGTTTTTCTAGTGAATTAAGTCCTGATTCAATCGAGTCAAATAGTTTGAGTCAGTAAGAGAGAAGTCAATGTATCTCACTGATAAAGCCCGAGGGTGAGTACTTGTAAGGAGTTGATGAGACCTTTTATTACAAAACATCCACACAAGAGGGCAATAGTTGAATTGCGAAAAAATATATGCGTTAAATAAACGAGTGACTTGTAGCGGATTGAGAAAACTACGTAAACGTGCAAAAGCTTTCGTTTTTTGTGAAACATTCTTGCACACTTCTTTCACATGTAAGTTAAAGCGTAACTTTAAGTCTATATAAATCCCTAAAAGTTTGACACTACTAGAATTCAGAATATCAACTGTTCTACAGAAGGAATATACTTTCAGGTTGGTGTCATGGAATGATCAACTGAAATTTGTCGGGATTTGCAGCCATCATTCCATTCCATTCCATTCCATTCCATTCCATTCCATCATTCCTTCCATTCCTTCCATTCCATTCCATTCCATTCCATTCCATTCCATTCCATTCCATTCCATTCCATTCCATTCCATTCCATTCCATTCCTTCATTCCATTCCATTCCATCCATTCCATTCCATTCCATTCCATTCATTCCATTCCATTCCATTCCATTCCATTCCATTCCATTCCATTTCCATCCATTCCATTCCATTCCATTCCATTCCATTCCATTCCATTCCATTCCATTCCATTCCCATTCATTCCATTCCATTCCATTCCATTCCATTCTGACCAAACCATTCCATTCCATTCTGACCAAACCATTCCATTCCATTCTGACCAAACCATTCAATAATACTCTTTACATTTAGCTTTCTAATTACATTATCTATAGCTTTATCAGAGACATATAGTGTGTTGTAATCTGCAAAGTTACACAGTGAAGAGAAACAATAAAACATATGTCGTTGATGAAAATATTAAACAAAATAGGGCCTGGTGGAACCTTGAGGAATTCCCGAAAGTACCTTAAGCCAATCACTAAAAAGACTTCCTGTTTTTACCCTTTACTTCCTATTTTTTAGATAAGAATAGAAAAAATCTAACATTATCAATGCCCAGACCATACTCTTTAAGCTTGGCAATCAATAGGTCATAAGAAAGACAATCGAAGGCTTTTGACAGGTCCATAATAACGGCACCAACTTTTCTAGAGTTGTCCAAGCAACTTTCCAAACTTGGATTTGCATATTGGGCAAATCATGTTGAGAACTGTAACCCTTTCTAAATCCACAGAGAAATTTAGTTGGTCCCTCGAACACCTTTAACAAGGTCGGCAGCAAACTAACGGGTTTATAATTGCATTTTTCCATAGACAAGCCTTTTTTGTGGCTGTCTTGGACACAATCCAAACTTGCATTACTGCCCATCTTAAGCAGTGTAATTTTCATCCCACAATATCTATATATATATAATCCTCATTCAACAGAAAGAAACTTCTGACAAAACATTGAAAGCTAAATGAAAATTGACATGTGATTGCCTGTGTTTTATTTATCTTAAGTTCACAAAAGTTTGATTTTGATCGCACACAAAAAGTGAGACTAATAAACATTAATTTTTTAGAAGTAAAAAGTTAAGTGAAAATTTGTCATTGATGCCTGCAGCTTCGATCTCTTCATAATAATATAGTTTATCCTGCATGTTATTCTGCACCAATTACAAAAGCCACTATTTAGTACTTCGTAGATTGCAAACAGACTTTTTCAAGTGTGGTAATCCGTATAAAATTTATGAATGCAATTTAAGGAGACGAAATACCTATGAGGCTTTGGTGTTTAGTTGCACAGATCTGATATGAAAAAAATCAAATTTCTCTCCTTTTGCAATTGAACTCTATATATCATGGTTTGTATGGTGTCATTTGCGTGTGTTAGAAAAGATTGCTGAGATTAGACTTGATTTTAAGAAGGAAATTTTGACAGTTATATTTCAACCATGTTGAAGAATAATTGAATAAAAATTAGTAATCAAATGTTAGTCAAATATATATGGTCTTCTCGTTCTGCTTTTAAAGAAGCAAGAGTTAAACCTTAAAAACAAGGTTTTTACTTGATCAACAACAAATCATTAGGGCAATAATTCATTGAAACAAAGCTGTATTGATTTTGTAACCAATCAACATAGGTTTTTCCAGGAGGCTTTGTTAGTTGCAGTGAGTGTACAAATGCTTCAAGGTTTTTTTTTACTGTTATGCATTTTTTTGTAATGAACCAAGCTGCTACGGGTTGAGATTGAAACTTGAGTATTATAGCTTAATCCTACTTATTTTAAGAACCAACCTACAAAAGAGTTCTTTAAAAATACCATCTTCTAAAATATGAATAGCAACTTCTTGGCACTTCTAAATTGAATTCAAAATTTGGAGGTTGAAACTAATACTGAAGTTGATTTTGAAAAATGTGTACAATTATGCTCAGTACGAAATGGAGTCTTCTTTAAAAATATCAGTTCACACTAAAAAATGTCATTTAACTTGATAGGTCTTGTCTTCACTATGAAATATGAAATTCAGTTCACACTAAAAAATGTCTAATTTTAACTGATAGGTCTTGTCTTCACTATGAATATGAAATCAGTTCACACTAAAAAATGCCTAATTTTAACTGATAGGTCTTGTCTTCACTATGAATTATGAATTTTTCATGCATGCCTAATTATTAGATTTCAAAATAGAATAAGTCCTAAAATACCTATTGTTTCATCTGACAGTCGATGTCATTTGCATATGGCTACTGTAAATTTACATTATTGTGTGATGTTACCATTCAGAGAGCAATAATTAGATGGTGGTGTGGCAAGGACCTTAGAGAATAAAGTAAACAAGCTCTATTTTATTCTTGAAGTTATATTGTATTATAAGAATGTTCTTTTAGTTATGAAAATGTAACTAAAATAAAACACAATGAAACTTAGATTCTAAGATGACGCATGAAGTTGGCTGTTTTTCTACAAGAAAAGGGAAAGCAACCAAGATATTTATTTATTCTTTGTGCCCTTGTCTCCTACTTGAAGTTTCTCTCTCTCACTTTAGATTAATGTGTACATGTACATTTTTTATTCTCGAAAAAAACATTGTATTGCAATGTTGATCAAGTTATAACCACTCTCAAAATTTGAGGTTTTATTTGTTTTTATACATTAAAAATAATAATGAAGAAGAGGTATTCAAAAGAGATGAATAAAATAGGTAACTTTTAAATAATTGATGATTTGTAACTGTAAAATGATTAGCTATATCACTTGGGAAACGACAAGGCTAGGAGTGTGTACAAAATTGTAGGTCTTTGACTGCCTTTGAGAACTATTTTCATTTTTTTTTGTGGTTTGTAGCAACCACGATTCTCTTCCGGTCCCCCGCAAGGGTAACGTCACAAAATGGATGTTTTCGTCAATAACTGTGGTAATTATTGTTCTTCATAAATGCAAATGGCAACCACCATGGAGAGAAAAATAACAAAATATTTGGAATTTTAAAGAGCTTTAATGAATTTTATAATTATGTTATAACTAAGTTATTACTAAGTTTTTGAATCAAAATCATAAAAAAACATTTTTTGATGAGTATTCTCCCTTAAAGAAAACTTGATTGGTTTAAAATTTAGCAAAACCAAACTGATTGGTTTAGAAAACAAACGCTGCTGCTTATTATTTCAGTTTTATGTGATGCTGCAGACGTTAAGAAGTTTATAAGAACAAGTTTTTTACCAAGTTTTTTTAACATTGATTCTAAAAACATTGATAAAAAAACTATTTTATTATTTTCATCAATTCTATCTTTTAATGTTCCTACCGTATAGGGTTTTAAAAAAAAATTTAAAACAAATAATGTTACGTAAATACGAAGACATGCACAGTGTGTGGAATATTTAACACCATAAAGTCTTAAGGCCCTAAGTCTGTTTTATTACCTTTACACAAACATTTGTTTAAACTGGCCATCTTATAAAGGGAATCTTAAGGGGGTTTCCAAAAAAAGCATTGAGGCAGTGGCCACTTTACACAGCAACATTTGTACCAGAAAATGCATTGCGGGGATCAATAATTGGCCGTGATAGAGATGGCTGTCCATCTTTAGGGGAGACAAGGAAGGCTGCTTATGCTATGTCATTTAATTCTGTTTTTTGATTTTGTTATTTTGTTGTGTTTTTGTCTAAATTTTAGATGTGCTCGAGGAAACCAGGGAGATAGAAGAAGCAGCACTGGCTAAACTCGTTGAATTGCAAAAAATTCAACTTGAACAAGAAAAACAACGACAGTAAACTATAAATTGTGCTTATACTGCTCTATTGAATAAGATTGTTTTAAATTTTGATTTTTTACAACTGAAGTTACGTAACGTGCACTGATGCGTTTTTGTAAATTTTGTAGTGAGGATGTCAACTAAAAGCTGTCACTCATTTTCTCCCTGATGCCTAAAGGTGACTTTTTTTAGGATGGCTATAAAAAAGAAATGCAAGGAAGATGAGGAATTTCAAAAACTTATTCAAGAAAAAAGAGAGGCTAAGCAGAATGAATTAAAGAAGCTTCAAGAGAGGTTGAAATTGGAACAACAGGTTGATATTTATATATATTTAATGTTTATTATTTAATGTTTCTGTGTGTGACCAAATTTGTGGACCAAATGCTCTTATTAGTCGATAAGCCTGTGAAAAATCCACTTAGGGAGAAGAACAATGTAAAAGACAGGAGTTTTAGAATTTTGATGACGTAGGAAATGCATATATAAAAGAAATTATTTTAGAAATTTATTATCCCGTTGTATCTATTGATAAGACCTTGAAACTGAATAAAATAATGTATAGGATCATGTGCTTTTAACGACAGTTAAGGAGATTTATTACGTTTAAAGGTTTATATATGGCGTTATTAAGCCATCGGTTCCAAATTGAGTGGGTTGACCCAACTTTAGGAAATTGGTTCCATTTTTGCTCCCATGTCATCCCTGGTTACCCCCCTTAGGAGATGACATCAGTTCTTTCGACCTTTCTGCAAGTTTTTTGGCGTCAAAGTACATTGTAATGGCTTCATAATTTAAATTACTGTCACAAACAGATGAAAGTAGTAAACCCTTATAATAGATTGTTTCAGGTATAGAGATGTCTCTTTTAATAATATCTCTTTGTTTCAGGTATAGAGATATCTCTTTTAATAATATCTCTTTGATTCAGGTATAGAGATATCTCTTTTAATAATATCTCTTGTTTCAGGTATAGAGATGTCTCTTTTAATAATATCTCTTTGTTTCAGGTATAGAGATATCTCTTTTAATAATATCTCTTTGTTTCAGGTATAGAGATGTCTCTTTTAATGAAAGTTTAGTATTTTGAGTTAACCACGTGTAAAAACTGGAAGTTTTAAGAACTTAACAAATAAAAGAGCGTTTCATTTGGATGAAAACTATTTGCTTTCATTATTTTATTTTACTACACAGAATTCCATGCACCCTAGTTAGATGCAAAATATAATAAATAAAATAATTGCTTTTTAACATTTTTTTAGGCATTAACCAAGACCTTGGAGAAGGATCTTGCAGTTGAAGAAACTCGCATTCAGAATTTCCAAAATTCATTGCAGGTAGTTTCTGATTTCACTGTTTGCCTCATTTAATCAGCTTCCTCTGTAAATTATTACATTTGATTTTTATCTTTTTAGGAGGTTATTGAAAATAATCTGCAGCTGGAAAAGGAACGTTTAAAGGCATTACAAGTAAAGGCGTATTTGAAAAAAAATTTATACTGGGCTAACAAGTAGTTAATACTTATGTATCCATGCATTTTTTGCTCTTTTAGGATGAATTTGATAGGAATGATCACCAAAGAAAACAAAGTGGCGCCATTTTAATTCAAAAGCATTTCAGGAGATATTTGTACGAGAATCTTTTTTTTATTATCTATAGTGGTACTGTTTTGTGAAGTTTTGTAGAAATTACAACACGGTTCTTATATTTGGGTTGTCAAATTTTTCTATATTTTTGTCATGACTAATAATGGGTTTATGGTGTAATATATGTTATGGTACAAAAACAATTATTAGAAAGGTTTTCCAAAATACAGATCAATCAAAGCTGAAACACTACGATATGGATATATGTACAGATCAATCAAAGCTGAAACACTACGATATGGATATATGTACAGATCAATCAAAGCTGAAACACTACGATATGGATATAAATACAGATCAATCAAAGCTGAAACACTACGATATGGATATATGTACAGATCAATCAAAGCTGAAACACTACGATATGGATATATGTACAGATCAATCAAAGCTGAAACACTACGATATGGATATATGTACAGATCAATCAAAGCTGAAACACTACGATATGGATATATGTACAGATCAATCAAAGCTGAAACACTACGATATGGATATATGTACAGATCAATCAAAGCTGAAACACTACGATATGGATATATGTACATCTTTTTACAGTGTTTAAGATCAATCAAATCACTGTTTAAAAGAACACATAACAATCTTGAAGTATCAGTTTTAACTGAAAAATGATTGTTTTGAAACACAGGTTGTAACTACCGGTAATATGATTCAGAATGTGTACAATCTTGCTAGAGTAATGATGTTTTACTTCCATATTTATTATTCAGAGCGCAGATGTTATATGGACCAGAACTAGCTATCATTAAAAGGAAAAGGCTGCAGAAGGAAGAAGAAAAACGAGAACTGCAACGAAAACAGGAAGAGAGAAAGAAAATTGAAGAGGAACGTCAACGAATAGAAAAAATTAGAAACAAACAGGAAAGACTTAAGAAAAAAAAGGTGTTGAAAACAACTTGAAAGAGGGAAAACATATACTGAACAAAAAATAATTGTTAAGAGAGAAATTGAGAAAGCTTGTACGAAAGATGTGAGTAATGTCAATGTAATCTCTGCCAGGGAAAAATATTGTTGTGGCGATACATACATACAAACCAGTTGTGAAGTACAAGCAACAGATTGTATTGATAGTTTAAACAAAAGAGAAGAAGAGATTGGGAGACAAGATGGATGTAAACTAGGTGAAGATGGAAGTAAAAGTAATACTAGTAACTTGAACATGCAAGGTGAAGCTATCGACTGTTATGACAGATGTAACAATTCATTATGTCTTAATTTAGAAGTAGAAAAAACAGTGTCCTCTGTCAATGAAAGTAATTCTTTAAACATTAATTCTCCAGATATGTCTACTTGTTTTGTAAATGAGATCATTGCATGCAAGAAAAGCGATGAAAAAAACTTACCTGCGAAACATAAAGATGAAACGATAACCGAGAAAAAATGCGTTAGTATGCAGTACTGTGTAGATGCTACTTGTAATTGCTCAAACACAGGGGATGTTGGAAATAATCAAAATAGTGAAATTGAAGCACATTTGATTCAAGCACATTGTACTGAACAAAATAAACTTGCAGAAGACATGTATATGTCCCGGTATGTCGTAGACAAGAATGCTAACCTTTGAAAAAGAAAATGTTCCTATTTCACCACAGAAAGGTAGCATAAAATCGGGCAAAGAAAAGTCTCAAGTTGAAACGGATGATGCAAAAGTGACTGCACACAAAGAAATAAACAATTACAAAATCATTCAAGAAAATAGAGATGTGGAGGAAAATATCAAAGAAAATTTAAGTATTACCTCAAAAAATACCAAGACAGAGGAAAGTGACACGTGTCTAATTAATTTTCAAGATTCGACATCAAAAGAGGAAATGTCATGTGATATCGACGAGATTCCCGTCCCGTCACAAATAAAGCATATATTTCATAATTGGATTACTTTCACCTCAGGCATTGGGTATCTTGATGTTATATTTTTATTATAAATTAAAAGTGTTGTGACAACGAATTATTGATAGATTTTTATTTATTTTAGAACATTGTACAGGATAAATTATGCTGACACGGACTATAGTAAATTAGTAAGTTTTTGTTGTCGTTGTCGTTGTTGTTGTTGTTTATTCTTATGCAAGTTATGCTCATACGTCTGGTTTCTTTTTTATTTGCAGAAAAATTCGCAAGTCGTCAAGAAGGAAAATGCATTTAGTATCACAAATCATGCAGAACTGAGATGTCTGGTTCTAAAAAACTCAAAATCACAATCTTTAAGTGACATTCACGAAAGTAAACATTTGCAGTTTTTACAACTACAGGTAAATAATAAAAATCTGCTAATGATTTCTTTTTAACGTGGAATCATTGTTTATCACCTATTCACTTGAAGCAGATTTTTGATATGATACTCTGGTTTCCTGGGAATTTTCTATATTTGATGAGAAGCTGAAAAAGCTAAGAAATATTGAAACATTTTTACGTTAGGGAAAACAACAGGAAATATGTGAGGTTATAACAACGGCAACGATTTTGTGCAAAGTGGATATTTAGTGCATGTAATGCTTTGAGGGTATTGCATTGTTTGGACGTTTGGTGTCTAAGCCTACCACAGAGCATTTTATTAAAATGCTTACATCAGAATCCTGAATTTATATCATTGTTTATTTTGTATAATCTATGCTATGAGAAACAACATTAAGATTGTATTATAAGCTCAGTTGTCATTAGCTTTCTGCATATCGTTTAGAATTGTCAGCTGACATCACTTTCTGCATTCTTCAAACAACTCACCATTCTTAATTTACAAAACAACAATCTGTCAAGTGTTCGACAATTTGAAGAATTGTCATCTCTTGTGTCATTAAATTTATCAGACAATGTCATAAGTCGCATAAGTAAGTGTTAAATACTGAATTAATGTTGTTCTATCTTTCGGAAGAGTAGATGTTAATGTCATGCAGCTTTGTGACCAGCAATTTTGACAACCTACACCGTCGGCATTTCGCTGTATTTAAGTTTAAAACTATCCAAAAGAGATTGTGCAAAGTATCGCCATATATTTCCAAAGAATATTTGGTGCAGATCGGCATTGCCACTAAAAAATTTGCCAGCTATTCGCAATACAAGTAGATGAGTAGGTACTGACTTAAAGCCTTTACAGGTTGGTGTTTAGTTTGGCAATACCGGATGAACCTGAATTTCAAAGGCTGAATAAGTAGGACCTTTGAGGGATAAGAACGACTAAGTAAGAGGTGGTATTAGATTATGTCATTGATTACGTTTCCCTGTGTTATTGATTATACTCTTCATCTGTGCAATTTTTAGGCAGTTTAAGAAATTGTTGCAAGTTGCAGTATCTGAATGTAAACAACAATCAAATCGTATCAATGAAGGTACATTGTTTGGTTGTTGTTGACAGTGTTTTGGTTTTATACTCTACTTTTTATTTGCTTACTTTCTTAATTTTTTTTAATTCCTGCAACTTTTCTTTTTGACAATCTGTAAAGCCAGGTGATATTTGATAGCCACTAAATTCGCTGGGATGTTTTTTGACAAGAATGTTTATTGATAGTTACATAATTGTGTTACCTGATACGTTATCAGGTTCTCTTTTTATATATACCTTCTATTTACTGCTTCCAAAAAAAAGTTCACACCGTATGTGTCGGAGCTCTATTTCATGTTTAGGTTGACATCAAGGTTTCGTTTTTCTATTTTAGGGTCTACAATATTTAAAACATTTAAATGTTTTATCTTGTAAGAATAATATTATCTCCAGTGTGGATGAAATACAGCACTGCTTATTGTTGAGAGAAGTTGACCTTTCTGCAAACAGTGTGACGAAGGTAGTTTCTGATTTGTGATATCAATTATATAAAAAGCAATCTACCATGACATTTCAAAAACGTCTTTGTAACAATTCCTATCTTATACTGTAATAGGTACCTGCTTTCTTAAACAACGTATTGATGTACAAGTTGATATTAGATGACAATAACATCGCTTCAATAGACAATATTAAAGAGTATTGGCTACCTCACCTTACCGTATTATCTGTTGCTGGTAACAGGTGAGTATTATGAAATTTCTCAGTTTTTTAATTTTTTAATTTTAAGAATAAAATGTGCTTCGTCGTATATGTTCTTGGAATTTCAAGAAAAGTTCACCATGAGCGAAAAGTTATAACCCTCCCGAACTTAGATAGATTTCTGTGTATAATTATTTCTTTGTTTTTTTATTATTAAGTTTTTGTATTTATTGTCTTGCAGTAATTTTCAAGTGAAATACTTGTTTAAATCACAGTAAAATTTAAAACATCATTCATTCAATCATTTACATATTCATTCATCCGTTCATTCATTCATTCATCCATTCATTAGTTAATTAATTCATTGATTTTCTTGTTTTTAGCATTCAAAACCTGCCTTCTCTTGAAAACTTTATCCTGTTAAAAGTCATAAATCTAAAGAACAATTTGATATCTGACGCAAATGTATTCTATTCATTAAAACAATGTTGTTTTCTGGCACGCCTGTGTATCGAAGGAAATCCTGTAATAAGTACACCAAATATAAAGTATGTGTTGTTCCCTATTTTCACGTGGATATTCAAAAATTAACTATCCCCCCCTCTTTCTTTTGTTCGCTTAAGTTAGATATGGCCATACACCTGTTTGTTTAATAGCACGTATTTTTGTGACTTCAATACCCTCCTTTCTATGTTTACATATGTCCAAACTTTCACATCTGGTGCGATAAATTTTAATGGATTTTATTCTTAGGCTGACAATATTTAACATACTGATTTGGTTAAAATATGTAGATAACGAAAAACTTGATATAAACGAAGTAAGCGCATTTTGCTGGTGTAATTCAATAGAAGGGGGCAAAAACCTTTTAGCATTGTTTTGTCCCGAAAGGAAAGGGTAGCAACATAGGAATGTTTTTTTTACATAAGCAATTAAAATTCCAAAATGAGGCTTAAGGATGCCTATGAAAAGTACTTTTTCAGGCTCAAAATATGCTTAGGTTATGCAATGGCAAAAAGATTTATTGGAATATGCTTAACACATGGTCAGGCTCAAAATATGCTTATTTGAAAAAAAATATATTGAATTTTATTAATTCATAATAAGTCTTTGTATTTTGAATAGAATGCTTTTGTGAGTAATACTGTTGTACGAAAAATTTTAAACTGTGTTGTTGTCACGAAAACTGCTCACGAAACAACAAAACATTAAAACTTGACAACATTTTCTTAGGCTTCACATAATGCTTAGTATATGCTTAAAAAATAACTACATTTAAGCCTACGGATGCTTATAAATGTCATGCTTATAAATGTCATGCTTATAAAAAGAAAAACGTATGAACACGTCAGCACATTTTTATCCCTATCGATTAATTTCTCTTCTGCTATACTATATTCCTGCCTATAGTTTCATCATAACTTACATTATTTACGATATTTGTTACAAAAAATCGCAGTTTGAATAGAATAGAGTTAAGGAAACCTAATTTAACATGATTTTTGTAGAGGCCATGTGAACCGTTACTTGTGTTTTAGGTGACAAACATCAATTCATCTTTCACTGCTGGGTGTGTGGAAGAGACAGTAGCTTACACTGCTTTAAAAAAACAACTCGATACAGTGTATGTTTGAATGGTTTTTTTTAAAGATTTTAAAAGGCTTTCTGTTGTTTGTGTTATTTTTAAATTATTTTATTTTGGTTCGACATTTTTCTTTTGTAGCTTGACGAAAGTAGATGCGGAAGAAAGCATCGAAGAAAATTTTCCAAAACAAGTAATTTGCTAAATGATGAGATTGAGACAATGCTTCTTTCTGCATTGTTGACATATAGGCTGGCAGTGAGCAGGGAAGTAATTCATGCGGAACTTACTTTTTCAATTTTGGCCCCTATTCGCAAAATTTAGTTTCGGGAAATTGCAATTTCCAGAGCCAATCACAAAAATAAATTCCCCAAAATTTGATTCATCGCAAAAACATGTTCCGCAATTTTAAAAAAAATATTGAATCGCAAAAACATTCGGAATACTTGACGATGATAATCTTAAAATAATATATTTCACTTAACCTTTGCTTTTGTTATTATTTAGTGCAGTTATATGCTTTTGGTACTATTAAGGACATTTTTAATACCCTTCCCATCACAATCATTATGTTCCACATTTTTTTAATGAGAGCCTACAATCGCAATAAATAAGTTCTGCATATAAAACCTTCCGCTGAAATTTTATTTTTAGGCCACTTTATCACAAAATAAGTTTTTTCCCAGAAAAAATTCTAAATGCAACCTTACAACACACGTCTTTCATACGGTAGGTCACGCTATGGAAAGAGTTGGATGGACTCTCAGTGTCGCGCTGGAACATACATCGTGCGTTAAATAAACAAAATGAAGATAACGAAGCAACCGAGCTGTAAGTTTGAACTGCAGAAAACCTTACGTTTAAAACGCCAAACTACATGCTTTGTTTCTTATTTCTTTTATTATCTTTACAGGATCGTCGCCGAAGGCAAAACAAAACTGGCTGAAGTATTCCAAATAGAACAGCATATACTGCTTATTGTACACAATAAGCAGGTAAAATTGTGATTATTTAGAGCATGTATGTTACTGCATCAAAGTGAACAAGAAGTTGTAGATATCGACGGCTGCTTAAACGTTCA
This sequence comes from Hydractinia echinata, assembly GCA_030067915.1. Lineage (NCBI taxonomy): Eukaryota > Metazoa > Cnidaria > Hydrozoa > Anthoathecata > Hydractiniidae > Hydractinia > Hydractinia echinata. The sequence continues at coordinate 175,194 of JASGCC010000137.1, read as the reverse complement.
GATAATAATTACAACCAGTGGTAAAACGATTATTCAATTTTCTGTTTTTAGTTGGAAAACGCACAAATTGAGAAAGAACAGAAAAAAGAAAAAGCCGCTACTAAAATTCAGGTAATATAACTTAATCGTCGTGACGAAGTATTACAAAGTTAACAAAATTATGAATGTATAGTTGTGGGAATATACTTGATAATGTAATCGCTTTTTCTGTAAAAATGCTTTGACAATTGTAGTTTGTAAAACGCGTGTTTTACACCTGTAAAAAAGAACTGAGTGAGTAATTATGAAAAAGTTTAAATATTAATCAAAATACTTGCTTAGTACAGACTGTTCAGTATATACCACGATGTGCAGAAACATTTGATAGCAAATGCATTTTTTATTTAGACTGTTTATCGTGGTCACAGGGTTCGTCAAGCTTATTTGTCATTTCTGAACTCGCTATATGCAAAAGAGGAAGATGTTTCGCATAATAGTGAGTTTGATTACGAAGAAGAAATCAACCTTGATGAATTTGAGTTGGACGATCATATGTTGGAATGGAAAGTACCTGCAACTCCACAATTACCTGTAAGGTATGTGAAATATTATTTTCTCTTTGTCAAAGAATATATTTTTTCAATCACCAACTCAGTTTAGAGTGAGATAGTTTAAATGATATACATTTCTTAACTTTCCATCTACGGTAAAACCACCTTGATCTACCTTGGAGAAGTCATCAAGAAATTATCGCAAATTTAAAAAATTATCGGTTTATTGACCTCATTCGCCAGAATTTAAAACTAAAGACAGCCATTTGCGAAAATTAATCCAAGAAATGAATATTTTACTTCAGTCGTCTTTCGTTTGCTGCTAGTGTTTGTATTTTTGTTATTTGCGAAAATTAATTGCTCGCGAAAGCTTTGTAAACACTTGATTGGCAAAATAAAAAAGAAATTTGCCAGTTGCTTGCTTCTATCAATTTTGGTAAGTCATCTGTCAAATAGCAAGTAAGATCATAAGAATGAAGTTGCTTATGCAAAACCGTGTAAATTACGTAGCATTATAAATTTCACAACAATTTTGTGGTTATCTACCGGAGTAATATAAAACAGTATCATCTCAAATATCAAAGAGTTGTATCTGATCTGTTTTAGTGTTTTAGTTTCGCCACATATAAGAAGTGGGTCGGTTACAAAACTCCAGGTGAGAACACTTTTGTGTATCATGTACTTTTGTGTGGTGTGAATTTGAAGAAACAGTCAAATGAATGACAAAAATACCGCTCTATTTTGTGAAAACTATAATGACTATATAGTTCCAATCTATCAGATTGTTTAAAGAATATCAACCACTCTGTGATTGATGGAGATATAACAATTATATAATGTCCCTGCATATATTATTATCTCCCGATTAACTCTCAATGCTGGAAGAGCTGTATGCATGGGTCCTTCTATAACTTCAAAGAAAGCAGCTAGTTGCTCTTCTTATTAACACGCTTCTCACACATCAGAAACTTATCCCAAGAAGAAATCTCAAACGCATTTCTTATTTGAATTTTGTCGCGGCCTCATCAATGAGTTTTAACTTTGGAAATTAACAAATTTAACTAAAAGACTTTTCAACTTAATACTTGTTCAGGTGGAAGAAGCATGGAACACACCTGTTTCTTCGAAGACAAACTTGATGACATCTGATAAATCATCCATGACGACCATCAGTCCCGAAAGTGATCGCTCTTCTGTCGGTAGTGATACGCGTAGAACTGAACATATAAGTGAAGAATGGTAAGAAGGCTTAACTTCAATGTCTGAAATGTTAGCCGAACATTTTGCAGGTTTTTCTGGTAAATTTGTAAAATTAAATTCCATAAAGTGTGGCTTACGTTCTTAAAGTTCAAATTTTATTATAATCATATTTAAATTACACGAAATGCAACTTCTGTTCATTTGTTGACCATTTCCCGCGAAAGTAGGAAACCTTGATATTTTGTAATCAAATTAATTAATTAATTGATCTATTTTTACGTTTTTTTAGTTTTTGACGGAAAGTGCATTTCTAAAAATAACAACACTTTTTGTTCTGACCGGCTAATATATTTGTTTTATTTTAGGGGGTTTCACAATGAGGTCACTGCAGAACTGATGTTAAAACGTGCAAAGAAAATGGGTGCTGGTAGAAAGAAAAAAGTATTGAGTATGTACCCAGTTGTATCTTGTCGCTTATAAAAGAATAAAAGAATTTTTAAAAGAATTTACTGTTAAAAAGCCTGAGAATGTCTATTTGTAAAGTTTTCATAACATGCGTCGTCCCCTCTTTTCGTACCAGTTCTTACTTTTACAAATATGTTATAACCGTATTTCCTCTATTTACTGCCCGTGCGCTTATTAACTTTTTAGGGGGTAGTGTAAAAGAGGGGCTGCTTTTAAAATTATTTTCAGAGACACTACAAATTGTGAAAGGTACTCGTTTGATACCACTAATGTTGCGACTTTTATTTAAAAAAATCTATATTTAATACAATATACTTAAATTCTATTTGCTTCCCGGCGCTTATTTGATAATAAGAAAAAAAGAATTTGTTATTTTCCAATAACAGCCCGGGCGCTTATTTCCAAATTTATTGAATATCGTACCTCTAATAACCGTCCATTTATGAAATTATTTTTGAACTTAGGGGTGGGGCCCTTAAAAAGGGGGCCACCCCTTTTGTGGTAAAGGTTTAACACATGTCATATCTGCTTTTAACGGTAAAATATTTAGTTTGTGATCACAAATATTTTCAACTCGTGTCAAAAGCCAAGTATCGAATGACTTAACAGTCAAATCTTAACAAAACAGCTGCGCTTTTACTAGGCGTTTTCAATTCTATTTTCCTAACAAAAATTTTTAGATTCAGACCAAAGGTATCAACTTTTTATGAAGAACAAAGATTCGTTTATTGGACCTGTTACAACACATAGAAAACAAGGCGTTGAAAAACAAAGCTACTTTCAAGGTGAGTACTGCCTTGCGCACTATTACCATCAGTTTCACAAACAAAACACGAAGGTCCTAAACAAAAAAACATGCAGTGTCCAAGCTTAAACATGTTGAATATTGCAATGAATTTTATGAAATGATATTTACTTTTGATATCTTTTCCGTGTTTTCTTTAGTACATGGCTCTCCCACTCCACTGTTTGGTCAATATGAAAGTAAACAAATGACATATAGGTCTGTTATTTAAAATGAACCTTTGCATTTTTATTTATTTTTTGTGGTCTTTACTTTGATATTTCAAATTATCCAGTCTAGTTTATCCAGTCTAGTCATGGAGGTCTAGTTTATCCAGTCTAGTTTGGCCAATTCAAAAGAGCAGAGTATTAACCACCACTTATCCTGTTAAACGGTGTTTACTTTTCGAATAATCGTAGTCAAAAACCAAACGCTGACTCTCCTATGCAACGCTGTAAAAATCAACGTCATCAAAGCTATGACAGAAATGCTTACTCAGAATTAATATTTTTGCCATTGCAAAACATTTTCAATGGACATACATTTTAAAGTTAACACAATTTTTTTGCGTTTAGTTGGGTGTGCGATCAAGCAGTACTACATCAAGAAAGAGCGAACGAACTTTTTGGAGACGAGAACAAATATGTTTCCGAAGTCTTAACCTCTCGTAGTGCAAAGGAAACCATTAAAAGGTTTGCTATCATCGAAAACTTAGTTGCTGCATAAAAGTGGATCTTTACCCAGCTAGTTCTGAAAACATGGGTGTGGCAACCTGCAAATGATCACATGAAAGGATGTTGCCAGCAGTTTGTACCAAAGCTAGTCTTGTTTAGATTTTCAGATAACATAAGAAAACAATTTTCGAGTATAATCATAAACTTTGGCAAACAATCATGAAACAGTCAAAAGAGAATTTTGAGTAAAAATGTTGTGCAAACCGTCATTGATGTGCGAAAGTTCAAACAAAATATAATGTTGCATATTTTGTTAATGGGAAAGATTTATTCTGTTTTCTTGTGGAAATAGCATGCAATCCTTATACATGAAACTATCCTTTCCAGCCTTTCTGTTCATCTCGTTTTATCCTTTTAGAGTTGGAAGTGAGCCGATCTTTTTACCACAGCTCGACCCTGCTGTAATTGCAGGCAGAACAATACCGCTAGTTGTGAGTTATTTTCTTTAAAATATACTTTGACGCCATAAATTTATTCCTGCAAAAAAAGCTGATTCCGTCTGTTTAAAGAAATACTGAATAACAGCGGGTTTCCACAAAACCTGGAAAACCTGGAAAAAGTGTCCATTGTTCAAATAAGTCGCACAAAAGTAACATATTTGATGAACTTTGCATAGCTCTGTATTACCAGGAGATTTTTGTTGATAAAAATTCCTTAAAATGGAATTTCACAATGGTCAGGAAATTTTCTGATTGGTCCGGGAGAAGTCAGCACATCCGTGTGGCCATCCTCTGCTGAGAATGGTTCACCCGATCGCACCTCGGAGTATAATTAGTGTACAGCAGACTCTCTAAGTAACGGACACTCCAAAAGGCGGATCATTCTGATTAAGAACAGATTTCATTACACGAGGCGAATTCTAATCATAGTTCTACAGAAAATTTTCGTTGCTATTTTAAGCATTTGGAAATGGAACAATTCGCCTCGTTTTCTGTTCTTTATGGCTTTTATAACAACAAGTTTATTAAAATGATACTGAACCTGGATTTCAAGTCTATATACTCCATGGTTTACTCTATTACTGTTATGTTTTTGTCTGGAACAATTCAAGAACTCCACAAAAACCTCGAAAAAGACTGAATATACTGGATATATCAAAAATAAGCTTTCTTTGCAGCAATGGTGTCCGCAAATTGAAAAGTAGAGCTACTTTGTCCTTTGCTAAACCCATAGTGGTGTGGGTTTGTCTGCGACACTCAGTGCTTGGGACTGCGGATCGAATCCCACTTGCTGCCGGGAAATATGTTAGCGATTTAAAAAGTAGCCCTACTTTAAGTTCAAGGAATTGTGTTTATTTGTGGCCATGCTGTTACAGGCTGTGAAGATTTCAAATGCAAAACTTACATAGGTTAATACGTAACACGTGTTTTAAGTCCTGATGGAACGTTGGTTACCACACCCTGGACCGTTTGAAGACAAAAAACTTACTTGAAGAGCTTACAAGCTTCATAATTTCAACATGTTGGTTCCAGACAAATTTAAAAACATAATAATTGTCTAACGTTTACGATGAAACATGTTTAGTCGGAAATATAATTTTCTTGCTAAGGTACTTTTTATTTGCGTCTGAAATACACTAAGCTTCATTGTGGCTGCTGTGTAGACTTTAATACTCAGTTCTTTTCGTGAGGTTTTTTTTTCAGTTATTGTAAATATTAAAAAAATGTTTTAGCAATCTGAAGTTCACAACCCGAAACCACCATCAAAGCGATCATCATCTGGATCAAGTGAGATTATGTTCTGTATTGTCTTTTATTCCATACAGAGCTTTTCTGCCCGTTCTATGTAATATCAGGTATTTTTGCACGGTAACCGAACCAACACCAAAAATAGCAAATATACACTTTAGCACAAACTTTAGCGAACATTAAGAAATAATAACTGTGTATAAACTTGCACTGATGAAGAAATGAAAAAAAAAATCAACAGTTGCGAAAAAGATAATATGCACCACTTTAATGGTAAAATAAACTGGTAAAAAAGTGACCGAATTTTGACTCTTTTAGAATTTTACCGACTAACCATTTTTACCAACTATCCATACCGATTATAGCTCATTTTTTATATATTAGTTAATTAACACCCCCCCCCCCCCAAAAAAAAAAAATGTTTTTAGTTCGCGTTTGATTGGAAAATGTTATGAAAAGGAAAATGTTTTTTTACATAAAAATTATATACTTTTGGAACCAAAGTTTTCTTATTAATAAACACAACTTCAAAACAAAAGTCTTCATTGATAAACTCAATTACAAACATATATTTCGGCACTCTTTTAGCTCAATGAAAGGCCAAGGAGGGAAGGAAGAGAGGCTATCAGCTGTTTCAAGAACGGCTAGTGATGGTACCTTAAGTTTTTAGTTGCAAATGGAAATATATTTAAAGCTGTCCTTTCGACTAATAATAAAAAGTGTATAATCAAAAATCTTAGATGGATGGATTATTGCTTATGAAACACTTCAAAAAGCCGGTCTGTATTTTCCTAAATTCTTTTCTGCAAAATATACTAATTGTTTTCTTTTTTTGCATCGATTAATGAACACCGTACTTGATACATTCCAGCTGTATTCAACTTATAAAAAAAAAAATCTATATCATCAATAAATAACTGGTCTGTATTTTCTCAAATTCCGGTCTGCGAAATATACCTCCAGTTTTTTGCACTAAATAATAAAATATATTGCGCAGAAGTCCCTCAGTTCACTGAAAGTGGAATCCAATTCAACTTTTTATTTCAATCCGACGAGAAGTGGCCAATAAAAAGCATCCGCACCACGATCACGTGATCCATTAGCAGACTTGATCCTGCGTGCAAACAGATGAAATAATGCAGGAGATAAGGTATAGACAAATACCAATTTACTGATTAAAAAGTTTATCGAATTTAATTCCTATCAAGCTGTTAAAATGTTGTTGTTTGGTTTAATGTCTCGTCCCAGGGATTGATTGAACAAAAGAAATTATTTCTCAACACTGAATCATCACTATGCCACAAACAACCATCAAACGCAACGATAATTAATTGATTTAGTAACATGTCGTATATCTTCACGTCATTTCAAGCGCAATGTCCTTTTTGAAAAATATATTTCGCGTAACTTCGCTTGAAATAGATAACACAGGCCAAAACCTGTCGATACCCCTTCGTTACAAAAACCGTGCTAAGATTTTGATCTAAGGATGTCTGTAGATTTTTTCACTTTGGCAATGGCTACTATCTACCTATCTTAACCTAAAAAAAGAAGAGTAGCTATAGTTAAACACACTGAAGAACCTAAAAAACGCTGTGGCAGCCAGTACTGTATCTCATCTCAGCTATCGGCTTTTTACCAAACTTATTTTGCAATCACATGTACTTATCTGAGACCAGGTGTACACTCTCTGTTAGGAAAGTCAGAAATTATCAGCAATTTCAAAAATAATGTCGGTAAAAAAGTCAGAAATATCATTTTTGTTATATAAGTAAAATGTCAAGAATGCTCTGAAGAAATTTTTTACAGTCTGTTATAGCGATATTCTTGCAATGAAATTTACATTTTTTGGGTAATTTAGTTTTTCGAAAATGTGACATTTTGGCCGAAGATAGCTAACAATTGGAGAAATGCCAGAGTTTGATCATGTCGTCAGGAATATAAGGACTTAATATTGAGTGGACGACACCCCTAAGACATTTAAAAATGTAGATAAAGATTCCTTATATGCAAAATGTGTCGCAATAAAATAATATATGCAAAATGTGTCGCAATAAAATAATATATGCAAAATGTGTCGCAATAAAATAATAAAACTTCGTACCTCTAACCAAACCGAGTTTGCTAAATGACGTGCCATACGCGCCAACAAAAATTGACGTGCCATACGTGCCGTGTCAAAAATGGCGACGTGCCAACGTGCCAAAAATATTTGACGTGCCAACGTGCCATACGTGCCAAAAAAGTTGACGTGCCAACGTGCCATGATATTTTGACGTGCCATGATATTTCGACGTGACATGATATTTCGACGTGACATGATATTTTGACGTGCCATAATTTTTCTACGTGCCATGATTTTTTAGTGTAGACTTTTTTGCTACAAATTTTCACGCTGCAAGGAAAAAGTTTTTTTAAATGTTTTATCGTAATTTTCTTTTGAATGAAGACCGATGGAAACTGGGATTTTCGTTGAGTCTCGCTCCACCCAGACACTTTTTTCTTCTGTCGCTATTTTCAGAATTGAAAGAAATTTTTCGCAGTAGCAGATAAGAGAGAGAGAGAGAGAGAGAGAGAGAGAAGAAAGTAGTTGTTAGAAGCATGGTTAATTGGAAGAATTTTAAGTGATAACGTGAACAGAACTTATTCTATAATTTAGAATAAGACACTCGAACAAACTGGTCTGGATATGATCGCGTCAGATACAAGAACTGTGGAGGTTCCCTCAGTTGCCCGAATTCGGGATGTGAATTTTTGAAGGAATATGGCACAACTAACAGACTATGATTCGATAAGTACAGGGTGAGTTAATTAAGATGCAAACATTATAATATCAGTGCCCCCTCTCCCCAACTACTAACGCAGGTACATTCACAATATTTCAAGATAAAGCATCCACTAAATATAAGGCATGACTATCTTCGCTATCTCATCCTCGCTCACCTCGGCTTTTAAAAATATATGTATCGGTAGGGTTGAACTGGTTAACTGGTTTTGATAACTTTTTATGGATCATGTTCAAATCGTGACCGCCTATACTATTCATCGTTAAATGAGCATTAATTATCACAGAAATTTTTCATGAAAAAAAAATGGCACGTCGAAAAATTATGGCACGTCAAAATATCATGGCACGTCGAAAAATTATGGCACGTCAAAATATCATGGCACGTCGAAAAATCGTGGCACGTCAACTTTTTTGGCACGTATGGCACGTTGGCACGTCAAATATTTTTGGCACGTATGGCACGTTGGCACGTCGCCATTTTTGACACGTTGGCACGTATGGCACGTTGGCACGTCAATTTTTGTTGGCACGTTGACAGGTAGGGCACGTATGGCACGTTGGCACGTCGTTTCAACCAAACCTCAACTCAACAAGTTCCAAAATAGCCGACCTTATGGCCTAAAATAAAGATTAAAAAACTGGTACCGTTGACTACCTTCTTCGCACATCGCTTTTCTTCTCATGCGAATTTTGTGCAGGTAGAGCATATATATTGCAGACAGGATCATTAATGTAACAAAGAAGACCATCTGAGAGACCTGTCGTTGCGGTTGTAGCGTTTAAGTTCGTGGAAAAGTCAAGGTGATTTTTTTTCCGACTGCCGTAGATATTTCATGTTTGTTAAGCACAAAGTGGTCTTGGCAACCATATTGCGGACGTACGGCAACTATTATTATAGAGAATAGTCGGTAGCAAGTGGAAAAATTACGAGCATTCACCTATCGTATATATTTCCCATATATCGTGCGTCTTTGACATATTTCGTGCAGTCCGTGGCACTACCTAGTTTAAATGCACGAACAAACGAAATGCGTATGTAGCTTAGGCGCGATTCTTAGATTTAAATTTACAAGATGTCTCTCATGTTAAAGACTCGTTTGTTGTGCAACATGGACTTAGCAGTTAATAGATAATTTTTGTAGTTTTTTTGATTAACATACGTAGAAACTTAAAGACTGCTCGTTAATACAGATTATACTTTTTTGCAATGTTTTTGTTCTTAATGTTTTGACTTGATTTTTTGTCTTATCTGCCAGGGTTTTGTTTTATGACACATGACTCAAACTGCCTGGTCCAAACTTGAATTTGATTGACTTAAAGTTAAATTAAACAAAATAGCTACTAAATTAAATTTTGTTCAAAATATCTGGCGAATTCCCTGCAATGTATATTAATGATGGCAGCCAGTACGGTCGTGTTCTACGCTTTACTATTATTCTTGTTGTTATTTTGTGGAAATATTGAAACTGTTGAATACGAAAGAAAGAATGATTTAGTAGAACTGTTAAAGAGAAAAGGATTGAATGTATTACATCAAAATATTCGTAGCTTATTAGTAAATTTTAGTGGTTTACAGGCACTTTTTTCATCGCATCCAAACATAGATGTGTTTACGTTATCGGAAACTCATATTTCAACCGCCGAAGATGTCGATCAGTTGTATGATATCCCAGGTTATAATTTTGAAAAAAGAAATCGTAATACTGGTAAAGGAGGAGGTGTAGCGGTTTATATAAATGACAACATAAACTATGTTAGGCGAACAGATTTGCAGATTGGTAAACTCGAAAGCATTGTTATAGAAATTGTCGTTTAAAATTCGCATAACGTTCTTATAGCAACACATTATAGGCCTCCAAACGGCACAAAACACTTGCCGAGTAATTACAATGAGTTATTAGAGACATCATTATCGCTTTGTTGTGCGGAGTCTAAAGATGTTATACTCATAGGAGATATGAAAGTTAACTATCTAAATTCACGAGATAATAGAGAAGTTAAAGCAATTATTCAACAGAAGGGTTTAACACAAATAATTAAAAAACCAACGCGTGTAACGCAGGACACAAAATCTTTAATCGACATTATAGCAACGAACAACCCTGGGTCAATCGCTGAACAAGACGTCATACCGACTAGTCTCAGTGACCATGATTTAGTAGGTTGCGTACGAAAATTAAACAACAAAATGTACACATCAAAAACAGTCAAAACCAGGAATTATGCCAAATACAACCCTGATAATATGAATCGTGATTTTGAACAAGTGAATTGGTTGCCGGTATTGTCTTTATCAAACGTTAATGACGCTGTTAACACATTTAATGGCATTGTAAAAGATATTTTCGACAAACATGCGCCGATCATTCAAAAAAGAGTGAAAGGTCGCCCATGCGCTTGGCTTAACGAAAACTTGAAATCAATAATAAACCAGCGTGATCAACTTTTACGAAGGGCTAGAAAAAGCAACAGTGCAAGCGATTGGAGGAAATATAAGGACTTAAGAAATAAATGAAACAATATGCAAAAAACGCTAAGGCTAAACATCACAAGAACTTAATAGACGAAAACCGCACAAATCCCAAAGGTTTCTGGAAAGCAGTGAAAACTATATTTCCGACAAAGGCTAACACAAAAAATGCGTCTAATAACGAGAAAGATAATCAAACTCGCGCCAATGCCTTCCGTGATTACTTTTCAACAGTCGTAAATAATCTGAAGTCATCCGCATTTAAATTGAAGAACTTTATCTGAAAACCGCCAAATCACATTTGCTCCAGAACTAGAAAAATTTTTAATTTTCAATATGTGTCTAAAGTTTTTATTAAGGATTTTCTTAAAAAGAAATTAAAGAGAAAGAAATCCACTGGGCTTGATGAACTCCCTCCTGGAATGCTTAAAGATTGTGCGCAACATTTAATTGTTCCGTTACATCACATTATTAACCAGTCTTTACGCTCCAGTACAGTTCCGAACGCATGGAAACAAGCAAAAATCGTCCCACTTTTTAAATGAGGAGACACAAACAAACCTGAAAATTATCGTCCAATTTCAGTGTTGCCAATACTCTCTACATTATTGGAAAAAGCAGTACGCACACAATTAATGGAATTTTTAGAAAATGAGAAATTACTAAATGACTCCCAATTTGGCTATAGAGCTAAACGTTCAACACATCTTGCAACAACACTACTTGTTGACGAAGTAAGACAAGCTGCCGAGAACGGAAAGTTAGTTGGAGCGCTGTTCCTGGATTTAAGTAAAGCGTTCGATACGATCAGTCACGATGTAGTCTTAAGAAAACTTTCATCATACGGTGTTGACAATGTAGAGATTATCTTTTTAACCGATCACAAGTTGTTGAAGTTGGCAATCGAACATCAGCAAGTTTTAATGTTGTAAGTGGAGTGCCGCAAGGATCGATACTCGGTCCTATACTATTTTTGATATTTTTTTAATGACTTCTCGCAACACCTTGAGAAAAGTAAGTGTATTCAATTTGCTGACGATACCGTCATCTATGTTGCAAATGCTGACCCCTATATAATAGAAACAACATTGAACGATGAATTAGAAAACGTATCCACTTATTTGAACGATAACGAACTCATACTGAATCTAAAGAAAGGAAAAACAGAAACTGTGCTATTTGGAACATCTAAAAGATTATCCCGTAAAAATACCAAAAATACAATCCAATTGGCAATGCAGGGTCAACCTATTCATCATTCCACGTCTTACATATATTTGGGAAACGAACTGGATTCGTCACTAACCCTGGTTGATAATTTCGAGAAGTCATATAAGAAAGCAGCCGGAAGATTGAACCTTCTTAGAAAAATGCGACCATTTCTGAGCTTTGAAGCTGCATATAAAATCATCCTCTGAGCAATACTCCAGCTGCGAAAGCTGATGCAGACAATATTTTGTTTTTGCAAATCTAAGAATCGCAAAATTACACAAATATTTTTTCTCGGGAAAATTACTTTCCAGGTATCTTGTGACTGAAGTAACCACAATGTTTGGTTTGGTTTGTCATGTTAAAATGATTTTTTAACCTGTAAAAAATGAAAGTGAATTTTAGGCGCAGATGATTGAAAATGGCATAGATTAACGATGTATTTTTCATCAAGATCTAATTTTCCTTCAGTATAGGTCAGAAAAGCAAAACACTTCCACTGTCTGTGTGAGAACTTTCATCCGGATTTGAGATACTGGATTTGATCCTTCCAATAAAAGGAAATTCTGCAAAAAAAAAGCCTAACCTTCGAATAAGCCCACATGTAAGTAACTGTCCTAGCTACTGCTTGACAACCATTAACAGCCATTTTGTTCAGTAATATATCAAATTTTAAAAACGGTTACACGTTTTAGAACGAAGTCACAATTAAAATCAGTAGTTGGCGAATGTTTTTTATTATCTATCGAGATTATGCGTGATGTTTTAGGGAAGGTTGAATAAAGGATAGGCAATATTTTTCATGCGGACACATCATCGCTATTCAACATATTTAACTTGATTAATTTATCTTTCTAATAATTTTATAGTTAACGCTCGAAGACATGTGTTGAGTAGCGAATCTAAGTCACATTCGGCGCCACATCAAAGAACATCAGATGGACGAAACGAGAAGGAGTTACGATGGAAACAAATGGACTACAGATAGATTTAACCGATATATATGTAGAAACTTTCGCGGGCAGAAACTTTCGCAAATTTATGTCGCGAAGAAACTTTCCAAAAGGAGAGATTCGAAAGGTTTATGAAAAAAATTAGGGTAGAAATATTTTGAGATTCAACTCCTGAAATTTCAATGTTAAAGGGAACCCGTGGTATAAATGATGACAGAAAAAATTTGCTATTACTCAAATATGACATCATAATTTATGCAACATAATTAAATCTGAAATTCTTTAAATGTGAATATCTTGAGAACGAAATGAGCTGTTTAAAATATTTAAAAAGACTTGTAAGCTCTATAATATAAGTCCAACATCATTTTATACCTCGGGTTCCCTTTAACTTTTAGTAATTTACGAAAGTTAATATGACCTATCGCGAAAGTTCGTAATCAATTTTGCCGATTCTAATTTTTGCGTGGTCTAAAAAAAGTCCATGTACAGATATAGTAGGTACCTAATTCCGAGAAACTTGCTTTTTTGTAAGTTAGTTACTTCGTTGGATCAATTTTTGTGGACTTTTCGCGAATTCGCTATTTTAAGAACTGTAATTGTTTACATTTCCGCAAATACTTAATGTGCTTTGTAAATAGATACACTGGTCTATATTTTTTTTGCTAAATAAATTATGTTCCCATATTCTTGTTTCAAGTCTTCTTAAATTAAATAACAAAAATATGAAAATATAAAAAACAGCTAAAAGATTCATTCCAAGTTAGGGCAAATCCCAATTTAAAAACTCGATAAAACATAATGATGCGACAATGACTGGCGATCAACGATCAAAACATTGCTGCACCGTATGCTGCGTCGCTATCGCTTGATACACGCAAGGGTAGTTTATACACCTCTTCGACTGCTTCTTTCAAGATACAGTTCTCAACTAAAAATCCACCCGTTCCTGCAATAGCTTCAACTTCATGTTTTTTTAATAATTCTACCGGAAGCATGGTTGACAAGTTTTCAATAATCCCTCTATGTAACGCCCATGCGATTTCCCCCAACGAACAGTTATAAGTGGTGATGTTAGTAGCACTTGCGATAGAATTAGGTGAATGTCTTTCTCCAAATACACGAGGGTCTATTACTAAACAAGTCCGTGTATTAGACTTCTTCTTTCTAAACGCATTTGCAAGGTCTTCAAGTTTCTTAAAAAGGTCTTGCTTTTCCATAGCTGAATTACATTCTAAGTCTAACAACCAAGACTGTACCGTGGAGACAAAATTGTCTAGTACATTTCCACCTAAAAATGATGATAAGTCCAAATTTAAGTTAGATAGGATTGTGCAAAGAGGACAATACTCTTCAACTGTGGCAGTTAAACAAAATCTAAGATATTTTCGGAAAGAAAACATGTCAAGCAGACCGAGACAAACTTAATATAGCTGTGACAGGGAATTATGGGTACTGACCTGTAAGTGATGCAGCTGTTATTATGACGTCATTATTCTTGTAAGGTACACAATCTAGTGAATGATATTTGTCCCGAATTGCTTTTATAGCGCAAACGTCATTTTTTAGTATAAACGACAACTGGGACGATGTGCCGATATTTAAGACTAAAGAAAAAACGTACAAACATACAAAATAAAAACTTTCAGAGTATCTTTATGAAATTAAAGTCCTGCGAAGTTTTATAATGGGCGACTCGTATATTTTGGTTTTGTTTGTTTGTTAAAAAACAAGGAATATATTTAAAACACGATATGTTTTTCGAGGGACTACAATCATGGACAAAATTTAATCAAACAGGACTGCGAATTCTGAATTTAGCCGCCACATTGTTTGCTTCTATATGTTAGAGTCGCGCATTTTGAACTTGTTCAACTTGCATTGTCAATGTTCACATGGGTCTTTGCATTTCGGATCTTAGGTTGTTTTGCTAAATACATACTCTTGAAATATGCTAGTTGTTGCTGACGTCAACGCGCCCATTTTTCCCCGAATTCCGTTCTGCGGGCGCGCTGAAGAATTTCAAAAGCGAATCTTACACGTTCATTACGTTCATTGGAAGAGAAGTATCATGAAATAAATATGGGTAAAACCTGGTAAATTTTGATGGAATAAGTTTTTCTGACATAGGATACATAAGATAACAAAGATCGTACTAGCTTCGTTAGGTGCAGGTGTAGATGAATGTATTGAACACTGCATATCACCGAGCGCTGTATACACAACTGTGTCGGTGGCCATGCCATGCAACTTCGTTACCAGATTTCCAGATCGATGACCGACAGAAACAATTCTAGGTAGAAGATGTGCCAATTCTGGTATTCTAAATATGAAGTGCTTTTTAAATTTACAAATAGAATGTGTCTGAATGGACAAATTTTACACCTGTAAGAGAATAAATGTATAAGACGCACAGTATGCAGATTTCCCCCCAACAGACAGTCCCTTTATAAATAACGCTCACCCATCGACGAGATTTCAAAACAAGTGTCCCCACAGTGGGCGTTAAAACTAAAATCAAATCAATAGTTTTTAGGTGTGTTATGTTTTTGTCCGTTTCCATTCTCCTTGTACAGTGGCCTCGATAAAACGAAGCCTAAGGGGATTCATAAAACCGAGTCGTTACATCAAGGGTTTTGAAAATGATTTGATCTTTCCCTTTTTTTAATCCGAAAGCTATTTTACTTATATTTCTTGCGTGAAAAATCTCGCGTTCGCTTACGTTAGAACACAGCAGGGACCTCCCTACAAGCAGAGAATAACAATGAGTAGTACCTAAGCTTGGTTTTTGTCACGTGTGGTTTATTAAAAAACATACAAACTATATCTTATATCTTTTATATCGCGTATCTGATATGGACTAACAAATCGCAAATATTTTTGTCACTAAATTTATAATACCTTACAATTTCGCAAAAAAAAATCTTTCTTTAAGTTGTTCCCCGCCCGAGATCCCCTGGTGTGATACGAGCAAATTAAATTAAAGGCCACCTTATCTCGTTAAAATTTTATTAAAAATAAGTTCGGGAAATGCATGTTTTTGGCGAAAACAAGGTTAGCAAGTATCTGAAAAAAGCAATGGAAACTGTGCCCTTTCCTTTACCATATTTGGTAGTTCCTGGTCATGAAGTGTTCCTTTGGGACCCCGTTGCTGCTTTATTCAAAAAATCGATAATTAAATGTTGGTTCTCTGTTGGTTACTTAAAAGAATTGCTGAATCTATGGTGGTTACTTCGAAATACTGTTCTATGGTGGTTGCTTCGAAATACTGCTTGTTTTATGGATGTTACTGTCAAATACTGCTGGTTCTATGGTGGTTACTTCGAAATACTGCTTGTTCTATGGTGGTTACTTTAGAATACTGTTGGTTCTATAGTGGTTACTTTAAAATACTGCTGGTTCTATGGTGGTTACTTCAAAATACTGCTGGTTCTATGGTGGTTACTTTAACATACTGCTGGTTCTATAGTGGTTACTTTAATACTGCTGGTTCTATTGTGGTTACTTTAAATACTGCTGGTTCTATGGTGGTTACTTTATTACTGCTGGTTCTATGATGGTTATTTTAGAATACTGTTGGTTCTATGGTAGTTACTTTAAAATACTGCTGGTTCTATAGTGGTTACTTCAAAATACTGCTGGTTCTATAGTGGTTACTTTAATACTGCTGGTTCTATTGTGGTTACTTTAAATACTGCTGGTTCTGTGGTGGTTACTTTATTACTGCTGGTTCTATGATGGTTATTTTAGAATACTGTTGGTTCTATGGTAGTTACTTTAAAATACTGCTGGTTCTATAGTGGTTACTTTAATACTGCTGGTTCTATAGTGGTTACTTTAATACTGCTGGTTCTATGGTGGTTACTTTAATACTGCTGGTACTATGGTGGTTACTTTAATACTGCTGGTTCTATAGTGGTTACTTTAATACTGCTGGTTCTATGGTGGTTACTTTAATACTGCTGGTTCTATGATGGTTATTTTAGAATACTGTTGGTTCTATGGTAGTTACTTTAAAATACTGCTGGTTCTATAGTGGTTACTTTAATACTGCTGGTTCTATGGTGGTTACTTTATTACTGCTGGTTCTATGATGGTTATTTTAGAATACTGTTGGTTCTATGGTGGTTACTTTAATACTGCTGGTTCTATGATGGTTATTTTAGAATACTGTTGGTTCTATGGTAGTTACTTTAAAATACTGCTGGTTCTATAGTGGTTACTTCAAAATACTGCTGGTTCTATAGTGGTTACTTTAATACTGCTGGTTCTATTGTGGTTACTTTAAATACTGCTGGTTCTATGGTGGTTACTTTATTACTGCTGGTTCTATGATGGTTATTTTAGAATACTGTTGGTTCTATGGTAGTTACTTTAAAATACTGCTGGTTCTATAGTGGTTACTTTAATACTGCTGGTTCTATAGTGGTTACTTTAATACTGCTGGTTCTATGGTGGTTACTTTAATACTGCTGGTTCTATGGTGGTTACTTTAATACTGCTGGTTCTATAGTGGTTACTTTAATACTGCTGGTTCTATGGTGGTTACTTTAATACTGCTGGTTCTATGATGGTTATTTTAGAATACTGTTGGTTCTATGGTAGTTACTTTAAAATACTGCTGGTTCTATAGTGGTTACTTTAATACTGCTGGTTCTATGGTGGTTACTTTATTACTGCTGGTTCTATGATGGTTATTTTAGAATACTGTTGGTTCTATGGTGGTTACTTTAATACTGCTGGTTCTATGATGGTTATTTTAGAATACTGTTGGTTCTATGGTAGTTACTTTAATACTGCTGGTTCTATGATGGTTATTTTAGAATACTGTTGGTTCTATGGTAGTTACTTTAATACTGCTGGTTCTATGATGGTTATTTTAGAATACTGTTGGTTCTATGGTAGTTACTTTAATACTGCTGGTTCTATGATGGTTATTTTAGAATACTGTTGGTTCTATGGTAGTTACTTTAATACTGCTGGTTCTATGATGGTTATTTTAGAATACTGTTGGTTCTATGGTGGTTACTTTAATACTGCTGGTTCTATGATGGTTATTTTAGAATACTGTTGGTTCTATGGTGGTTACTTTAATACTGCTTGTTCTATGGTGGTTACTTCGAAATACTGCTTGTTCTATAGTGGTTACTTTAATACTACTGGTTCTATAGTGGTTACTTTAATACTGCTTGTTCTATGGTGGTTACTTCGAAATACTGCTTGTTCTATAGTGGTTACTTTAATACTGCTGGTTCTATAGTGGTTACTTTAATACTGCTTGTTCTATGGTGGTTACTTCGAAATACTGCTTGTTCTATAGTGGTTACTTTAATACTGCTGGTTCTATGGTGGTTACTTTAATACTGCTGGTTCTATGGTGGTTACTTTAATACTGCTGGTTCTATGGTGGTTACTTTAAATACTGCTGGTTCTATGGTGGTTACTTTAATACTGCTGGTTCTATGGTGGTTACTTTAACATACTGCTGGTTCTATGGTGGTTACTTTAAAATACTGCTGGTTCTATAGTGGTTACTTTAATACTGCTGGTTCTATGGTGGTTACTTTATTACTGCTGGTTCTATGGTGGTTACTTTAAATACTGCTGGTTCTATGGTGGTTACTTTATTACTGCTGGTTCTATGTTCTTTATTTATAACTATGTTTTTATTTAATACAAAAAGCATTTCCAAAAAGTATCCTATCCTACCTGGTACATATTTTAAAAGTTTTAGCTATTAAATGGAGCTATGAAATGGAGTATTGTATGCAAATACAAGTGGTTGACAGACTGTGTTTTACTCAGATTGATGCGACAAGCTATTTTGGCAGATTATTTATATAGACTTTCGCAAGAACTTTTTTGTGGAAGAAAGGAAGACAGCTTAAGAGATATTCACAACAAGAGTTACAGTAGTGTCTTATGTGTAGGATGATGTGTGGCGTAAAAATATTATCCGTCTATATAAGTGTAAAATTCGCAATTTTTTTATTTATTGGGGTCAGGCCTCAGGTTGCTACAGTGGAAGGTCTTTTTGCCCCTTAATTTGCTTAGCTGCCTACTTAGCAACTACACCTTTTACCGACATAGTACTGGCATCGTAAACCCTTTAACACTTTGGATCATATTTGTCACTATTGTTTCTGAAAAAACTTCTGGCGCGGTCCAACTGGAAAAGTTGTTAATTGTGGAGAAAACTGTGCAGGAGATTAATGTAAGGCTTGTCGACCTTTAGCAACGGTGTTGGTTTCGTTGTCTATCGACGTGTGCTACTTAATTTTCGGACAGCTTTTCTAGGGCTGACGCCTTAGATCGCTCGGCCGTCCCTCCATGGGAAGAATCATTAATCCGGCGTAGATTTAGCTAACTGATCAATCTTTGTTGACCATGGCGAATGGTGTAAAGTGTTGGTTTAAAAAAATGTGTAGCTAGCTAGCTCGCTATCTAGAGAACAATGTTCTTTAGCAATAATTCATGAGGCTCGATAACTTTATAACTTTTCAGCTAAAATTCTTTTTTACAAGAATTTGCCCGCCGTCTTGTTTTTGTATTGCACACTCGCCATAAATGTCAATCGACGCCTTTTTTTAGACGGCCTTTGTAAGACCATCGGCCGGTGCTAGGGTTATTTCTTTTCGCCGTGCCGGTATTAAAAAGAGAAAAAAAGCCCTTGGGTCGAGGTCGAATGTTTACAAAAACTTAAAAATTTATGACAAAAGTCAGTCATCGTTTTTTACTTGATACATTATTCGTAGAAATCTTCCATACGAGTTTTTCGGCGCAAGAACATGGATTATTCTTACATATTTTTAAAAAAATAAAAGAACACAAGCGAAACTTCAATGGAACTACCTGGATTTAAAACATCGAAAAAAACAAATAATCCAATCCTCAGAAAAGTTTAAACATCTGTATTTTAGAACCATTTTGACTCTTGCCCACGAATCTGCGATTATTGGGCAAAATTTCGGCATATTTGAGAGTCAATTGTTTTCTATCTTTGTGCAAAAAATTAGGATACACTGATCCAATCCTAGGAAATGTTCTAAAAACCATATTTTACGATCGTTTTTGCTCATTTTCGGAATAAATCCGCCATTTTAAATCCGGTAAGATATTTCCGAAAAACTGACCGTCACACTCGAGGGTCTATTGTTCTCTATCTCTGTGCAAAAAAAACACAGAAAAAAACAATGATCCAATTCTGAGAAAAGCTGGTAACGGACGGATAGACGGACACAGGTCATTTTATAAGACCTCCTGTACCAGGTAGGCCCAAAAATGAATAAAAATATCAATAAAAACAAACAAAATTCAAAAATAAAAGCCAAAACACAAAGAAATAATTGGGCTTACTGTTCTACTTCCCAGCATGCTTTGCTGACGTCAAAATATCCCCAGCTATTCGCGTTATGAGTGGTCATAAAAACATATTTCGTTTGTGTTAGCAACCAAACTACAAAGTCCATAATTGTACCACACAAAGTATATGTATCAGGAAGTTTTTGATTTCTCTCCAACCACAACAATGAAGCAATACCATAGCCAGTTGCTATTTTGCAGAACGACGGACTGCATGGTAGATTTTTCAAGAAATCCTCATGACAACGTTTGTCTTGCCATGTTATAAGACGGCTAACATCAGTAATGGCAGATTGGTACAAACATTTTAATGTTAAGTTTGTGTTACACTTTGGAACATTAAACGGATTCCATAGCACTACACCATGCATTTGTCCGCATATTCGAATACTAGAGGCTTGGTGACAAGGTATCTTCTTTAAACAGTCATCTAAAGCTTTTAGTATCAGTAAAGGATCTTGTTCATCAAACAGGTGTGACATAGGTTGGTTATCCTCGATAATTTTTGCATTGTGAGGACATTTTACGGCACCGAGAACATGCCCATCCTCAACCAAACAGGTTTTTACGGAAGTCGTTCCAATGTCTACACCAAGTGTAACCACCATGCTTGTCTAGTATACTATAACTTAAAGAAACAAACTACAAATCTCTTACATAATAGATTAAATGTCTTCGTTAGCATCTCATTCCAACATAATGAAGATGGTAAGATGCACGATCCTTTCATAAGAATCAAAGCAACGGGCAAAAAATTCTTAATTTAAGTCACAATTTTAGTTCCAAAGGTTTTTTGATGGTGTTTTTCCAACAAAATACTTTTTTGTGGGGCAAAGAGGTATGTCTGTGTAAGGTGTATTAAAGTGCGAATAACAATTTTTTTGTTTTCGTTTGAAATGATTTATCATGGAGAACTAAAAAATTACCAGTCATCAATTGATATTCTCACGGAATTATTTTTTCACTATGTTCAATTTCCTGTATGACACAATTAATAATCTCTTCCTTTTCGATATAATCTTTTTTTTTAAGGTTGACATCTAAACAAAAATTCTACGTGACACAAGGAGAGTTCGTACTCCAGTGAATAATCGAGACATTGCTCGTTTACTCAAATAGAATTATAACTCCAGAAGGAGACACAAAGCATAGCACCGAAACCTAATAGACAAAGATAGTAAAACATAATTGACATAGAGAATGTGCCAATCAAATGACCTGCATTCTACCACACAAAATTTATTTAATAATTACAATCATGGACAAAATATAATCAAACAATACGACTTATACCGAGTTTAGCCACATTTGATTATATTGGTTGTTCCTATATTAGAGTCGCGCATTTTGAACTTGTTAATATTCACAGCGGACTTAGGACTTCGTATCTTAACTTTTGGTTAAATTCAGACTCTTGAAAGATGCTAATTGTCTGACAACTATTTTTCCCGAATTTCGTGATTCACGACGTAGATTATTTCGTTGTGCAGGCGCGTTATAGAATACCACTCGCGAATTTTTTACACGCTCTACCTGCGCAACGTGTGCGCAAAAGTAGAGACTTTGCAGTCTGCCGGTTGCAGAGCAGTGACCATTTCACCCTGTGTTTGAAAAAAGACAAATAAGAACTGTCTTTGTTTTATTAATTTTGTCCATGACTGTAAGCACCTTCAAGATTTTATGTAGAAGTCACAGATAGCTTTACTTCATTCGGGCTACAGATAAATCAATATTGCCCAACAGCAAAATATTATTTCCATTTGCACAACTAATACCAGTAAAACTTTGATTTTCACTGACTGTCAATCTTGGACTTCCGTAAATAACCTGTCTTAGTTAAATGCATGTATAAGTGAACTTAAAAGTCTCAATTAACAGCAACTGAGATATATTTTCATTATAATTATTTACAAAAAAAGGCGAAAAAGAATTCAACTGATGCGTTATGTATCCCACCACATAATGCAGTTGTGAGTTAGCACATAGTTAAATTAAAAATATAAAAATTAAAAATAAACAAACATCGTTCCTAGGGTCCGACGTAATTTATTGAGTTTTTCACTTGTGTTAAAGGACTTTGGGAATGATAATTTAAAGCTCGATTTTAAAAATAATGGGAAACATTAAACCGAATAAATGCTGGCAAACATCGGCTGTACCAGTTAATGTATGCGCAATATACCATTACAATAACGTATGCTACGAAAACACTTTTCCTAATTTCAAGCCCTTATAGTCTGCTCTCAGCTGAACGAATTGTTGTAACACGCTTTTATCGATGTCAGCCTAAAAAAATGTAAAAAATCCTTTGTATAAATTTTCTTCAGCACGGTGACAGTTTCAAATCAAATTTTTTATAGAAACATACACGTCTTTTTATATAAAAAACAATGTTTCTTAATTTGAGGCAAAGATAACAGGTACTTCTAAAAACCCCGCAAATATTGAGAAAATTGAAAAAATAAATTTATATATTGGTCTCTTGCTGGGAAGCATTTTAAAGCTAGAAAACAGGGGTGTCTGGCTCTAAACATCCAGAAAGAACTCAAAAAGTGTGTTTCTTAAAGAGATATGTTTTTCCGCAGGGGATAGCTACTTTCTCATGTTACGAAGTGAAGTAAAGGGATTCAACAATTACTTGCGTAGTAAGGCATAGGGAGTCAACAATCACTTACGAGTTGTTCGTCACCTCCTACATCTTTCAAATTGTCAGGTTGAACAACTAATAAATTTACCAATGCTAACAACACACTGAACAACTTGTGCAGTAATGGAATCTAAACATTAGAAAATACAAGATAATTTAAAATGGGATGACTTTAAAATGAAAACGAAGAAAAAATGTATAGTTTGAAAGCACCACACTGGTCTGGCTCACTTACCTTCAGTAATTTAATAGTATGTCGATATTCATTAACGTCACAAAGTGCAACCATGGCACCTAGAAATAAACGATTAGTTGAAACGTGTAGTAAAACCTCAAATAGAAGACAGCTTCCAATATAGCTTAGATGGCCAACTAGAACGAAATCATTAAATGTGGAATTCGTACAGAATTAGAATTAGTCCCATTAAGATGCATATAGCTTCAGTGGTGCTAACTTTATTTAGATAAAGAAAAACTCCAAATAGTATATACTTTTTTTATCGGCGCTGTTTCATTTTAAATAGCAAAGAATGGTTTTCTTACAGACTTCGAAATTCAAAGACTTTTCCATAACTGTCTAAGAAAATGGACTTCATCACAAATCACTTATTTTGCCAGTTTACCACTCCACACAAACAAACTTTGTTCGAGAGCTTGATAAGCAGAGTACTAATATTAGCAAATATCTTAGCTTAAAACTTGAAAAATGGTTAGGCGAAGCAACAGTACTAGTTGTTACAATGTATCTTGTTTATTTCAATCACTTCAGTTGAGGACTTGTAGCAGTAACTTTGATGAGCAGGAAAACTAAAGGTTGTTTTAGTTGCTAGTAAAAAACATATAGAAACACACCCACGTCGCTGAAGGTATATTGATATAAGTGATCTAACAGCAATCTGTGAAATCTTGTTCCGAACTCTGTTAACACAACTTCCAGGTTTTTACCGTCCAATGAATTACGTAGTCCAGGAAGAGCTGACTTCATATACCTGCAGCATTTGGTGCACGCCTAAAGGAAACAACACATAAGGGGCTATTACAAAAATCGTTGCGTTTTCGCAAAATTTAAAAGTTAACAGAATAATAAAAATGTTGTTATTTTCTGATAATAGGATAGTGGCTAGGACGGAAACAATAAATATGTTGTCATTTTATAGTGTTTTTTTTTGTTTTTGAGCTAGTTAACATTGATACTTGATTGAAAAAAATTTGCGTGACGGACGGACAGAAATGTTTTCTTTATTAACAATGTTATTTGACTCTAATTCCCATGTTTCCCATGTAAATCTTAGTAATACTGATCCAAACGGATAGGATGATCTCATCAAAATTTAGATGGATTTTTTTACAACGATTTAAGTTTTTCAAGCTTTTCGATGAAAAATTGTTATGCGTTATAGCCCACGGCACCAATTCCAGTTCTCATAGTTTATCAACGTTATGCTTGTACTTAAACTTTAATATGTTTAACCTATCTCTTCAGAGTGCATAATTTACAAAAAGTTTAAGTAAAATATCTGATATATCACTCCTTTTAATAAAAATGAGGATCTTTAAAGTGTCCGTCCGTCACGAAATCCGCCCTTTTTTAAAACTAATCAAATGTCAGCCGCTAAGACACCGCGTTAAACCTGCTCGAGCAGGAATCGGCGAAAGTTCCAATGCAGTAGTATCTTTGATTCGAATGTAATATTCGAACGCACTATTGGAAAGTAAACAATGGGCATGCTTGAGCAAGTTGAGTGTGTGTAATAAAACGTCTCAAAGTAAGGTGAGCCTTAAATTTCGATATGTGATTATTTTCCCTTACGCCTTTTTCTTTTTATAAGCACTTTTCATTAGCACCTTTAAGCATTACTAGGCTTAGAGTTTATAAAATCTAAGCACATCTTGCATAAAGTAATCACTTATTTACTAATGCCTTTAAAAGAAAAACATGTATACCTCTATATACTCAGTCACAAAAACTATGTGACTATGATTTACTATTACATTTCTGTGACTACTTCTAAAGGTATGGCTCCATTATCTCCAGCTGAAAGAGCAAAACGATATCGAGAAAAAAATAAGGTTGCAAATCACCTTTCCATGAGCAATGGTACAAGAAGGATGGCGACCCAGATGTGTGTGGACATTTGGAATTACCATTGAGTTTTAACCCGAGTGTCACTTGCGCTCAATGCCGGGGTATATACAGCAAAACTGAAGAGTGGATGGAATGCCATCTTTGTGATCAGTGGTTTCACGAAAATTGCTTTTATAAATAAAACTATATATCTAATTTTTCTCTTTTCACTGTTCCATGTACTTCAACGTTGATATGATTATAATTTTAGTATTGATCCCAGTGGGCACATCAACGTTATTTTAACGTTGAATTAACGTCCAGTTGTAACGTTAGAATAACGTTAAAAAAAGGGAATCTTGGAAACAAATTTGACGTCAAATTTAAACGTTAAAATAACGTTATCAAAAAACGTTATTTAAACGTTAACACAACGTTGTTTTAACGTTGATATAACATTTAGCGACGTTCCTAATGCGACGTTATTTTAACGTTATATAGAAACGTTATTTTAGCGTTATCATTACGTTATATAAACGTTAATATAACCTTTTCGTATGCGACGTTATTTTAACGTTATAAAAAACATTATTTTAACGTTATCATTACGTTAAATCACCGTTGATATAACCTTCGGAAACGTTCGTATGCGACGTTATTTGCAAAACTTTATTTTGGGAAATAGAGGACTGTGAAAAAGAAATTCTGAAAATAAAATATATTATCTTTAAATATGTACAAAATGAGTTAAAAAATGCTTTTAAATATACATATAAAATATGGTTAAAAATTGTCTTGAAATATGTACATAAAATGTCTGTATTTACTGTTGGTTTTTTCTACCACCCCCGTTTGCTCGATCTGCTCCATGTTTAATGTGCATCATTATTACCTATCCTACTTCACTTCGAGTACCAGCGTGATAGTCATAAGCCTATGAACAAATGTAATCTATATTTAGTTAACAACAAGGCAGGCTACATAATTAAACTTACTAGCAAAGCTATTTTCGGCTAAAATTACACTTATGGGCACCTTAAATTAATAAGAACATTGATAAAACAGACTATTTAATCCTTGCCAGTGCAAGGCTTCTTGTCACACAAATCATTAACGTGTATAAGAGGTTCCTACCTCTGCATTTCTTTTACATGATTTGTTTGGAGATTGTCCTCTCTTCCTCTTTGCAGATGCTGGCAATTTTGCATCATACTTTGGTGGTCTCATGCATGATTTTTCTAAAATATATATAATGCCATCAACTCTTAGTCATAATTATACTAGAACAGTGGTAAAACGTCATAAAGAAGTGCAACCATGTGTAAAGATGCATCAATAAACATTTTTAAATAACAACCAAGTTTATAGGTCTAAAGCTTTGTCAAAATACCAAGAACTGAAATGGAAAAGCTGACATTTCAAGCAAAGACATTTGATGGTTGATAATATGATCTTTCAAGTGGATCAATGAATGTATATATGTTATATAACACAAAGGTAGCGCCATTTGTATTCCTGTACGAACCACCTTAAAAGACTGTTACCATCATAACTTAAAATATGTAATTTCATTAATAAAACTTCTTCATCCAACAATATATCCTCATCCCAACACAAAGTGCCTACGATCATCTAACACACTACGCAAAAACAATAGGACCTGTATAAAGCAAAAATTGACGCAATTCAGTTGCTTTCCCACGTTTCAAATCTGCCAAACTCCTTGGTAAAGCAATTTACTTTACTTTACTTTCATAAAACCTAACTAGCTAAACTAGGTAAACAAAAACAAAGAAATCATTTTGCTGCAAGAAAATACACACAAAAGATAGAAAAATACACAAATTTGTAAAATACAAACAAATAATATCCCAATTCTTACCTGATAAGAGCAGTAACTGACATGTGTGCAGACAGCGTTTGAGTTCGTTGTGATAAAAAGTTCGTTAACTCTCGCGCGCCAATTTATGTCGTGGTCACACTAGCCATGCAACATTTATCATTACTTTTTTAACAAAGCTTCAAGTGCGACTGGCCATAATTAAAATTTTGCGCTCCATCGAATGTCTTTATTTATGTCTCTCCTTCGGAGAGATTAATTTTTAGAACGAAAATCTCAACTACCCAGAATTTAATTTTCACTATACATATAACTGTTACCGTGACAAAAAGGTCTTTCGTGTGATAATTTTTATCCGATTTTCTCAACCAGTATTCAAGCAGCAAAGGCAGAAATAAAATCGTAGATGAGTCAGATGAGCACCTTACCTGAACGTTATTTCATTGTTGCTAAAACTTATGGACAATCTGGCCGCTGTCTTTCAACGCCGGTCGTTGTCTTTCAACGCAAACGTTATTATAATGTTATTATAACGTTAGTGTTAAACAGTTAAATACTGACGTTATTTAAACGTTGAAACAACGTTACTAACTTTGCGCTCGGTTCAAGATTGTCTGCTGTCTTTCAACGCCGGTCGTTGTCTTTCAACGCAAACGTTATTATAATGTTATTATAACGTTAGTGTTAAACCGTTAAATACTGACGCTATTTAAACGTTGAAACAACGTTACTAACTTTGCGATCGGTTCAAGATTGTCTGCTATCTTTAAACGCCGGTCGTTGTCATTAAACGCAAACGTTACTAAAATATTTATATAACGTTATAGTTAAACTCTTTTAAAACGTTGCAATAGTAACGTTATTTTAACGTTAAAGCAACGTTTCTTTTAAGTAATTTTATTACGCATAAATTTGCAACTATTTTATAAAATTTGAAACGTTATTTTAACGTTAATATAACATCATGGGGTTGAACGTTTATATTATGTTTAAAAAATAACGTTGAGTTAACGTTATTATACAAACGTTACATACAGTAACGTTAATATAACGTTAAAATTTGGTTATATAACGTTAGAACCAAAATAAAACGTTAATTTAACGTTATAATAACGTTATGTGCCCACTGGCAGGTAAATTCGTGACGGACGGACACTTTGAATTGTGAATAATGTCACCCTAAATTAACATTTTTTATTACTGATATCACTGTAACAAATTGCACCGAATTTAGGACTAAAACAAAATATTTTTGTTACGACCGAAGAGCATATTTTACTTTTTTTTAATGGATCGATTTAATATCAATCGATAATTTACTTTTATTTTGCTGAGTCAAACATCATATATCTAATGCTAATGAGAGTTTTGGGGCGGTGTACCTTTTCAAATACTACCGGATATATATATTTTTCAATAACGCAGCTCTTAAATGTGATCATTGTAATATATATCTTTCTTGAAATTTCCGAAAATCGTGACGGACGGACAGTATTATTGTTTCCTTGATTTCTGTCACAACTATTTGAATTATGGTTTCATAAAAATAGAGATGAATAACGGATACAAGTAGGTATAAAATGAGCTAGAATCCTTGACGTATCGATAACACCAACTTCAAGGTGACATATTTGTCCGTCCATCACGGTCCGTCCGTCACACACGCTGAACTAATAAGACGTCGACCTACAAGAAAATTTCTCTGAAATCGTACAAAAAAAATTAGTGAAAAAGGCAGCACAATATATATATTCTCAATATAATGCTTAGTTTCACCACTATACCATATGTTTAGATAGAATTTGATTCTGAATTTAAAAGTGTTAAAATTCATTTTTTATCCCTGTCCGTCCGTCACGCTCAGTTTTTTCGTCCTATCAAGTTTTACTTTTGTTGTTATGGTGCAAAATTATTGTATTTTAGTAGCTCTTTTAGTACAGGTTACCAACCTAAATCATTATTAGAATGCAACTATTTTTCTTTTAATAATTTCTTGGTACTCAAAGTATCGTTTGTCCGTCCGTCACGATCACTGAATTTCGTAATAGCCTGATAAATACCACCAGTTAAATTTTCGCAAATTAAATTTAATAGCAACAAATCAAAGATCCACTCTTTAAGCAATAGGGAATTATTTACACTATGCAGGATATGTTGGAGGTAGTGAAAATGGGGTAACGTCGTCACGTTCAGTCAGTAAAAAATATCAAAGTTAGTTAGGGAAGAGAAGAACACTAAAAATGTAAGAACTAAATGGTCAGGCTATATCGTTTCTAATATGAACGTTGAATAACTATGCTAACAACAATGACGGATCGAGTAATTTCCACCACGTTTCGGTAAGAAATCGCCAGAATTTCCCTTGGTTATTCTCGTTAGCTTTTGATTAACACTATTCTTATTTATATTCCGAAACTGTAAACCTATTCGCCGCATCTTTAATGTTTATAAAAAAGTCCTCAGTTCTTCTCACAACGCACACCTTGAAGTACGGATAATATTTTTAACATCTTTTCACAACATACCGTGGTTTGTGTCACTGCTCCCATTAATTCTTGAGTTTCCGGACGAAAATCAGATTTCTTCTGTTCAGAATTCAATATGAACTTTAGATAATTCACCATACTCTGCAGAATTCTAAAAAGTAGAAAAAATGGCTGTGATTTTAATTTTTGACGATTTTAAATACGAAGAATAATGAAAGCTTACAAAAACTTACGATAACGCAAATATTTGAAGTCGCGCTTAGAACGCACGTATTAAAAAATGGGTTTAAAAAAGCACGTTTGATATCTCAGTATGACTTCCCCGAGGTCGTTGAATATCTCCTTTGAATACTACTGTCTTATTATAAAGGAAATCAATATCTCGAGTAAGATGACGCCCCCCTCGAATAGAAGACGCCTCAAAAATCAAAAAAATAATAAACAATGATCACTCTGGTGTTTTAGATTTTATTTTTAATTACAAGTAAAACATTGTACCTACCTTTCCATTCCTTGGTTAAGTTTCGACTCCAGATTGTCAATCAAAAGTTTTTTCTTCGAAGCACATTCACTGTAAATCGTTGATGAACTAAAACAAGCAAAATTAAATTTTGACAAAAAACGATGTTGCTAGGAAAACTGCTTTTTCGTTAAAAACGCGCCGAACTGTTCATATCACACTAAAGTTCGCTAAAGTTTAAATTAATTTTGCGTTTTTGATACCATATGAATGAAAAATGAATTTTCGTATACTTTCTCAAAGGAAGAAACCATCGCAAGTCAAAAAAAACTTTCCTAAATGCCTTTCAAATTCTTTTTACGAATTAACCATCATTTTTTGGTTTGTTTGTTTGTTTGTTTATCCAGGGTGCATTAATAATCGCAAGTAACAACAGGGCTTTTGTAACCAATCTGTCTCAAAAAATGGGTTAGCCGCCGCATGTAACACTTATATTCATCGCCCGTGAAGTCATGTATAACCCCTCAGTCAAAGTTTCGATTTTTTTATATAGATACACCACTACCTTTCCCTAGTATCAGCTTACTTTTGAAAAGGTTTTACGTACGGCTATACTATTTCTCGGATGGACTGGTGACTTAAAAAGTCATCTTATTTTTACTTTTTTTTTGTCTCTAAATAAACTATTAATAGCCACATCAAACAATAACGATGTGGGAATTCGTTTTATTACATAATAAAGATATTGCAAAATTTAACTTTTGCTGCAACAAACTTTTCCGATAAAGTTTTTTAAAAATTAATGGCGGCAATAAACCTTCGCAAATTTGAAGTTACAGTAGACTCCCGGTTATTTGAACCTGTAATTATTCGAAATTTCCGGTTATTTGAAACGATTTTCAATCCTCATGG
This sequence comes from Hydractinia echinata, assembly GCA_030067915.1. NCBI lineage: Eukaryota > Metazoa > Cnidaria > Hydrozoa > Anthoathecata > Hydractiniidae > Hydractinia > Hydractinia echinata. Next base: position 144,601 of record JASGCC010000137.1, on the reverse strand, counting down.
ATTTTCAAACCCGATTTCAGCTAAATTTCTCTCAGTTATTCGAACTTCAATTATCTGAAGCGTGGACCAAAATTCATTCAGTTATTTGAAATCTTTGGCAGAAATTTTCACCTCAACAAACTTTTGAGAAAGCAAAAACAACTTTCTTTCTTAAAAATAAACTATGTACAAAGTAATTTTTCTAATAGTAAAACGATTTCTCCATTTCCAGAAAATTGTAACAACCATGGGATTCTCATTTCTTTGTCATCACCTGTATTTATTGCCTTTGCTATTACTTTGAATACGTAAGAAAACTTGACACTGCACACCCAGAAGTTAAAATCTTAAAACTCAGCCAATGGATTAAGGCGCTATCAGTGCATTGAAAGCATTCTATCGTTCTAATGATGTTAAGCGTCAACTCAAACACATGATGGAGGTTCCTAAAATCAACATTCTTGAAGCGATGCAAATTTTGGTAAAATCATGAAAATACCGTAATTGCTTTAAGAAATCATGAAAATACCGTAATTGCTTCAAGAAATCATGAAAATACCGTAATTGCTTCAAGAAACCATGAAAATACCGTAATTGCTTCAAGAAACCATGAAAATACCGTAATTGCTTTAAGAAACCATGAAAATACCGTAATTGCTTCAAGAAACCATGAAAATACCGTAATTGCTTCAAGAAACCATGAAAATACCGTAATTGCTTCAAGAAATCATGAAAATACCGTAATTGCTTTAAGAAGGCATGAAAATACCGTAATTGCTTTAAGAAAGCATTAACATTAGCTAGCTTAAAGATCGTGGTTTGGTAGACGAAAGCTTCCATGCTGATGAATCTGTTGATATTGATTTTGAGATTTTTACGAGTAAAACAACTATTTTGGCCGATGAAGAAATGTTGAATCCAATCTTAATGACAGTAACGACGTCATCGAGGATGAAATCGAAAATGACGAAGATATTGAAACACACGATGTGCCGCCACGAGATCGAACGCTGGTCTCTTTCTGATAAAGATGGTGATGATATAAGGAGAAAGCTTAACTCAATAACAAAAAAAAATGTACAAGACATTATTGCGAAAGAAAAAAGCAAACTCTATTAATCAAACAAAATACTAAAATAAATAATAAAGCTATAAGAAAGAGATAAAGGAGGGGAGAACAGCCCACTTACCCGACATTCCGGAGGACATAGTCTGTAAAATGTTTCTCAATCAGATGAAAAATTGTGTTGGATTGGTAGAGAACATTTAAAAACAACAAATCTGGTGCAACTTTCGGCTCCAGTGGCGGTAAAACTAGAATGGAAGAGAAGTGATTCAACTGAATCTTTCTCCCTGTACACACTTTTAATGAAAACAATCAAAGTGGAAACGGAGCAAAATATTTAGCACGTTCGAGCATACATACATTGTAAAGTGACTTCAACTGCGTACTCGAAATGCTCTTCACCAAGATACTTGAGAAATATTTTAAAAATGCGAAACACGTTATTTGGAAGGTCTGACGGTGATGACAGCTAAAAAAAGTTGGTATGCTTGTGAACAGAAAAGTGGATGACTTGCTTTTATTTACAAGCAAGAGAAGTTATGCTTCAGTGGCGACGCTGCTTAGAAAACACATACACGGAAATAACTGTGACATTTTAAGTTCTCATTACTCGTGTCGCGTATAGGCGATTGCAAAACAATGTTTATTTGTTCAAAATGGGATACAAAGAAACAAATGTTCGATAACATCCAAAAAAATACCCAGCTTAAAAATGGCAGCACTCCACATAAAACGTAAAATCTACGTTCTAAAATTTTTTTGTAGTCGCTAACTTTAGTTTATAGTGAAATTGTCGACAACATTAACAATTGCTGCTTATAGTGTTTTAAAATTTCATGCATGGTTGGACGATGTATATTTTCTTTCCTCCAAGATTACAGCGAGAAGTTTTTTACAACTGTTAGGTAACTAATGCATGGTTAACATTTCTACAACAAAAATAATGATTGTGAAACTGACACAAAGATTAAGTTCACACTTTCTAAAATGTTCGACCTACCATTTCACATCTTCTAATAGCTAGCTTGTTTTCTTGCAGTAAGGTGACAGCTACATCTTGCGACAGAAGAATGTCTTTCAGCGTGTTTTTATCGCGACCTGGTATCTTTCGTTGAAGTTCTTTTAAACTATCTGGCATGTCCGACATAAAACTACAAAAACAAACGAAAAAGAATATACAGTAAAACCTCCAATTAGCAGACGGCTCCAATGACGGACAAAAAGTTGAAGACCGGATTAAACTACTATAAATTCCTTATGGAAAAACCTTCAAATAGCGGACATTAATAGCGGACACCTTCCATTAGCGGACACAGATACATAGTACCGATTGGATATTCCTAGCGAAAATTACCTCCCAGTAGCGGATAAGCTAGAAAAACAAAATAAAAAACCACAAGTTTAACACATTCAAATTTCTATTTTAAAAATCTTCAACTTTTTTGTTTACATTTGAATCAATGTTATTTAAGTTTTTCTTTGCCCATTGAAGGGTCTTCTCGTTGTCATTGAAGACATATTCAACAGGAATTTCTAAGCCATTTCCTGCACCTTGGTTAATTCTCTTTCCCGTAACTAGCACCATAATTGTATGATTGGGTAAAGAAATAAACTTTTTTAACGTTGAAGAATACATAAATGGAACGTGGCCAACTACACGAGGTCAAATATGGTTAAAATGTATTACAGCCACTGCATTTTCGTCGTGTATGTTATCGTCTTCTCGTTTACAACGAAGGCTGTCATCTCCTATTAGTGGCTTCCAAATGTCCATATATCTCTAATTTTCTTGTAAACCTTATTTTATTACATTTCAAGAACTAAAAGTCTTCTTCTTCTTCTTCTAAATATAGCCTATATTTCTCAACCTTTTCGTCCAAAAATGCCTACATAGCTTGATAAAGCCGACAACGCTTAAAATTTGAGTATTTTGAAAAAACCTCCCAACAGCGGACACCTCCGAATAGTGGACAGTTTTGCGCAGACCCTAGGGACCCTTTGGAGGTTTTACTGTATTTTACTTGAATTTGCAAAGTTTTCGAAGTCGGCTTGCAATGTACTAAAACACATCGCGCGATACATATTAACAATCTAAAATAAGACGATCGTCATATCTTCTAATATGTTTTGCCTGAGATTTGTTTTCATATGTTGGATGAAAATAAGTTGCAATAATTGTGCTCATATTTCTAACAAAAATCACCGGTAACATTTTTTCGTCAACAAGGAAGACTGTTTTTTTTCGTTTAGTACTGGTAAAATGGCTGGTTTGCAGATTTGCAAACGTGCCAAATCGTTGCTTTAGTTGCGAAAATCGTGCATTGCAAGGATCATAAGCACTACGATTTCATTTGGGTACACAGTATCAAGTTTCGTAGAAATGATTTTAATTGTATGTATGGCACGCATTTTAAAGGTTTCTGGTTTAGACTTCGTGAGATTTGAACATGAAACTTACTTCTGTTTAATTTCTTTTTTTACGTGACCGATACTGTTATAGAATCTGTTTAGTGTAGATGCCGACTCCGCTTCTAAGTATTGTAGTTCGTCCCTACAGAAGATGAAAGCGGTAAAACAAAATGAAAAAAAACAATTTTATGACATGTATTCAATGACGTCATTGTAATGGCAAATGCCATGCAATAAACGTAACGGGACACAAATGAAGCACAGAAAAGTAGAGACAGAAGGTTATAAAAAAATTAACATTAGCTGTTTATTAAAATTTTATTATCTATTTGAGGAGAGGTGTTTTTAATGATCAACCATTTGCCTTATGATTACATATTATGGGGAATTAAAAAAAAGTTAATGTAAAATTAAAACACATAAAAAACATTGTTATTGTTAATGGCGAAAATTGTATCCAAAAACTATAAATAAAAAGGACATTTGATTAGATGTACATAAACATAAACTTTGAAACAAAAGTACAATATAAAAAATTGTCACAAAGCATTTAGTTATTTTTTAGAAAGAAAAGAAAAACTTAATTTGGCATGGACATAGTTTGGCGAATGAAGAGTTCAAGTTGCATGTTTGAATAAAAATTCTTACTCTATATACTTGTTGAGATATTTTGAAAACATTGGTTTTGATATACGATCCAGAAAAGTCGAGTCTGATCCGATTCTTAACTCTGACAATTTCTTGTTTATTTCTTTAGATCTAAAAAAAAACATAAAGTCAAACTAAATGAAAAGTTGATAGGAATATTGCGTTTTAAGCACTCTCTATTCCTTATTTCATAGAAAAAAATTCAGGGGCATAGGATATTTTTTTGAGAGGCTTAGGATATTTTATCCTGCTAGGGAAAATCATGGGGATGGGTATACTCGATGAGCTTTTTCAATCCAATAAAGTCCTTAGATATAATAATTTAAGCAGAATTCAGTTTTACTATACTCTTAATAAACATGAACATATAAATATTGAAAATTACAGGCCTTCTAAAAGTATACAACATTCGTCTAATCAAAATTTGCATTTCCATACCTTCCATATAATGTTGCTAGCTTCTTCAAATACAGTTCCTCTTCTACTTCTTTTTCAGGTAGTTTCCGGTATATATACCCCTAGCCATTAGATAAAAAAATATCTTAACAATCATTGTAATTTTAAGTTTTGTTTAACTCTTCGTTAGTTTGGAAATCGTAACAGGTATCATACTTTTACCTCATTCCATTCTTTTAAAGTATGGCTTAACAGGTTTTTCAGGTTCGCAAAAAAAATTAAAGAACAACGCAATTAAAAAAATTAAAGAAGGAAAAGAGCAAAATGTTTTGTATATTTCTGGATCATTTTAATGAGGATTCATTTACTCTGAATAGATTCATAATCACAGAGAACGATGTTAAACTTCGCATACACATCTCACTCGAAACAATAAACGCATCGACCAGCAACAGGAGTTCAAACATCTTGGATTTACCCGGAGCACAACTGCCAAAAATCTATCCCTGAACCGTCACAAGGAAAATTGTCTTATCAAATTATGGTCAATCACATCCTCATAAATATCGAGTGCAGAACGTAGTCAGACACCATCACATCTATATTCCAATCAATCATCATCCCAAGGTTCTATATGGCTTAGAAATCACGATTTTTACCCGGAACAAAAACGTATGGATGCACAATGTCGAGTAGCGCAAAAAGCCTTGTTAGAACTATCTAAGCACTCTAAGAACTTTCTTTCTCACAAAATATACGACCTGAAAAATATAACTGATCTTTTAACAAGTCGAAGACTAAACCTGTTATCTCAGCTATTCAGTAAAAAGACAACATCAAAATATATTATGGCTCTGCTAGCCAAAGAAGATCGATCCTACTCAATGGTGAACGACAAGGTCAGCATACATAATTAAAACTACCAATACACTCAACAAGGTAATAGAAAAAAAGGTTAGAAACTACATATCGCGCTGGCATGATTACAAAAACAGAAAAGTACTGAATGACACATTGGAAGCAGATATTTCATAGTTCTATTTTTTAGTTTTGTGTTTTACTAAAATAAAGGTTGCTTAATTTTTAGTCTTAACTTTTTCGTCTGACATATTTCTGGTAGAGGGTGTGTTACCCAATTTCTTCTTATTTTTGCTTCTTATCTTTGTTTTTTTTTATTTTTTATTCTATTTTTTTTTGTTTATAGCATGTATATATATCACAAAAAAAAACACTTTTTTATTTATGTGTTTTTTTATTTAAAACTTTATATAAACTGTAGCTAGAACTCTTGTACATTATGGTAATGAAAGAGATTATATTATAATAGTTTGAAGTCATAGAAAAACACTTACAGCTAATTTTTTGTCGAATATATATTGTACAAATCTGGCCAGAACGTGTTCTGCATTGTGTTCAAAAACTTTGTTGGCAATATCTTGAACTTGTTGACACGCTGGTAGTACATCATTGAAAACGTCTTCTTGTTGAAAGAAATCCTGATGAAGAGAGAAAACACTGGTAGAAATATAATTTAGCATGATAGGCTGCGATCAAAACTATACTTCAGAATTCTAAATGATTTATGTTTTTTCCTTTCTTCTCTTTTTAAATTGGACTTGCTGATATTCCCTCAAGAATTTTAAATATGCAATTATAATAACGTCCACTGAAATTAAAATCAAACAATGACGATACTCACATCCATAGCCATTTTGATTAGTTCTTCATAACATAAATGGTAATTCTGAAGACCAAAAAAAAGAGATCAAAAACATGAAAGCATGTAGTACAGAAACATACACATAACACACAGTATTCTTAAAAATGAAATTGATACAGCATAAAACTGGCAAATTATTTAAGTTTATCAAGTTGCTGTTCATACTAACTTAGTATAATGAATCGATTAAAGATGCAACACTCAACTTTTAAACACCTTTTTTTCCAACATCTTTTTTTTACAATGCTACATAGCAAGATGGTGAAATTCATCGAATGAATACATTGCGCAAAGCAATGTTTGGTATTTTACAGAAATAAATAGCAAGGAATGTTGCCTACCTTAAAAGGCAGTAAGGTTTTAGCACTCTTAGCCATAGTGTCAATGTCGCCTTTTTTATAAGCATTTACAAATTCTCTTTGCAAATCCGACTCTATTGACGAATATTTTTCTAAAGCAGCAACAAAAGAATATAATTAAAACAGTGATATTCAATTTAGCAACATTACAAAAATCAAAATTCTCCAGACAATTCAAATGTACCTTGGATTTTTCTCTGCACTCTCTCAAACCTAAACAAAGGTAACTAAAGTAACTTCATTTGATACAAACAGGAGTGATAATTTTGTTTCCAACTTTCAGGCAAGCTTTGTGTGGCCCATCAACTACCATCTTTATTTTTCCTGACTATTCCAAAGATGTGTATGCAAAATTGCTTAATTATGAAGATAATGCTCAGTAGGCACACAACAAAATTTCCAGATTTTCCCTTATTTTTTGTTTACTTTTTGATGACTTCTAGATCTCTGGCTGCTCTGTGTTATATTAGACCTTCTATTCACACATACATTCTAAAATTAGCAAAGTAAATGCTAACCTTGTTATTTTTAATTTAGGTTAGTGATATAATTGAATGATGTATTTTTGCATTTTGTGTTTTGAAAACGAAAGTGAAATGTCTTTTGCAAATGGTTTTCATTCTGACTCTTTTAAACTTCTGAAATTGTAATGTATAGCCAAGCCATAAAGAATTAGAGCTGCTTCCAAAAAAACTTGATCAGAAACTAAGCTTTATGTACAAATCATCTGCCTTTGTTATTGCTGACATGAGAAAATGGAGTATCAGTAAGATTTAATAAAATAAAGGTTCACATCTGCAATACTTTGTGAAAAAGGAATAAGAATAACTGAAAAGCACAATTTCCTTTCACATACTATTTTGACTTTAAAAGTAAAATAAAAAAGTCATTACAAGCTTTATAATGCATTGAGTCTTACTTATCTCTGGGAAGTTCATCTGCCACCATCTGCAACTGACAAATAATAGCAGCTGCTTCGTGTAACTAGAATGACCAAAATTCTTTTAACACACTTCGCCTAGCAGCATAGTTTGCAATAAAAAGTAAACATTTTACTTCAAGAAACCTTGGTTAAAATCTACATCACAACTGTGTTTTACATTATCTATATTTTTAAAACTAACTGCAAGTCTCTGATTTGTCAGGGCATCTTCTTCAAATATAAAAAGTTTGATCATGATGCCTCTTATATTTATGCAGAAATAAGACCACCCAACCTCAGGTGGAAAACATTTTTTGAATATGATCTCCTTTAACATAAATTATATCTCAGTAAAATTACCTTGTTTGAATCCTTAAATATTGGTGAGGTTAAATCTTTACCAGAATGAAATTCATCAAAATATTTCATAACTTGCTCCGTTTCCTGTACACGCTGTCGTGGAATACTGATATTTTCAAGCTGGTCGCCCAAATGAACAACTTTAGTAGCAACAGAATTTATTCGATCATCAAGATCGTAAAACTTTGACATTGTAGTCTAAAAAACAAAGTGAGTTATATATATATGCACAAGGTTTCTTTAAATTTTTTAACATTGCAGGAATTACTTTATAATCCAAATTCTCCTCTTGCAATTAAAACTAATTTCCTTTCTTTACAGCATAGTTAATTCTAAATTTTTCCTGATCTTGGCAAAACACTGTTTGAAAATTCTAGAGATGCTACTGCATAACTTCCAGCTATGCACCAAAAATCACAACATACTATTTCAACAATAAAAAAATCAACTTTAGTAATGAACAAAACATTTATGGTCAGCAATAGGAAAACACATTTAGGCATTTAAGATCTATAAAAAACAATCACATTTACCTTGTATTGTTTTTCCACATCAGCAGCTTTTTCTTTGTGTATCTGTTCCTGGTCTTGACATACATGTTCAAGTTTTGCAATCTGCCCATCCGTTTGCTCGCTTAACTGTTGAAGAGCTTTAATAGTTTCTAAGAAATGATCTCGCAGTATAACAGGGTCAAACCCTTCTTGTCCGCCTTTTGTCCCACCACCAACAACATTAGCAGAAATACGTTCAACAAAATTTGTGGGGTCGTATGGTTCCTATGAATGGATGAAAGAAGCAACCCAAAATCAGTATAGGAAACAAAATATAAGTTAGTCTAGCTCACTGATCGTTTTTGCTTCTAGGGGCTCCAATATTTAGTGCACAAAACCAATCGTGCATATGGGAAAACACAAAATTTCAGGATTGAAAGGTTTTCACTTTTTTATATATATATTAACAAATGGCACAAACAAATGTTTGTGCCATAGATCAAAGAACAAATAAAAAGTTATAATAATTTCTGCATTGCATTAAAAACAAAAGCACAAAAATTATGGTCAGAAAAATATAAAACATAGTGACAGAAAGTCAACATTGAAGTGTTGACTTTCTGTCACTATGTATGTAGCACATTTTTTATAGTGTTATTTCATTTTGTAATGTTCTGCAGGCTGTATCTTTTGTTTTCGCATTGGAAAATTATTCTACACATCATGAAGTCCATTAAAAAATGACACCTATAGGCCAAAATTCAAAATTTCGTAATCAATAAATTGACGTAAACCATAGGTTAGTAAAAGGATTTCATTTTCAAAACTAGTTGACAGAAATAAATTTGACTCTTAAAAGTTTAAAGATTATTTTAGATATATGTTCATTTGCAATGTTTTCCTCTGGTCAATCAATTTTCCAATATTTAGATTAAAAGGGTGGATAATATCCAAGACTGATTAACAAAGACAAATCATTTAAGCCATATATAATTGTTAGAAATTTACCCAGGATGAAAATAATGTCCATTAGTCACATAGTTTATATACAAAAGTTTTATTTGGAAGAAAAAATAAATGATCTAGGTTGTAACTTTACGAATACATTGTGATATATTTTAGAAACACTTTTATTAACGTCTTGGGTTCTGAATATATACATTAGGTGTACACTGGCATTGCCTACCCAATTTCCCTAACATGTCATGGGTTGACCTGTAGCTGTGGCAAGGACACTTGCTAAACATGCCCACCCTGTGAACCTGAACGACAGAGCTTGTAATTACGAAGCAATCTCCATAACCACTAGGCCACATGCCGTTGACTGTAAAATAATCTTTACACACAATAAGCATTAAAATAAAAAAACCTCAGATGCAGTCATCCCAATTATTTAAGGATCAACCCATACAACATATTTATGCTTTGTAAGTTCTTTTATGTTAAAATCAAAAAAGCTTTTTACTTATTATCTGTTATTCTCTTCAATATGATATTTTCTCGATGTTAACAATAAAGCATAAAAAAACCTGGTGCAGTAGACAAATTGTATGACTTATTGTTGATATAAAAACACTGTTTCCTACAATAAATCTAGATAAGAATAATGGATCAATATCATTTTGTCTATTAGTCCCATTGTATTTGATTGATGTCTTTCTGGTTGTTGCTTTAAATATGCAGAATGTGTTACTATCATTAGGTCAATATCAAATTTTTTTGATTAATTAAACCTATCTTCTTGCATTCCTATATGTTCAGTTTTTGGAATTGTGACTAACTTAGTACAAATTATGTGTTCAAATTTTGCTGGCAGGTAGGTAATGTCTTTATGACAATTTTTGAAAAAAGATTATTGTTTCTTTTCAAAATTATCTTGCAAAATCTTGTTTAAAGAATGTAAAACAAATCTGTCTGTTAGTCACCACTTTTTGTTTTGTTATATTGCAAGAAGACTTTCACATCAAAAATGGATTTTAATTCATTAGGTGTACCTCCCATTGACATTAAAAAAGTGTAGTTTTGTTTCATACATTCTGCAACAGCAGATATCAAGTAGGGAGCAAGGTATAACATAAAATTTTACTATCCATTAGAACACACTTTAAACTGATTTTGTAGAAGAGCACTAACTCTACAACAAAAGTTAATACTGTAAGTTGAAACATTGACCTAAAACCTTAATATTGGTATATAATCATGACTGTCCCTATTTACTGTTACAAAAATAAATGAAAATTTAATGTGGGAATGTTAGTCACAAATGGAATTCATGACATGCTCAATTAAAGATAAATCTTCCTGCTGACATTTTTATAGCAGCCAAATACTACAGCGTAAGGAGAGTCATGAAGTAAAGGTTGTATGCTATAACTAAGAAATAATAGTATATACGTAGACTTAATAATATATTAAATTTGAAAGAGTTGAATTTCACAATTCATGGTATTGATGACAATATTCCCTCCTTTTTTGTTAAAACTATATTGTATATTTGTGACCAAAACAAACAGAGATTGAATGGACTAAACACTGTCAAGAAGGTACCATTCTTTCAATAACTGTAAACCAAATCAAATAATAAAAAATTTGCAAACCAGTTACAAAATAAAAATCATCACTGTTCACAAATTTCAAAATTTGAATGCTGGTGCCTCAATGTTTTGTAAACGCGTTGGAATTCATTATGGACAATTGCAAAGTGCTGATGTGAATTAGACAATGCTGGTGCATAGTTGTGCATTAAAAAAACATATGTTAAGATTTATACACTCCGATAAAAGTCCAAGCATCAGGAATTATCATTTACCTCAAAATCAGAAGCTTTCAAACTTGCAGCCATTGATTTATTTGTGCCTGGAAAAAAATAAATATATAGGATAAAATATTCTGGTTTGATGAAATACTTAACAAAACAATTATTATTTCCCCTTTTTTGCTTTATTTAAAAAAAGTACTGACAAATTGCAGCCCTGCTCCATCGCACATGCTTCATAAGGGCTGTTTTTATTGTTTTTACTTGGTCAGGCAAACAATGAAAACAGAGAAAATATTTGCTTTAATGCAATGAGAAATTTGTGATAGCTTCAATCGTAACAATTAATGTTATTATTGTACATAATCAATGGCCAATACATTATTCGACCTGTGTGCCATGACAGACATTATGCAAGGAGGGGCAGGGTTTTATAAAGCTTACCTCAGACTTTAAAACAACTTAATCTTAAAAAATATATATAACATTAATATTTAAGAAAAAAATATTTTTCTCTGCCTGACTTACACAGCGTCGGGATCTAACTTTGGAATTCAGCAATGCTGTCATAATTGTCGTCCTATGTTAACAGAACCATGGAAAAAAAATGGCAACATGAAAAAACCATTAAAATTACCAACAAGTGAAAAAATATTTTTACAAGAATTTCTTCATTTCCTTTTTTTTTGTTTTTCTCCCAATATTGTGGTAAATATTTGCCATTTTGTTTTGTTTCTATACTTTGATAGTCCGTTCAATCTTTATGTTCAATGATGTAATATTGTAAAAACATTGTAAAGGTTTCTTTTAAATGGATTTTAGTTCAAGTATTGTTCGATTTTGTAATGAAGGTTCAGTTCCAGAAGTTTGCGACTACAATTTTAATAAATCCCCTTTCATTTTCAGAGTGAGTGCCCTACGATGTATGTTATTGAATCAAAAGCACTCACTAGGTTTATCCAAAGATCTAATCACCTAGAAGATATATATTAGGTATGTTAGGCCACCTATCACTAAAAAAGAAAAAGAAACAACACATTTCAAATTTTACTATTGTAATATTGTACCAAAGAAGGTCCAGGATGATAGTACTCTCTCGCACAACACAGTAAGCAAGAGTATGACCTGCACTTGCTTTCGCAAGGAGAGGTTCTATCAAGTCTATTGAGTCTTCTGCAGGGTTCTGCTTTTGTGAAACTATGTTTTTATCAGGCTTAAAGATATACAACATTGTGTCAGGCATGCAATATACAACTCCACTATACACATCTGTTTCGTAGCAGACCAAAATATAATTCGATATATATATATATATATACCCTCTCAGTTAAAACAGGATATCTCAAGTCAAACAAAATAAGGCGTATTCTATAAAATGGATATTAATCTCATATAAATTTTCCAAATTATTAGTAAAAAGATTTTTTGGACACCTGTAATTTGGTCTGAAAACTCAAAAATGTCCCCAAAATTAACAAACAGGCGAATGTCTTCCACAATATCTCTGAAATAAAGTGAAGAAAACACTTTACTTATGGTCTACATGTTGAACAAAATATCTTAGGTAAAAAAAAATTGATGTTGGTCGGAAATGTCTGAATATTCTTTTTTAGCCCAAATGTAATGAAATCTATAAAAAAGCATTTAGAATCACAATGAAGCATTAAATTTATTAAAGTTTACTGAGTATAAAATATTATTTTTTAGATCCTGAGGCCATAAAGGGGATGTAGATGAAATATAAACATGTCTGAAATTGTCCAAAAGGGTTTTGGGGGCAAATATGAACAACCTATATTTAAAAACATCTTCCTAAAAGCCATCTATTTCATGATCCTCAGCTTATAAAGTCAGTAAAGACATTGTTTTAATCCTGAAATCATTCCAAGTTCTGACTGAATCAATGATCTGTGTGATATTTTCGGGATAATATTGATCTGTCCGAGATTGTCTAAAAGGCTCATTTGGGTCAAATATGGGAAATCTATTTAAAACAAAACATTCAGAGTCATCTGTTTTATGAAACAATTTAAAATATGGTAGATGAAATAATCTTTTAAAGTTGTCCACATTTGCCAGGCTGAATACATATACACAAAGTACGAACAAGTTTCTTGCAGCATAAAGATTTTCTAAGGTTGAAAATTCTAATTTGTCAATCAGTCACTGGTGACAAAGTTACAAGTTTTTAAAATATAAAAAATATATACAGTACTGCTTAAATCTTACTTTACATGTATGCAGATTTTACGACCTTATATGTCTACATAAAGAACGTTTGCATATCTTTTGTTTACACATAATACTTACGGTATACCTTTATTGTATCAAAAAATCAATTTTTATTATTATTAGCCATTTATACTAAAGAAACGACGATCTTACCAATGGTGAAACTATTTATTTATTTTTCGAAAGGGAATGTTGACTTTATCCAAATAACTACTTTTTTTCTGATCGGTCTTTCACACCTCAAATTGAATAAGAGTTAAGAGTGAATGCTTTTAACACTTATCATCCTCTTGAGTATTACTTTTAAAAATAAATTATATTTCCTTTCCGAAAAGAAATGACCATCTGAAAAAAAAAACCCTCAAATCTTTCAGTTCTAAAAATGTATGCCATCCTGTTCTGTTTCTGAAAGTCACAGAAAAATGTTAAACGACTTAGAAAGTTCTATTTCTATGGTATTATCAGTCACGTCTTTGCGAATAATAAAATTTAAAAGGACAACCTTCCGAATATTCATCGCCTCGGAAGTGTGAGAGTATCACCATCAACTCATAATGAGTATGCTTGAAAGGTGTGATATATATTTAAGGTGTGAGTAAGGGAAAAAAAATCATTTTTTTTCAAAAATATTTTTTTACACATTCGTATAGAATCGAATATGAGCTTTTTGATAGAAAAGAAAAAAAATTATAAAACAATATGAAAGAATGTCTTTATTCCAAAAAACCTACTTTACATTCATAACACACATAACTTATTATACTCACAGAAGCACATTTCTGAATGTTCATAAATTCATCATCTTAGGAATAATTTTTACTCACTTTCAGACGAGCGAACTTTTATGATAATGTAATTACCGTCACAAAAGATAATAAATAAGTAATCGTTATTTTTATGAGGAACTTTTTTATATTTCTTTTTTTCTTTTTTGTTATTTTTTTCACCGCTTTGTCCTTTCTTCTTATTATTTGTCATTTTACCCATGTTGTTTCGTTATGATCAAAGTGCAGAAGTAAGTAGACATGTGCGCATCATACAGAAAGTGTTAAAAATACATTAGTTACTATGGCGACGAATGAATTATACAGAAAATAATGAACTTTTAAAAAAATCTTTAAAACTCTTTTTCACAGAGTTCATTTTTTCAGAGAGTATACCATACGTTTTAAACTCCATTTACAAAACAATAAAAGCTTTGAGGAGGAGGGTGACTTTTTTTTGTAAAGGAATGATATATGTCGGGTGCTTTTTTGAATTAAGGTGTGAATGTAAACCTAACTTGAGTTATGATGCTTTTTGTGATAAAAGAAAGTGAATAATTTCGCACTAAACTTTGATGGGAAATATCTCTAAAAGTAAAAACATTCAAAGTATAATTCAAAAATGCTCCCGAGATAAATGTATAGTGAATACAAAATTGTAAACAGAATGTATGAAAATCTTCTAGTTTTGTAAATGGAACAAATTTTCTAAACAAGGGGTCATTTTTTAAAGCGTTTTTTTTATGATCTTAGATTATTTTTTTCAAATAATATTTAGATCATTGTCTAGATAATTTTATATGCTTTTGGAATATAACTATGTCAATGCATTGACCACCATTCAATTTTAGTTTCACGATTTTTAATACATAGCACTTCTTTCCCTTACTCACACCTTAAAACACTTTTTCGTAGTGTTGTTTTTTTCGTATACCATCTATTACATTTCAAATCTCTTTTACAAAACTACAGAAGATCTACAAGGGAGAGTGCTACTGTGCTGAAGCCAACGTGTTTATCTAAAAGCGATTTTTTTATTTTCAAAAAATCAACGATTCTCTAGATATTACATCTTAAAGACGAAAGTTTAAGTTAAAAAATGGCTTTTTTAGAAAAAGTAAAATAAATCAAAAACGGGGACTTTGTGGAAAATAATTAAAAAATCGTTTTTACATACATCTATCACGATTCTAAAGAACATCGAATGAGATTTGGAAACGAAGTAGTTTTGTAAATGAAGTCACTTTTTGAAGGCAGGGTGTGTTTCAAAAATGTCTCTGTACTATTCACGAGTTAAAAAGTTTCAAATTATTTTTATACCATTTGATAGGTGTTTAAAAATGCTTTTTGGTGATGTATGAATGAATAAACTTTGATTAACTATCGCTGAAAAAATCACGATTTAAAAAACCATGCTCAAAAGGTATCCCGTCACCTTAATTGCTTTCTATTGTTATCACTGTGTGCAAACCATAATAATAAGATATGATGAAGCCTTTTGTTCTTACATGTAACATGTAAGCTATATATATATTGTTTAAAACGGTTAACAATCACAAAAGCTAAAATTGACATTTATTTTTAAATGAATGGACACCAACTGCTTTTGATACTTTTTAACCAAGATTAAAAATATATAGTATTATTAATTTTATAACAAAATATATACAGCGATTTTTAAGCTTTGACAAAGCGTTTCCTTGTCATTTTACAATGAAATATGGCAATTTTATGCTTTATAGGGTCATTTTCTCGTTGTTTAAAAACTCCTTGCTATATCTTACTATATGATCTTCCAATATCTTTTAAGATATCCCAAGATCTTCGATGCCGATGCAAATATTTCGTAAGATCTTTCCAAGAATCTTGAAACTTGAATAATCTTGATTTCCAATTGTAAATATATAGCTAAATATCCAAAGATCTTTCAAGCTATAACAATGTGTCATGGAAAGATCCTTATTAAATCTTTCAAGTCATCAACACAAAAATAATTTAAAAATCAAAATATATTTATTTTTTTATTTATTCATGGCAATGTGATCAAAGATAGATAGATAGATGCGCATATTTTACATGGCTAGCCTCACAAATATCGAGGGATATACCCTGTCTATTATTTCCAGGAGGGGCCATGGCTTAGATGGAGAGTCCTAGAGTATTTAATGCTCATTTTGAGCTACGCAGACCCAATTAGTAGGGCCCACGCTCTACTAGACAACTCCCGGCAACATCCAACGGCCCACACAGTGTGCCATCTCCCCAATTTCCCTCACATGGCTTGGGTTAACCCGGGGCTATGGTAACATTCACTCGCCCATGTTGAATCGCCGTCAAGAGGAATCGAACCCCGGTCTCCCGCACAGAGTACGAAAGCTATAACCACTAATCTACGGCGCCATCAAAAGAAAATATGCAAGAGAAAATTGAAATATTGGTCTGATCTAAAGGAGATCTTGATAGAATCATACAAGATCTCACAAGATCTCACAAGATCTGACAATTACAATAGCAGTACAGTATGACCTACAAATTCATTGGAGTGGTAAAATCTTACAAGATCTTAGAAGTGAAAAAAGAAAAAGCCAGGCCGAACACGGACTCTAGGAAAGTGATAGCTAAATCTTTGCTCATGCTTTTAGCAAAAAAATCACTATAGCTCAGCTATGACTTTGCGGGGAAAGAGAAAAACATTTTGTTCCCTCCCCATTTGCCTTTCAAACAGCTACACCAAAGCAAAAAACCAACAGATTTCTGAATTGCGTAGGTCTACAACGACAAGCGAAGTCTGTCAGCGAAGCCTTCAGGCGGCGTACACATATTCTTTCCCACACACCACGGACGTTACTTTACGGGGCGAAAGTTTCGCGAGAAAAAAAAAAGCGAAATTTTAGGGATTTACTTTCACGAACGAGTGATTAAATCTATTTCGTGCAAATGGAAAAGTGAATTTCGAGTGAGTAGGCCGTGGGCTGAAAGACATTGTAAGCTCTTAAAAAA